>RJWH01001697.1:268440-327185 GCA_004363575.1 Solenodon paradoxus
CACACACACACACACACACACACACACACTCTGAGTCCCACTTATCCAAGAGGGACACACAGACACACTCTCACTTACCCACCTACTTTAATTCCTACTTACCCAAGACGTGCGCGCACACACACATACACACACACACACACCCCTGAAGGATCTCTAATCTGGGAAAGAGAATGAGAAGGAAAAGGAGCAACTTCCAAAATCAGTCTTTTTAAACAAATACTGAAAATATTATTTCTCAAGGGCCGTGTTAAACTGAACACGTCCGTGCCTGGAAGGATTTTGTGGATTCTGGACTTGAATTTGCATTCTTCTAAATCCCACTCTGCAATGAGCTGCATTTGGAGAATTCAGTTGTGGGGTATTAAATTTAAACGTCTACCCCTCTAGCTAGTGTTATGATTGCTCCGCTAAAGGACCCACTCACAAAGACAAAGCCACACGTTCTCAGTCATTCTTCGGCTTGGGAGTATTTTTAACAGAGGCGGAGCCTGTCACGTGTTTGTGAGTTTAATCAAATTGACAAGGGCTCTGAGCGAGGAAATGCTTGCTCTCAAGCTGAGACAGCTTCAGATACATAGAGATGCATTCTCTTTGGACTTAAGTTGAATCAGGGCTTTTCAAATGGAATCTTCGTTTGCATATATATTTTCTCTATCAGCTGCAACTGGAAAATTTAAATAAAAATCCTATGTCTTATATTCATTTTGACGGTAGACTAGGCTCAGATTATGCATTTTCTTGATCAACAGGGAAATGCGCAGCAATCACTGAGAACCGAGTACCTTCTGATTGAGCAACACTTGAACCTGAAGGCAAGAACGACTGTAATCTTAGAATGAGAATCTTCCACAGTATATTTCACAAGCATATGCTCAGCTCACGTTTTTCCACTCTAAAGGCTTTTTTATTCACCACTCTGTCAGAATAGTTACTCTCCTAGAAAACCACTTTCACACACTCTTTAGTTCAAAAACATAATTGAGGTTGGACAAGTGATTGGCTATGGATAGATATGTATACATCTATGGAGAATATTCTATTACTCTCTTCTAGATCATGTTGCCCCTGTATCAAAAACAGGACGTTTAATTTGCATGGTAAAGGATGAATGCTGAAAGCTTAAGTATTTGAATATAATAGTTTTATGCTTAGCACAACTGGGAAAAAAACCAGCTTTAAAACAATCTGTACCTAATGACTTTCTTAAGCAGAAGGCAAATCACTAAATTAATCTTCAGGTTTTGGTCGTTAAAATGTAACCATAGCAGAAACAATAACAATGAATTTCATAACAAAATGTTGGCATTTCAAACATTGGCTCTTACTTGGTCATTTCTGTAGTGTTTGATTAGTCATTCATTATCCTAAAATTCTTTGCACAGTTTCAGTCCAGAAGAACCCCATTGCGTGATACTGGAAAGGGTACATCCTTGCCTGCCATGCAATAGATCTGACCAGATCAGCTAGTCAGCTGGTTTTCTGTCTGTTGTTCTCTATAAATAAAAGTTTAATTACACATATGAGTTAGCCCAAGCTACACTCCTTCAACTTCACTGAGCACCTTGGAGAATTAAATAAACACCAGGGCAACCCACAGGATTTCTTTCATGCCCTACTTTCTTAATCATGTTTGAATGTGGAGAATATTGCTAGGTTTTCCACTTAATTTCCTAATGTTAGCTTCCAGCATAGCAAAGTGTCTCCCTTATCATTTTTGGTTATTGTTTCCTCAAGCAGTATTTATCAAACATGAGATCCATTTTGTATGCTCACCTTTTCCAAATAATCAATAACTCTGAGCTTTGAGCATCAGTCTTGTTATTATAGACTACCAGTCTCTTATCTAATCCTGCATTCAACTCAATTTACTGCTTTATCTATCTGCCGCTAATCTTTTAGCAGCTTATCATAATGTGGACTCTTTAATGAAATATTTTATCATAAGCATAAACTAACCTTTCTCCATTTTTCTAGATTCCTCTACTTTGCTCACTTGCCTTTATTTCTGTATCCTTCTTTAAATATTCATATTTCCCAGTTTCATTTTTTATACAATGAAGTAAGCCAGCATGCTTATCTTGTAACCACAGAAATGGCTGTGTTACCACAAAATATGTAATGCTCTTGCTTAGCTCCTAATGTCTTCTGGTTAGTCTCCTGATCTCAGTAAAACAAAAATGCTGCTTTTGCTAGAAATCTCTTCCATCCTGAGATCTTAACATTTTTTTTTTTCCAACCAAGTTGCAAGTCTACCTAATATTCTCAAATCATTCCTTTGGGTTTGAAAAAGCAATCATGTGTCGTACTCAAGAAACAAGACCCTGGTCTCAGACTAGAGTTCAAATCCTGCTTTTAACACTTACCAGCTGTGTGATTGCAATCAAGTTTGTTTGAACCTCTTGTATTATAGTAATTGCACTTAGTTCATTAGATTTGGAGATTTTAAGGATTAAATGACATAATTCTGATGAAATATTTGTCATGCAGTCAACACTCAATAAATGTACTCAGTGGCCAGAACCGTCCTTATTATCAATATTAAAACATTGTTTCCACTGTCACCAATTAACTTAGCCTGAATTCATTTATTAGATTAGGCTACCCACAGACAGACAGGATTCTGACAGACATAAAACAGACATTTTGATTAAGGAGGGGACAGACACAAGGAGAAAGGAAAATTCTAGAGCATGGATCAGAGCTGGTGGGGAGTACACAGAGATTTCCTGGAAAGCTAAAGCAGAGCCTGGTGTCACCAGGCACCTAAGGTGACAAAGTAGAATGAAAATCATTCAGCGTTCCCAACAGAATAATGTTCATAAAATTAGTCATGACACAGACAAAGCCACGAGAGATGAGATTTTTAAACATGTAAGATTGTGAGACCTGCCATATTGGAACAATATGGTGGGAGGGATGGAGGATTCTAATGCATGTAAAGAAGTGACATAACTGGGAAGATGTTTTTATCAGTCATGGTTCTGTGGCAGAGATCAGAGTCCACTCCAGGGACTTTAAGCAGAAGAAAATGTATTATAGGGTGATAAATGGCTTCCAGATTGAGGAAACTCTAGACTGAGTTTCGGGGACAACTCTCCAAACTATTGCACAGAACTGGGTCATGCGCAGCAGGAGCTGCTACCTTCTGTGCAGTAAGAAACTGCCTGCCCCTGTAGCTGCTGTCTTGGGAGCCACCCCACCACAGCCACGATCAGCTAGGTGTCCCCCAGCATCTGGAAATGCCCATTCTCACTGCCAGCTCCAAAGCCAAGGCAACTTGCCCATTGCCAGATCAGCAAAATGGATTCCCAGTCCTACTGTCTACCTACAGATCTAGTGACCACACACTGGCACCTGTGGGAAGCCTGTCCAAGAAGCACTCAGTGGCTCCTGCACCATACTTGCCGTAGACAGTAGAAGCCCCGAAATGAACTTGGAATCGTGCAGGTCTATCATGAGAAGCTAAATTATGTGCAGGACGTGGCTTCAAGGAAGTCTGAAAAATGAGTATGTGATGTTCTCACCTCTGCAGCAGAGGAAGGTAAAGGAAAAGGAGGTTGGCATGGCCCGCTACTGGCTATCTCACTGGTAGGTAAATACCCATGTGTGCTCTTCTCAAAGTTAAGTTTTCAAATAATAGCAGTAACAGTAGGTCCTTCCTAATATGCAGGTGCACTTGTCTTCCTCCCCAAAGGGAGACCAATACCTCTCTGTAGCCAACTCTTGGTAATGTTCATTTTCCCTTTAGTCACGTCACAATCTAAGCCAAGTCTTGAAGTACTGCAGCCTGCAGGCTGCGTGGAGGAGTTAACCATGCTCCATCATTCTTTATAAACATTAGGGGCAAAGGAGAGGAACAAAAAGTGAAATGTGTATAAATTATACACTAAAAGAACAAGAAAAAAATATGAGTAGCTACTTCAGTCCTCCTTTTTGCTCTTGGTCACAAGTCCATAGTTAACATTTATAACTTCCTTCTTCCACTACCCCTTCCATGTTGGCTTAGCCCCTAGCCAGCCAGATGTTCAGTGGACCAGACAGACTTCTTTGTCTGGTGGCATGACCTAAACTTTCATTCCTGAGATGTTTGAGTTCCAGGCTGGCTGGACTTTGCTACTGGACGTGGCAGTACTAAGAGCCACTCAGAGACTCGCCTGGCCCTCACTGTGATCGTCAGGAATCCACTGGCCAAGAGGAACCAATGACCAGTGGGAGACTCAACTTCCAGTCTGGTGGAACAGATGTTCACCAATGGAGAAGTTCATGAACTTTTACATCAACAAAAATTCAAAGCCACAGAGATGCATGTAAAAGGTGTTGTGTGTCACCAGGCATGATCTTGAGAAGTACCTTTCTCATTTCCATCCCCTTGGTTCCCAGATGGATGAGATCTGTCTATGGGAGAAACAGCATAATACGTGGCACTTGGATTAGAGCACAAGTCATATCCCCAAGGGACAATCCTTGTAGTGTGTGACTTGATGTGTCCTGTGGGCTGTTCCTCCTTATGAATTCTGAATAGGCACATATCAGTGGATTCCCATGGTGGTCACTTAAGATCAGAAATAATGTTGTGTGGAATACTGTGAGAATCAAGAATGCATTTTGTGGGTCCATGTTGGTATGGGCTGGTGGAAGCCTGGCAGGCAGGGAAGGAAATCCAAATCCAAATATACCAGTGATGACAAATTGTTGCACCCTCCAGGATGGAAGAGGACAATTCTAGGAGAGCAGCTACAAGGTGACACCTGCCACTAGGAGCTCAGTGTTAGTCTGTTAGTGAGATGGTATCAGCAGTGAGACGTGTCCAGATGTGCCTTGATACAGGGAAATCCATTTGACTGAGCCTACGTAAAATTCCCCAGTCTTGCTATCACGGCTGCTTTGTGGATATTCCGGAGTGGTTAAAAACAGCAGCTGACTCTTGTTCTCTGAACAAGGTGAGGCATCTTGTCCACCTCATTCTTTGGATTCCTTCACTCGCATAACACGGTGCTGCCCTTTAGTGAGAAAACTCATGGGAGGCTTCACACCTGGGTCCATCCCAGGCGATCTATATACCCACTTCTTCTGCAGACCTTCTTGTCACCACCTACCCAGTTTCTTTTTCCAAGTCCCTGCAGGTGTGGTTATAGAGACCCATACTTTGGGTCATCTCTCTTTGCATACAAGTGAAAAATCAGATGAGTCACTTAAGAGTCTACCCAGTAGGAGAGTTGCTTTCCCCACCTTTGAGTGAGTCTGTAAAGCCGGAGCAAGCCACTAACAGCGGGGTATACAGAACCTCCCATGTGTCAGGCTTGATTTCAATTCTCCTCTCTCTAGCTTTTAAAAAAGTCTTTTTATAGGAAACTCCCCAGAAACACGTGGATGGAAGGAGACATGCAATGGGAATATGTGCCGGAGTGCAAACCAACTATTCTTGGATTCTTGGTACTTGCTCAGATGAATGGCCTATGTATGTACTACTTCCACTCATGCCAACTCTCTCCACCTCAGACAGGCAACCTGCTGAATTCAGCCCACAGGCTAGAGTTTGTCCGCTTTCCATCTAAATGATTAAGGATTTTCAAATGACTAAGTTTTCAAATGCATAACATCAATAAGTCAAATATTAATTATAAAGACAAATGTAACAATGGAAAAATCTTTACTACGGGCAGAAGCCACCTTCCAAGGCATCTGAAAACTCACATTGCCATGAGCTAGATGCCATTGAGTAACAATGCAAAGTAGCGGAAATTGGCTGAATTTTGGAGTTTGAGACCTAGTTTATCATCTCTGTTACTCAAATAAATGAACTATTTGAAAATAATCATATGGTCTCTGATCTTTGAAAAGAGAAGAACATAATCCTCATTGAACCTGCTTCAAAAAGTTACTGTGATATTCAGTGAAGACCTTCTATATACTTGTACATTGACGCTAGAAAATGTTTTCAAAAAGAGTATTATTATTCCTCCAACCAAAGTGTAAATACATTCACACAAGTTCTGGTCCACTAATTCAAGCACAAAATTTGAATAATTTCTTAGCATATTTATCCCCTTGAAGGAGTTTCTCTGGGTTGTCACTATTCTATGATCAGTTAATTAGAATTTGAGTTATGTAATACTCAGAAATTATGTCTTCTGCGTCAGAAATATTAACATGGGCATTTCATAAATTCAGCAGATTTGATATGGAGTCATTCTAAGACCAATTTCTTTC
Source organism: Solenodon paradoxus (assembly GCA_004363575.1). Taxonomy (NCBI): domain Eukaryota; kingdom Metazoa; phylum Chordata; class Mammalia; order Eulipotyphla; family Solenodontidae; genus Solenodon; species Solenodon paradoxus. The sequence continues at coordinate 274,654 of RJWH01001697.1, forward strand.
CCAAGATAAGACCAATTTTTAAATACAATTGGTGTGTTGTGCCGTAGTTTGCTATACAACTTTTCAGCTATGAAGAATCTTAAAAATCATTCTGTTCAATCTTAAAACTGTTTATAAATGAAGATACTGTGGATTTGGTGGTTTACCTCACTTGCCAAGAGCATTTGAGAACATTTATAATGATTACATTATAAATTAAAACACAAAACTCTTTGCATTTGTAAAACCTGTTTGGTGTGCATGTTTGGAACCTTATACAAATAACGTAGAGCCGGTGCACACTGGTGGAGCGGGAATTAGGTCAGCCTCTTCCAGGGGAGTGCAGTTCATGTACATCCCAAGAACCCGGGTTCACATCCCCTGATCGGGGGAGCAAGCAATGTAAACAACTAAATACAAATAAAAAGAAAAGAAAATGCTTCTTAAAAAACAAACAATGTCTAATTAAAAAAAGTAAATATCTGATTTACCCTAAGAATGCACACGACAACCCTTTCCAAGTCTATTAGTGTGAACTCTTTGGAATTATATCTGTAGGAAGAATAATCCCTGATCCCTTTGAGTTCTTTATTTTTCTCATTTGTACAATAATTCCTCTGTAGGTTTCTTAAACTATATCGATAGAAGAAAATAGTAACCAAATCAGCTCTTCCATTCTTTTTCCATGTTCGTCCGTGGAGGTTTTACCTATTTAGTCTACTACTTTATTTTATTTAGTTTAATCAACTTGCTCTAAGAAATACCACCGAGGAAGACTGTTGAAGATATATGTTTTCATGCTGGCATTGCAAAGCATTAATAGAAGTTAAATGTGGAAATCCCTGCATGCTGAGAGAAGTTTACAACTGTAAAATATAATTTCCTTCCAAGTCTTTTCAAATCTGGAAGGTTGAGAATGGCTCATTAAATCAAATATTTATGTAGTTTTCATAGTATCAGGGAAAAAAAGGAACTTCTCTTCATTCTTTCTTTTATCTTAGTCTTGTTACGGAGGTTACAACACAATCCACTGAGCTGGGTTTTCATCCATCGGGGACACGGGAATCTCACATGAACAAACATGCTCTCGGACGACCGATGCGGACTTCTGCTGGAGTCTTTTCCACCTCACCGATGTCATCCAGTCTGTTCTACCTGTGGAAAGCTCATACTCCAGTAGATGGCTTGTTAAACATTGACATTAGCTTAGATATTGTTGTGTAACCTGCTTTTGTCACTTAATTGGAGGTTTTCACAGGTGATTAAGTGTTCTTTTGCCACGTGGTATTTAATGACCACATGGTCTTCCATCAGCCAATGAGCCATCATTAATTTACACCACACTCTACGGTCGGACATTTGTGTTTCCAATTTTTTTACTATTATAAATAATGCTGTGATGAATATCCATGTTCATAAATCTTATTGCCTCGATCTGATCATTTCTGTAAGATAAATTCATAGACATGAAATGATAAGGCCAAGGAATATGCATATTTGTAAACATTTTACATAAAATGATCTCATTCATGCCATTTTTGACTCTCTGCTGAACACGGGGCTAGGATGAGATTATAATCATAATCTCACTTACTTCTCATGGCAATTTTATAGGGACTATTAATGTCCAGAGGAAACTGAGGCTTGCACCCAGAAAATGGTTAACCCACGACAGAAGCTGGCAGACTTAGCATTTGAGCCCGAGTCTGTCCGACCTCAAAACTAGTATTTTAACACTCATCTCTGTATTGCTGCATCCATATTGCCAAAACAGCTTCTGAAAAAGATGATTACAATTGAGATGTCTACTAGCAGTGCGATGTGCCGGTGTCCCCTACTGTGGAAAAGTCTTTGAGGTCGCGGGAAGCTGAGCAGGTTTGCACGTTTGGGTGACTGTTTTCACCTCCTGCATGAACTGTCTCTTCATGTCCTTTGCATAGGATCCATGTCTGAAATTTTCCTTTGAAGATAGTCAGATGATCTGAATTCTAATCACAGTTCCATCCCTAATTAGCTATGCGATGTCAGGAAAAATCACAGCAGATTCTGAGTCTTCATTCATTTCCTTTTGTGGAAAAATTGGATAGTTGAATGGAAACGTCTCATTGCTCATCTCTAAAATGGTGTGATCCCACCCATCAGTCCACCCCTCAGCAGTCCTTGGCCTTTGGCTAAGTGTCTTTCTGCAAAGTGGAAGAAAGTAGGTGGTCACCTGTACAGTTTGCCTTCATTATGCATTTACATTAGGACTTCGACTCCAACACGCCTCCTCCAGCACTTGGGCCTCTGGTGCCAGAAATCCCACCTGTCATTCCAGGAGACTCACAGGCTTTCAAATTCTTCATTCTGCCAAGTCTCTGCTTGAATGAAGCTTGCTGGTTCTTTAGCTTTGGTGACATTCCTTTCTTATGGTTTATTCCTTACTCGGGTTTCTTTTCAGGGTTCTCCCCCTGCCCCTAAAATGGGGTGGCGGTGGGGCGGGAGTTGTCCAGAGCTCTTCTGAGTCACTCACACTCGGCCATGCTGATCCAGATGGAGCTCCTTGAACATGCCATGACTCTGTATCCTCTGAATCTTGAATATGTTCTTTCCCCCACCTGATGCTCTTAATCTCTTTCTTTACTCAACAGTTTCTGAGTGTGGAAGGCAGCCTCGCTAGAACTTGAGCTGGAATTAATCAAGTCCAGGTTCTAGCATATACTTGCCAAGCTCTGTTTTCTCATCAGTATAATGGGATTGATAATAATAGCTACCTCTAAAGGTTGTGGTGAAAAGGAAATGAGGGAATGTGGACACAGCATGCTTGCTTTTTTGAACTTTCACCTCACTTCCTGTGTCCAGCTACCATTGCATTTATCATACTGCATTCTGGTTATTCATCCTTTCATCTCCACTCATGAACTCGGTGTCTGGCCCATTGTAGGCACTCAACAGTCCTTGGTTAACAGAGGGAATAAAGGAAACGTCACCAATACCTTTAGGGGTTTTGTTTGTTATTGTTACTGGGATTTTGTTGGTTTCACCAACACCCTACAAGAAGTGCTTTCCAATATGACATGTAAAGAAATAAAATTCAATCCCTGGTTAACTGTCTAGGGTCAGGGAACAAAGATGCCCGACCCAGACTGGCTCCAGATGAGGAGGTGAGAAGGTACTGAAGATACTTTTCCATCTTTGTGCCTTCACTGTGGACAAGGTGAGAAGAGCCTCGCTCCCCTGCATTTTAACTTAATTCTAACACAAACTTTGCCCTGCTAATCATCATGGGAAGACTCAAGTCAACCCATATATAAGGATTCCTATGTTGCTGTTTATCCCCCCAAAGTCTCCAACACAACACTAAAAGCAAATGAGCATCAAACCAGAAGTCATCACTGAAATACAACCACCTAGCATACGTGTTTGGGAAATGGCTGCCTGGAAGGTGGCCAGAGGCCAGAGAAAGCAAAGAGAAGAAAAAGAGGATGGGAAGAGGGAGGACTAAAGGCTTGTTGAAAATTGAGATGTCTTTAGGGGAAGAAAAATCAATATGGGCTATGAATCTTTTAGTATAGACTGATGGTGAAAAGCATCACAACAGCTTTTTTTTCTAAAGGATTTAAAAATAATTATCCATGCACATTAGCTAGTGTTTCTTTAAAGGAAAAAACCTCCCAAGTGTTGTATTTCAGACAGATTTTAAAATAGCAAAATTGCCTTCCACGTGCAAATCGATACTGAGGCCCTCCCCACACAGGTTCATCACCGGTTCCAAGAGCCTCAGACACAAGGTCCTCATTCTGGGACTCGCTACCAGTAAACATCAGAGTTACAGAAACATCCACCTTCCCTCTGCACCTCTCCACACTTCCACCAAACTCAGCCAGTCTTTCAAAGGCCATCAGAGAGCATCTTTTCTGTTGAATTACACCACAGAAACATAATGCCTTCTAACTTATCCTCTGCCTTCCCATCTCCCTTGCAGGTTTGATGTACTCACCAGTCAGTGACCGTTTAAGTCTGCTCGTTACCAGCACCTCGAGTGGTGCTGGTAACAAAGATGCTCACAGAAGATGAAGAACAAAGAGGGTTTGTCAGGAGAGGCAGCTCAGTCACTGAGCACACAGTACTCACATCTGACCTGAGTAATTCAAACTCAGGGCAGGTACAGGAAATACTAATAAAGAAAGATAAAGCCCAACTTTCCACTTATTTATGTTCTTTTGATGCACGGAGTTACATATTTTGATGAAAGTGTTTCCCAAAACAAATTTTATTTTTGCTACATTCAAGTGTTTTCTCCTCCATCTTTCTCTGTTTTGGATGCATAATTAAAAAAAAAAAGAACAATGAAGAGAACCGCAGTGAGAATAAGAGATCGAAAAGGACCAGAGAGCAGGCAACCCGGCTGCTGCCTGGAATTCCCTCTTCTCTTCCTGTCACTAGCACCGACTCCTCTGGAAGACCCAGCTCAAGGACCAGGCCTCTGAGACAGTTCCCTGACACTGCTGTCTCTGTTGGAGACCGTTTCTCTGAGCTGCTGGAGACCATTGCCTGCCTCCCTCCATCATATCATCTCCCCACTGGATTGCTCAGTTCCAGATGGTAAGGATGAGACCTTTCTTATGTCTCTCCTCCATGCAGGACCTGGTTGCTAGTACCCCTCAACCAATATTTGCTAAATGGATGAATGAATGAATGAATGAATACATGCATGAATGATCAAAGAAGAAAAGGCGAAAAGGTGGCAGGTAGTAACCAGGTTTTGGAGAGTAAGAGGGATTAAGAGAACCAACACTCATTCAAATAATTTAAACACAGAGAAATTCCGAGGTGGAATCTATTTTCAGCCTCACTGAGAGATCTGTGATATAGATTCTTGCCCCAAATATCTGTCAGTTCTGAGTAGACCACAGTCCCAGTTCAAGCTGTGAAATGAGGAAGAGTGGAGAATCACATGCAAGCATACGGGTATAGCAACCTGATTTACATACAGCACAGGCTGTGTTTTCCAGAAAGTTGCTCCAGAAAAAAGTTCTAGGAAAAATCGATGTCAGTTTCAGACGTATTCATCTGATATTCAAATGAATGCAGTAACCCCACAAAGAGGCAAACACATCCGAGTGAGTCAGCGCAGTGAGAAAATTTTGGGTGAAGAGAGTAAAGGCTGATTAGTTTGGTGGTGATTTGGGCACCAAGGGGTTTCCTTCTCCCAAATGTCTCCTCCACTTTTCTCTTCTCCTGGAACTTGAAATACCACTAGAAGAAAGAAGAAAACCAAGAATATTTTGTTTTGTTTTGGGGAGGACTGTCCTTTCATTTCTAGGAATTATTGAATTCCACTGATGTTCAATTAAATTCACTCTTATTAGCAGCTAGGTATAAGACACTGTACATCACCCTTGGACTGATTTAAAGGAGAGCAGGTAAATCTGATAAAATGAGGCTTGTGGAAGTTCTACTCCATCCTCCACATCGCTCTTGGAATTCTCCTAGAATACAGCGCTGATTATGTCACACTCTAGCTCAAATGCTTTTGATGAGTCGGTCTCCTACAGAATCAATATCAAGTAGCTGAATGTCAAGGATGCTTACCTGCTCACCCAAGCAAGAATGGCCCTGTCCTACCACACCTAGCTGCCACTCTCTTTAGGAAGCCAATTCTCTCAAACACTCTTACCTGGACAAGCACAAAGAACCATACTCTTTGACTAGATATTCTTTCTTTAAAAACCTGAGTTCGTAAAATCAGTCCAACAGCAGAAAGGGATTCCTGCAAATTTCTAAGGAAATACTCTGACTGACATCCATATGCATCTCTGAGGACAGTATTCACCAGCATCTTTGGAAACACAGCATCCAGCTGACGATCTACAATGTGCTCTAGTCTCATGGTGGTGACAGCGGCCCCCCTCTCCCTGGTTGGCTGCTGGCCCCCGCCCCTGCCCCCAGCCAGCATCTTCTATTTGCATGGTAATTGTCGCTTATCTTTATTCAACAAAGTCTTCGGGTAACTTCTGGAAAGCTACACCTGTCCACGTGAGATTTGTCGCCTTTTTTTCTATTGGTGCTAAAGTGCACTAATTTGTTGAGAGCATTCATACTTCTTTGTCTGCAGTTTCTCCAACCTCCGTCCTTGAAATTTAGTCTTTCTGCCTCCATTCTAGAGAGCTCCTCGATTACCATCAATAGAGCTCCATCAACCACTCCTGCTATTTTTTTTTCTTGAATCTAGGCAAATCCCACAAAGCACAACATCAGCAGGTTCTACCTTATAGGACCCTGGGATGGCGGACTTGACTGAGTCTTTGCTAGATTGAGCATTCCATGCCCACTGCACATGGCCTATAGGAACAGGTCTTCATAATCTCAATATTGACTCTTACTGCTGCACCATCCCCTCCTGTGACCTCCTTCTTCAGCAAGTGCCCTTGGGCACACTGGTCATTGTTGTTCCACATTGTATGTGCTATGACAGCCTCTTCTTGAGGGCTTGTTATTTGTCATGTGTTTTCTGCAAGGCAACACAGGGTAGATTTAGGCTGAGGTTTAACTTTGGGCTCCGTCCCCTAATACTCTCATGACCCTAGGCAAGTCTTCCAGAACATCCAGTTTCACCTTTTGGAACATCCATTTTCTTACCTGAAAAACTTAAATAACAGCTGCCTCATTGTATTGAAATGTATGTGTACATACGTCAGACATACGTTTATATGTGCATGTATGTATGTATGTATGTATAAAATTGTTCATCTCTTCCCTTCATGTTTAATGTCTTTGTGTTTACTGTTTCTTCCTCCTTCTGGAATTCTGTTTGCCTCTATCCATTACCTGACAAAACCCAATCATGTTTCAAAACCCTATGAAAATGCCATATTTTCTTAGACAGTTTTCCAGACCTTGCAAATCTATTTCCTGTGGATTCCCGCAGCACCCTATTTAAGCATTTTGTCACCTGGATTTTCCAGGATGTATAGGCTTGGCATAATAACGGTGTCAAAACAGTAATCACAACCAGTTCTTCTCCAATCCTGCCTCTACCTGAATTACAGGAAATTTTTCATTCATTCCTGTTGGCCGACTACTTCTTCCTTCAAGAAAGCATTTATAACCCCTCAGACTGCCTTGACCAGAACAAGTTTACATTTTCTGAATTCTACACGCTTCCTTCCTAGTACTTAGCCAATGAAATAACCCCTAGTGGAAGTATGTGTCATTCATGTCTGTGTGCCCCAGGCAGATGGAGAGCCACTAAGCAGTGGCCAGTGTCTGGCTGCTTGGTCATGGCGTCCCCCGTGTCTAGTCCAGTGCCTGGCACAAGGGCAGTGCCCAGTAAGTATTTGGGTCCTCAGTGAACACAGTCGCCACGGGTGCCTCGAGTTTGCCTCAGTAGGCCCTATCCTGAAGGGACTCCTTTCCCTCCCTCCCTTTCTGCTCCCTCCTCCTGTTCTGTGCCACCGGATGCTATTAGGGGAGCATTGCTGAGACCTGTGGAAAAGAAACCTTTCAAAGGAACCGCTATCTTCCGAGGCCACCAGGCCACCATTAGTGGTCAACACGGCAGATGTACACTGTCTTCTTCTATGTCTGCTTTGATCCGGCTTCCAGATGGACTGTCCATCTGCGTAGAGCAGTAGGTCGGTGCCATGTCCATATGGGCTCTAACAGTAACCTCAGAAGGAGATGAGATCGTTCCACAAGCAGAAGACAGTGCGATTTTGGATACTGGGTGTCCCACGGTCTACTCAGACCGAACCCCTTAAAACGTAAGGCTGTGGCTGAGTCCCGTGTTTTACTCAACCTGCCTCATTAGTCTGACCGGGAAGCTCTGACTTTGCTGCCACTGAAGTCCTGTCTTCCCCAAAGGCCCATGATTCACTGGGTCTATAGGATTCTGCAGGGGACCGCTCCTGGGGCATTTTCTGGTTTCCTGCCTCACTTGATACACTCGGCATTTCGTTACAGTCTTCATATCTGTTTCTCCTAGATTTTAAATTCCCTTAAGAAAGTTATTTTATCTGATTTGTCTTTATCTCTCTCTCCCTCCCCGCCACCTCCTCTCCCAGCACCTCGTCCAGCCTCACACTTTGGTTGCTTTGTGAATACTTGTTGGGTGGACCCGTGAGTCACTGGGTGAGCAATTATCAAGAGAGAGCAGGCTCAGCCAGCAACTCTGTGGAGCCCACATGCAATCTTGGGGGGATGGAAAACGGGAGGGGTCATCAGACCAAGAAACCGGCTGGAGGAGAGATCTCTTCTAGTTGACAGTTGTGTTTGTGTTTATGAGTTTTCCTTATTCCTCTAGTTCCCAGGAATGGACAGGAAAGGAATGGAAGAGCTCTGCCTTCCAGGGCTGCTGTGAAAATCACTACTTCCTGTTTACAAATGATTTCCTTTCCATGAAGGTATAGGTCTTACGAAGAGTAAAGGAAGCAAAGAGAGAGAAATACCTGAGGTTTATAGCTGGGGACACAATTAACCAGAGCTGTTGGCCAAATTCTGGACCAGCTGGGTACCATTCTCCTGGTGTCAGGCAGGAAGGCCTCTTCCTGCTCACACAGTCACACAGTTTCCTTCAGGTGGAATATTTTTAAAATACACTCGTCTAGAACGGCAGCTATTTTCTGAGTTTGATGTTTGCACGCGGCATCATTTTGTTCAAGCAGACGCAGCTTACCACCATTATGCAATGTCTTTCACTTCTTCAGAAACACGGAGTCTATTTTTACAGTTCCCACTCTCTGTGGTGAATGTTAAAGTCCCAGAAGGAGCATGCAAAGAAAGTCAGAATTTATGTACCAGCTACACCGCTGCTCGGGGTTCACAGTGGGTTTCTTCTGGTGGCTTTGCAGGTGCCATGAATGGTAGGCATTACTGAGCTTAGGCTTTGGTCTGAGTTTTCTAAGTAGAGCATCATCTTTGTGTCATTCATTCATAGGATGCTAATAGAGTGAGTGACTGAAGGCTGCATTTCTGTTCAGTCGGGAAAATAAATTCTTCTCCCCATCTCTCCCTTCTCTGAAGTGTTGAAATTAAACTGCCCCCCCCGACTCACTGGGTACAGCAGTTACCTTTAAAGATGCATTTGGTGGCAGATTCAGATGCAAAACCGATTTTTTAAAAATGGACAACACTACGTGTCTTTGAACCCAGTGTATTTGAATCACTGGGTTGTTTCTTAAACCTTCTTGAGAGATGGTAGACTTGAAATTAAAACAATAAAATTTGAATCCTCTATGGCTTTAACCATCTTTCTGATTCATTAGGGGTGCTTACACCTTGGTCCATGCCCTCTGGTTCCCCATCTGCAATAGGAGGGCACTTGCCCAAGTGGGCGATGATCGGACATCAGTTCTCAAGCACGACAGTGTTTCATCTCTAGCTGGGGCTGGGCACAGGACAAACTCCTTGGGAACTGGACTGCATATCTGACCCTCATTTCTCATAGAATTTCTTACCTTCTCAAAGAACGTCATCACCCTATCTACCAAAGGAGGGGGATTTCAGAGACATATATTACCCTGGAGATTCATGGTCTCAAATATTCGGGTGAGGTGCACTCTCTGCCTTTGTGAGACTTTGGAAACTGGTTACAAGTTTTCCTGACATTTTAGCAATCTGTGTGTAAGTGGAGGGCTGCATTATGACATCTAGCTTATGAGATATACAAAATTGAGCTCAGTTTGTCTTTGTCCTTCCCTTTTCTCTGTACTCTTCTTTCCTCTCCAGCATCTGATTCAGAACTTCATTGTCTAGTCCAGTGGTGTCTAATAAAGACATAATGTGTGCCGCACATATCATTTGAAATATTTTATTTATTTGATCACCTTGTTGATTGCTCGTCAGATCTCCTATTTCATGTGTTTGCAGAATATTCCTTTCATCAGATCTCCTATTTCATGTGTTTTCAGAACATTCCTTACTGGACTGCAAGCCCCTTGAAATCACTGGTGTTCGATTTCTCCCAGTACTGAGTATTAATAATAACAAATACTCACTGAGGTGGATTCCATTTTGGATCTTTGTTTAGGAGGCAAGTGTCAGAACAGGTGTATCATTTCAGTAGCTTAATGGATGGATCATCAGTATGACCCTTGTGTGTTATTCATGGTTATAATGTTCCCAAGTCTGTGTTTTGTGCTTTAATGCATATTCTGGTATCCTTCTCTCCCAAAACCTGTGAGATAAATATTATCATCATTTCCATTTATCAAATGACATACCTGATAATCAACAGTACCCAAATAAAAAAGATTAAAAAGAAACAAGTAAAATCTATTTTAATAATAAATGTAATAAGGATATATTCCCAAATTATCATCTCAATATGTAACCAATATAAACATTTTGATGTGATGTTTTATATATATTTTTTCTAAGTCTTAGAAATCACTATGTATTTTACCCCTGGTGCCTATCTCAGTTCAGAGTAGCCACATCTCCAGAGCTGATTAGCTGTGTGACTAGTGGCTTCTTCATTGAACAACACAGCTAGAGAACACTTCCATCACTACAAAAAGTTCTATTAGACAGCGCATATCTAGTCCATTCATGAGAATTTTTATTTCAAAATTTGCCTTTCTGAAGAAGGCATCACCTGTCAACTTTACTTTCCAAAGAGCCTAAGGCGATAACTTTCTAGTCCTCAGAATAACAAGTAAGTCCATTTCTGACTATCAGGCTGTTTTCCCTCAGTGTTCAAGCTGTATTGAAGTCCCTTGAAAGCAAAGAAAACACAGTCCAATGTGCTCACTTGCAGGGACCTATCTGCTCCCAGAGCCCTCTTCCTCCTCTTGTAAACTTCTCACCAGGGTAAAAATTAATTTGCATATTATTTCTTAAAGTTTCCAAGTCTCGTTTTAAAAGGACCAGGCTTCCCTCCTCCCTCAGAACAGCTCAAAGAAGTAGCATGCTTGTAACACAAGTTTAACAATTGACTGTAGTGGGAGAAACCCTGATTGGCAGCATTTCTCAACAGCAGTGGTGCAAATACTCCCACTGTTGGCCATGATGTCAAGCTACCCACGTGCGAGCTCTGAGCATGGAGGTGGGAAGAAAGATGCTTACAGTCTAGCAGGAGAAGCTCCACTATGTCTCCGGAGCAAAGTGAAATACATGTGCACTCCCCCTTCATTTTAAGGAACCTATAGAATATATATCAGAGAATATTCTTCACATACAAAGCAAAAATTACCAAAGGCCTCACAGTGTGTTGGGTAAAAGTGAGATTGCATGCAGAGCTAAATGCAGAAAGAATTCTCACAAAATGACAAAATAAAATGTCATCTATTTATCATCCCTACATTCCACATCCATACCCATAATTAGCAATACAGATCTAATCAATATTACTCTGTTTAAACAGAGCTGAGGTGAAGAGTCAAGATGCAAACTGGTAGGAGTGTCTCCTCCCCACAGAAAACTAGAAATCACCTATTTTTCAGAAACAGATGCCATGGAAAGGAAGGTCTGGAGGTTGTAGAGAGAGCAGCAGCAATCACCACCACAAAGGTAGGCAAAGGCATCAGGGTTCAAAACCACATCATGAATTTGGGACTTCCAGCTTCAGGGATAAAAGCAGTGGAGGGGTTGATGCATCATAGCCACAGGACCCAGTCACTGGAAATTCCACGCCCAGGCTTCATGAAGAGAGCCTCTCAGAAAGGAAGAAGTTTCAACAGATGCGTGCAGCACCACCCTGTGGCTGGAGGCAGAATTGCATCCTGATTGCTGTGGGCCAGTAAGGTGGTGGTTACTGTTCAGGGCTGGGATGGTGGACTGCTCAACCCCCCACAGAAATTCAAACCCCCCTAGCAAAACTCTTGGGCCCCAATGCAGGATCCACCTAAGAATTTCCACAAGCCCACTAGCATTGATATCACAAAAGTCACTAAATCCCAGTGATCAAAACAAGATCCAGGCTTACTCAGTGCCTTCACAAGGCCACCACTGCAGGGAGACCTAAGCCACAGAAGCATAAACAGAATATGAAACAAAATGAAGACACAAAGAAGTATATGTGAAATGATGAAATTAAAACTCCAAGGAAATATTGAACACAACAGACATGTGCGAACTACCTGAGGATGAATTTAGGGCAACAGTGATAAACGTATTCATGGAAGTCAAGAAAACAATAAAGGAAGAAAAAGAGAACAACAAAAAAGAGAGAGAAGAAATGAAACAAGATATCAAAGAAATAAAGAAAATGACAGCTGAACTAAAGAACACAATAGAAGGACTCAAGAGTTCAATAAATGAAGCCTCCAATAGAATCAGTGAGCTAGAAGATAGGGCAGAGGAATGCACTCAAGCAAAGCAGCAAAGAGAAAAAAGAATGAAAAGAAGTGAAGAAAGCATTTATAACCTATGGGATAAAATCAAGAGGGATAATATTCACATCATAAGGTTCTCAGAGGAAGAGACAGAAAAGGGGGCAGAAACTGTATTTGAGGAAATGCTATTAGAGAACTTTCCTAACCTGAAGAATAAAACAAGCCTCCAGATTCAGGAAGCTCAAAGAGTTACAAGCATAAGAAAGCCAAGCAGACCTACACCTAGACACATTGTCATTAAAATGTCAAAAATGCAAGATAAAGAAAGAATTTTAAAAGCAATTAGAGAAAGAATGAGTCACATACAAAGGAATCCCCATAAGATTTTCAGGAGATTTCTCAACTGAAACTCTACAGGACATAAGGGAATAGCATTATATATTCAAAGTGCTGATAGAAAAGGATTTTCAACCTAGAATGCTATACTCTAAGAGACTATCACTTAGATCTGAAGGAAGGATAAAATGCTTTTCAGATAAGCAAAAATTAAATGAATTCATCACTACAAAACCAGCTCTACAAAAAATACTAAAGAAAGCTTTATAGAATGTAAAGAAACCCCAATAAAAAGCAGTAAGACAGCAAAATAGAAAAGTGGAAAGCAGGAGAGGAGAATAAAAATATGGATAGTTAGAATGAGTTCAAGATTAATCTGCTTTACAATAAAAATAGGAAATAAACATAGAATTCTTAATGCTAACTTCAGGGTTACCTCAAAACATGTCTCCAGGGAAAAAGCAAAGAAGAAACAAAAAGGGAAAGCAATAAAAACATAACTACACCCAACTCATTAAGAGAAAGAGAAGAGCAAAGGCACTGTCTGGAATAACATACAGAAGACAAATCTCAAAATAACAATAAACAGAGCTACATATCAATAATCACCCTAAACGGTAATGGCCTGAACACACCAATCAAATGACACAGTGGCCGAGAATTAAAAAGCAAAACCCCTCCTTCTCCTGCATTCAGGAAACTCACTTTTTGTCAAAAGATAAAATAAGCTCAATGACAATGGTGGGAAGACAATCCCAGTCAAGCGGCAACCAAAAACAAGCAGGAACAGCTATAATTGTATTGGATAAAACAGACTTCCAACTAAAAAGCATAACAAATGACAGAAATGGACATTATATAATGATTAAGGGATCAATTCAGCAAGAAGACATAATACTACCATTTACGGACCAAATTAAGGAGCATCAAAATATATTAAGCAAGTATTATTAGAACTAATGAAAGTCATTCACAGCAACATAATAATAGTAGAAGACTTCAATATCCCACTTACATGGGATCAACCTGGCAGAAAATTAACAGGGAAACAGCAGCTTTAAGTGACTATTTGCAACAGTTGGGTCTAATAGACATAAATTGAACACTTCATCCAGTGACTACAGATTTCACTTTCTTCTTAAGTGCATATGGAATATTCTTAAGGATAGATCATATGTTGGGACACAAAATATGTCTCAACAAATTTGCAAGGATTGAAATCATACCAAGCATCTTCTCTGACCACAATGGCTTAAAACTAGAAATCAATCACAAAAAGAAACCTGGAAGATCCCAAATTAATTGGAGACCAAGCAATATGCTTCTGAATGACTCCTGGGTGAAAGAGGAAATCAAAGAGGAACTTAAAAAATACTTAGAGACCAATAAGAATGAAGACAAGAGCTAACAGAATCTATAGGATGTAGCAAAAGTAGTACTAAGAGGGAAGTTCATTGCAATCTAGGACAACCTCAAGAAACAAGAAAAATCAGAAATAAACCATCTAACTGTACATTTAAAACTAGAGAAAGAGCAATTAAAGCCAAAAATGAAGAGAAGAAAGGAAATAATCAAAATACAAAGAGAAATAAATGAAATGGAAAACAAAAAGACAATCTAGAAGATCAGTGAAACCACAAGTTGGTTCTTTGAAAAAATAAACAAAAATGACAAACCATTGGCTAGACTCACAAAGAAAAAAGAGAGAAAATGCTCATAACTAGAATCAGAAATGAAAGAGGAGCAGCTACAACAGATGCCACAGAAAACAAAATTTCCTGAGCGATTACTATGAACAGCTCTGTCAATAGTGTGGACAACCTGGAGGATATGGACAGATCTTTAGAAAAATACAGTCTACCAGGATTGAACTTAGAAGAATTGTAACAACTGAACAGAACAATCACAAGCAAGAAAATTGAAGAGGTAATCAACAATCTCCCTAAAAATGAAAGTTCAGGACCAGATGTCTTTTCTAATGAGTTTTGTCAAACCTTCAGAGGAGAACTGATACCTATTCTTCTCAAACTCTTCCAGAATATTGAAGAAAAGGGAACACTTCCAAACACTTTCTATGAGACTAACATCACACTGATACTGAAAGGTGATAGAGATGTCACCAAGAAAGAAAATTACAGACCAATATCTCTAATGAATATAGATGCAAAACTTCTCAGCAAAATGTTATCAAACTGAATCCAACAATGCATCAAAAGGATCATCCAGCATAACCAACTGGATTATCCCAAGGATACAAACATGGTTCCACATATATAAATATATTAATGGCACACACCATATCAACAAGAGCAATGAGAAAGATGACATAATCCTATCAATAGATGTAGAGAAAGCTTTTGACACGATTCAACACCTATTTATGGGAAAAACCCTGCATAAAATGGGTACATATGTCAAAACAATAAAAGTCATATATGACAAACCCACAGTCAACATCAGAGTCAATGGCAAAAATTTGAAAGCATTTCCTCTAAGGTCAGGAACAAGGCAAGGCTGTCCACTCTCATCATTGCTATTTGATATTATACTGGAGGTCTTACCCAGAGCAGTCAGGCAAGAAAAAGAAATAAAAAGGAATCGAAATAGGAAAAGAGGATGTAAAACTATCATTATTTGTAGAAGACATAATTATATATATATATATATATATAAAATATATATATGGAAAACCCTAAAAACTCTGTCAAAAAACTATTAGAGCTGATCAACAATGAAGTGACAGGCTACAAATAAAGGTACAAAAATTCTTTACAGTTTTATATGCAAACCGCATGCTAAAAGAAAGTGAAATCAGGAAAGCTACCCCACTTAAAATAGAAGTAAAAGGAGTCAACTATCTTGGAATATGCTTAACAAAGGAGGTGAAAGACCTGTACAATGAAAACTACAAGTTCTTCTTAAAAGAAATAGAGGAGGATACAAAGATATGTAAAACATCCCCTGCTCGTGGTTGGGAGGAATCAACATTGTTAAAATGGTCTTAGGTGCAGCAATAGACAGACTTAATACAATCCTCATTAAAATCCCATGGACTTATTTCAAAGAAAAAAAAACAAAAAATTCTTAAATGTATATGGAACAACAAAAGACCCTGAATAGCCAAGCAATTATAAGAGAGAAAAAAAAATCTGGGGGGATTGCACTTTTAGACATTGAGCTGTACTACAAGCAATAGTGATGGTGTGGTATAGTACTGGAATAATAACAGGCTCACGAATCAGTGGAATAGAAGAGAATCACCAGAAACTGACTCACACACATAGTTAATTATAACAAAGGAACCAAAGGCATCTGATGGAGAAAGGAAAGTCTCTTCAATAAATAATTCTGGGAAAACCGGACAGTCACATGCAAAACAATGAAGCTAAGCCACTCTCTAACACCATTCACAAAAATTAACTCAAAGTGTACTAGAGAGTTGAACATAAGACCAGAAATCATAACATTCTTGGAAGACAACATAGGAAAGTCCTTCCATGACATTAGCCTTAGCGAAGCCTTTGGGGACTCAACTCTCCATCTTCAAGGGAAACGAAAAGAAAGATAAACAACTGGGACTACATCAAACTAAATTTTCTTCACAGAGAAAGAAAACACCAAAACAATTGGGAGAAGATCTTTGCTTTCCATATTTCTGACAAGAGTTTAATATCCAATATATACTTATATGTGTGTATATATATACACACACACATATATAAGGAACTCCTAAAGCTCAATAACAGAAAAACAGGCACTCCATCCAAACAAAAAATGAGAAGAGGAATTGGAGAGCCATCTTTCTGAAGAGGACATACAGATGACCAATAGGCATATGAAAATATGTTACCTCTTGCTGGCTATCAGGGAAATGAAAGTCAAAACATCAGGGAGATAACACCTTACACCTGAGAAACTGACTATGATCCAAAAGTCTGTAAACAACAAATGTCGAAGAGGATGTGGAGAAAAGGGAACATTTTTATACTGTTGGGAGTACAAATTGGTTCAACCCCTTTGGAACACTGTAGAGATTTCTCAAAATGCTGAAGATGGAAATCCCATATGATCCCATATCCTGCTTCTGTGTATTAACCTGAATGATACAAAAACACTAATTTGCAGAGATTTATTCAACCCATGTTTACTGTAGCTCTATTCACAATAATTAAGAACTGGGAATTACCTAAGTGCCCAACATCAGATGAATGGATCAAGAAGATGTGGTCCATTTACGCAGTGGACACTACACAGCTCTGAGAAGAGATGAAGTCCTGTCATTTGAATCAACATGGAGGATCTAGAGGGGATGATGCTAAGTGAAACAAGTCAAAAGAAGAAAGAAAGATACTAGATGACCTCACTCACAGGTGGAAAGTGAATAGACGGAACAAAGGAACACATGAAACAAATCAACTCTTGGACACTTGTAATAGAACTGAGGTTTCCAGTAGGGACTGGGGCGGGGGGAGAAATGGTGGTGGAGACCGCTGGACAGTGGTGGAGAACACTTGGTAATTTGGTGGAGGGCAGGGTTTGTTGATATATATCTGAGGAATGGGGAAGCTGCACGTATAAGGAACCACATATAAGAGTTTATTTTAATTTGTAAAACAATGTTGCCGTAATAAAATACTAAAAAAAAAAAAAAGAGAGAGAAAGTAGCTAAAAGTGGAATCATTAGCACCTTTTTATTCTGTCCAGAGAACAACTGTACTACATGCTTTTCCATAAAAGAGAAATGTCAAATACATAGGTAGCTTGAGAACATATCTGAACTTTTTAGTCACCTTTTCTTCCAGAAGAAAATGCATGTGCTTGTGGACTGAAATAAATGGTGTAAAGGGAAGGCAGTGCATCTAAATATGAGGCAAAGGGTGTGGGGCTATCAGTGATACAGCCTAAATGACCTAAGACAAATCATAGACTCTTGGGTAAACTTTTAAAATGACTAAGAACTTTATTTTCTTCACCTATAAAATTCAAGTTGCTCTAGGTCAGTGTTTTCCAAGTTTCAGCCAGTTTTCCATACAACCATCTCTATTTTTATCATTTGCATATGTTAGTTCGCTATTATTTCCTTTAATCAATTTACCTCTTTTTACTTAAGCATTTGAGCCTTTTTTTCCTAAGTAATAATATTGATGAAGCCATAGCTCCAATATGCTAATGCTTTCTAATACCCATTAATACATGAGCACGATTGTAAATGTCATCATGGCATGTGCACTCCCTAAAATTATCTCCTCCCATGTGACTGGCATCCTACAAATGGGTTTCTCTGAAGACTCCCCAGCCTTGTCGGTTTGGGAACTGTCATAGTTACAGTCATTTAGTGCTTACTGGGGAGATTTAAGGACTGATTCCTATTGCAGTGACATTTGTCAATCAAGAAGATGAGAGAGTTAGCGGGTCATCTGGCCATACTTTTATCCAGGTCTCTCATCACAGATCTGCTTGGTTTGAGACTTCTATTCTGAAATGCATTTGTTCCTCTACCAATATAACTTTCTTGTTCTATCAAGCAGCAGAAAGATCTGATCAAAAATTTAAATGAATGCATTTTGCATATAATATTTTGTCTCTTACTATTAAGCTGGGTAAATAGGTTGAAATCTGCATATAAATCACTTATATTTGCCTAGTTGTCTCTATGGGGGTTCCAGGCATGGTGCTTTAAATATCATGTGAAATTTTGAAGAGATTGCGGGCAGGAGAGAGACTATGGCATGATTGTTATAAAAAAAAAAAAAAAAGGAATTAGAAAGCAAGACTTTCTTTAGAGTTGATGTGGCTTAAATAATTTCAACCAGATGAACCGTTGTCAACAATTTGCATTTAAAATATAATTAATTATGTTAGTCTGCCTGCTATTACGCTAGGAAATTAAGATACCATACATGTTTATAATAGGAAATTTCTCAATTGTCTTTTCTAATCCACTATGAAGCTGCACATTTATTTCCACGGAAGGAAAGAAAAACATATTATGCTGCTAAAGTAATACCAGTCTTTTCTAGGATTAGGAATCAGTGGATGGTTTGTGGGATTAGTGATTGCTATTCTCAGATGAAAACCAGATGGAACAAACTGACAGCCTAAACAGCGAAGGGGGAAAATGGCAGAAAAAGTCACATTTGATAGTTACATGTGCTGATACCCGTCTCGTGTTTAATAAAATAGTACAAAACTTAGTTTATAAGATCATGTAGTTTCTGAGCACTGATTTAACCCAAAAGAAGTTCAAACTTTATTTTTTGGTCATAATGGGGTCAACAATGTGATAATCAAATAGTTTATTGTTAGAAACAAAATGCTGGCCCTCAAAAAACTTTTAGGAAATGAACATCGCTGCTTATGCAATGGATACTAATCCGTTTGCATACCTACTTACACATTAAAAAAAGTAAGATGGACAAGAAATTTGGGCCCTCTGTTGTCAATGTATTAGCAATATCTATGTCACTCTTGACTGTACATTTTGTGATGTTTGGTGTCTTAGCACAAATACAAGAAAGCAATTTACATCAACTTCTGAACCGGAGAGGAGAAACAGTCCTGTTGATCACTCAGCATTTCAGAGACCACGATACTGAAGAAATCATACACAGTTTGCCACTCAGGCAATCTGTCTGGAATCCCAGAGTCACTGGCTCTTGCGCTCATCCGCATTCCATGACCATTTGCATGAGCTGGGGTCTGGGTTGGCTCTTTGCAAGCTTTCTCCCCTTTTTATCTCCAGTCTTCAAAGGAAGAGACTGTGGCTCGGAGGGGCTTTGGCAGTTGTTGAGGCTCACCCAGCTGGAATGTGGCAGAGCTGGGTGGGAACCCCGACTCCCTGCAGCAAGCCTGTTCTCTGGAGCTCCTGCTGCCTGCCAGGCCTGGGGCCAAGTGCGGCGAAACACCGAGGAGGAGGAGGCGGGCTTTGTGGAGGTGACGCACCCTTCCCTTCCAACTTCAGAAACCTACACTTGGAAGACACTGTGGAGATCAGCTGGCCCCCCTTTTGTGTCCGATAAGAACACAGTGGTCTAAGACGTAGTATCTTATAAAGAGCAGTACCTTATCCTCAGTGTCTGTGGTAGATCAGAGGATACCAACACCAAGATAAAAATGAGGAGCTCATTATTTCGTGCTGATCCAGTCATGCACTAAGCGCTGCAATATCTCTGTGGTTTGAATCCGTCTTAGCTAGTCCTTTGACCTCATCTTTCTCAAACCTGTGGTAAGAATGCGGGTGTCACTGTGTCTTGTAACGAAGGGTAAAGGCAAGATTAAGAAATGAAACAACAGAGCTGGCTCAGTGTGTCTAACTTCAGCCCAACAAGTAGAGACTGAACGTCGATGCCCCAGGCAGAGGTAAGTGGGGGTTGAAGGGTGATGAACAAGATGTCAGGGCTCCTAGTCCTCCTAGTCCATGGCTATGACCAGCAGGGGGAGAGACACGTGCTTAACACAGTTACTGTGCCGTGTGATAAGGAAAGGTTCAGAGGGGTGTTGGCACCTAGCAGGGACACCTGGTCCAGTGAAGGGGAGCCAGAGTGGGAGGGAGAGTTCGGGAGAGGTCTGGAAGGGTAAAGTAGTACAGACAGAAGGATGCTGATCTGCTAAGGGGCCTGTTTAAGGTACTTGTGCCAGATCCTTCTCCCTGTTCCTCAGGACTTACTCTCCATGCTTTACCCCTGATCTTTGACGGGAGGTTGACCAGAGGGACTGGCTTGTTGAGCACCTACCCTGTGGCTGACAGTTGGGTTCTGTCAGAGGGGAGCCCCAGAAGAGTTGAATGAGGAAGGTGAGTGAGTCAGTCCTTGTGGTGTAGTTTCTAGTTGGCTGGTGGTGGCTTAGGACACCGTTCTATCTAATGCTCTCTTCCAGAGACGTAGCGAATCTTCCTTCAGGAGATCACAGCTCCCAGGCACTGACTGTCCCTTGTGTTTCCCTACACCCCTCCCACTCCTTTGTAAAAGTCCCTCCATTTAGCGTTCCTTGAATGATCTCAATTTTCTGTGCAGTGGTTCCTGATAAGGAAGGAGCAGGAGTGGGAAGTAATGTCAGTGGGAAGAGATGGAGTAGGTGGGGAGACCCTCGGGAGGTTTGTTGTCTAGATCCAGAGTCTGGAATGTATCCCAATGGCAGCCAGGACTGGAACCAAGGGGAAACTAGTTCTAGACACTGTACAGCTTTGGATTTTATTCTTAGTGGCTGGAAGGGCACTGGAGAATCTTTAGCGGGGAAGGGATGAGATTCAGTTTGTTTTCCAAAGATCTCTCTGGCAGTGGGGTGGAGACTTGACTGCTGGGCCCAAGGGAGACAGTGTAAGAGGTTGTTGTCAGAGCCCCACTGAGACTGGATGGTAGCTGACACAGTCCAGCGAAATAGTTAGATTCAGGATCTGTTTGAAGTGGAGTTGACGGAGTACACTTTTAGGTCAAATGTGGTAGTGGAGGCTGGAGATACACAAACTAAAACAGACATGATAGCTCCTCTTCTGGAGCTTTTATTGTAGTCGGGGTGCCAGTTCTCGAACTACCATCCCTTGTGCATGTGAAGTTCTTGAGGTTGAAATGCTCTGAAGAAAAACATACCAGACTGGTTGTATATGGAATCCGATTTGATCAGGGGATGGCACGTCACTAAGGAAAGCTTCCCTTGGATCCAAAGGACCCATATGCCCTGACAAGGTGGACGTAGGGTGGGTGGAGATGGAACAGCATGTGCAAATGTGCCTGGGCTGGGAAGGATCCCACAGAGGGCAGAGAGGGCAGGGAGCAGAGTGCCTGTGAGAGCTTAACCTCTGGGCAGCAGCCTGAGAAATAAACTGAGACATGGCAGCCAAAATGGAAGGCTGAAACAGGGAATTGGAAAAACTTTTATTTACTGGGTTACACTAAAAACCACAGAGCCCAGGGGTCCCCACTTTCTAGATAATCCTCTGGCAGTGAGACAGAAACCTTGGACCCTCCCAGTGGGACCTTGGCTGGAGGGGTTTCTGTGAGTCTGCTGAGATTGAGGAAGAAGTTAAATGTGAACAGAGTAGTTTAAGATGTTTAGGGTGTGACCTCTACTTATGCAAACTGACCTCTACTTTAACCACTTATGCACATATCCTGACACACCCGGGGCTCTAGGAGAATTGCAGATTATACCTAGTATAATGGAAAAATGTAAAAAATGTGACTCTATGGAAGCCATGATTGTGCATGTGGAAAATTAACTGCCTTTGTTCTCTGCACCTCTCTGTCTGCCTGTATAAACCCTGAGCTGCCCACACGGATGGCCACATGATTTGAGTGTTTCACTCCTTGCGGTCTCCGGCTTAATAAATCTCCTCCTAAATTGATAATTTCTGGCATGTCTCTTTGATCTCGTTGGTTACTTTGTAACAAGGTGAACTAATACATCACCAAGACTGAAATCATTTTACAATTAACCTAACAGAAGTGGGCGATGGTGGCAGGAGGGGCAAGACTCTGAACTGTTGACAAACTGTTGGCACTACTATGTCAGTTCTAGGCGGAGATTTCTTTCAGTGAGACCCTTTTGCTTGTGTAAACACCACATTTAAAGGAAAAAATGATGCAAAAGTGAAGATGGTTTGAAAAGGGGTTTTGTTTGCCTGTTAGCTTTCCAGGTGCAGACTGCAGGGTGCCTGGGGCTAAGTTTGAAAGCCCGTCATGCCCCTGGGTTGATGCTGTGAACTGGCTTGGCTCTGCCTCTGCCTCTGAGCTTTGATTTTCCCTGCTTTTTGAAACAATTGAGGTGAATTGAAACAATTCACAAGACACAAAATGAACTAGTTAAAAGTGAACAGTTTGGTGGCATTTAGTACATTTGCAATACTAAGTAACCACCGCGTCTAGTCTCACAAGCTTTTCATCACTCCAAAATAAAATCTCCTGCCCATTACACTTCTTCTCTCCATTTCCTCCTCCCCTCGCCCTCCGGAAACCACTAATGTACTTTCTGTCGCTGTGGATTTACCCCGCAGGCCAGACACAGTTCTAAATATTGACTATCTCCTCCAGACTTTAAACATCACCCTGGGAGAGCTATCTTCACTGTGCACCCATTTCCAAGGTTCTACAGCTAGGACCAAGTTTATTTGGGGTTCAACCCCAGCAGTCGGCCTGGGTTTGTGGTTTAGGGACAACAAATTGAGTCCGAGGATAAGTGAGTTTGTGTAGGCAGACTGCGACATCAAAGCAGAGGACAGATCAAGGAACTCTAGGGAATTAGAGTGTTTAGTGGTCCATCATGACGAGAGTTCCTTGGCAATGATGAAAGAGGGAGATTTCAGGGAGACAAGGCAAACTGTATAGATGCTGAATGAGTGATTCCGAGGGAGGAGTATGTTTCCAGAGACCCTTCATGTTTTACAGGGAGACCAGCTGAAGGAGAAATGACATGGATA
Source organism: Solenodon paradoxus (assembly GCA_004363575.1). Lineage (NCBI taxonomy): Eukaryota > Metazoa > Chordata > Mammalia > Eulipotyphla > Solenodontidae > Solenodon > Solenodon paradoxus. The sequence goes on from RJWH01001697.1 coordinate 297,634, forward strand.
TTGGATTTAGCATCCGGGGGTGGGACTGGGGGCCTGTGGCTCCTGGCGAGAGGAGGTCAGAGGATGGGCAGCTGTGGGGAGACACTCAGACTCAGGAGGGGTCAGACTTTCAACCCAGCCAGGTCTCCCGGATGCTCCCAAGCAGAGGGTCACTAATGGTACGCAGGTCTGTTGATGTCTCCAGTGAAGGAATTTTGCCACTCGCTCATTCTTTTTTTTTTTTCTTTCTCAGCACTTTATCATTATTTCATTTTTCCCAGCTTCCTAGCTTCTCTACAAGAACTTGACTTGGATCCGTCTTTCCTAGAAGCAGGCAACTTTGCATGCTGCCTCTTGTTTGTCTACTTTTAGTTATTTTTCATCTGACACTAGAGAGAAGACATGATGCCTATTCATTTAAGAGCAGAGTTGGGAAATTAAGGCAGTTGGCAGTTTGTCTTTGGAAACCGTTCTACAGGGAGGATGTTTTTCATTCCCTCTGTGGTTGCTGCGTATTCCACATCTTTAATACAAGGGCTCCTGACCCATCATAGCATCTCAGAACAAAACTGAGGCAAGTTAGAATCTTTAGTCACTCCTCTTACAAGGAGCCCTCCGAGTTACCTTATTTTTAATAATAAATACTATTGAGAGAAAACGCTGCTTGTCTTACGTTCTTTTAGTGTAAGTTATGGCATCAGAGAAAAAGAAAAATTGAACACAGATTTGGTAATTATGAATGGAAAAGTGACCTCCCCATTATGTGTGTTGAAAAGTGTGAAGAATAAAAACGTATTTGTATTACATACAAACGTTGATTTACTATCATGTATACACTAAGCCTATGTAATGTTTTCTTCACTAAAATTATAAAATAAAAACACTTTAGGAAGAGAAAGATACATCCAACAGAGAAAGACAAATATTGTATAATAGACTTGTTTGTGGAATCTAAGAAAATGGAACTTGTGAAAACAGAGTACAATGATAAGAAGTTACCAGACCTAGGGTGTGACAAAACCAGGGATCATCCTTCCTGGCAAATAAATTCCTGTTTCTATCTAAAAGACCAATAAAAAGCTTTTGCTGGGAAAAAAAAAAGACATCAGAATAAGGGATGCGACCCCCACACCTGGATTCACAGGGCCAATCCCCAATCGCCACATAGGAAACCCGCGAAATTCCTCTGCTTAAAGAGCCGCTCCCGCTTTGTTCTGCGCGCGAGCGACTTCCCAGCCCGCGACTTCCCGGCCCTCTGCGGACTTAGGAGTTTCGCCCGGGTTTTTAAACCCCAATAAAGCCCTGGCTCTTCGACATTTTTTGTCTGATTGAGCTTTTCTCCTCGCGGAGCCCAGAAAAACCTTACAATTTTGTTTAAGTGTACAAACTTGCAACGAATAGAAAATAAGTTCTGGAGATCTAATATATAGCTTAGCGATTACAATCAACAGTGCTGTATTATAAACTTCCAAGACACTAAAAGACTAGATCGTAATTGTTTACATCACAAAAAAGAAATGATAATTACATGACATGGTAGAAATTTTACTTAACAACGTGGTGCCAATCATATTGCAATATATAAATGTATCAAATTAACACTGTGTACACTTTAAACTTATGCAATGTTATATGTTAATTACATCTTCATTTTAAAAAAGAAAAAACACTTCAAGAAGCAATAAAGTAAGTGATCATATTATGGAGTTCACAAACAGAAAATTCTGGTGCAGGATACAATTTCCAAGGTCGTTATCATATCAAATTACAAAAGTACTGTATCTTAAACAATTTGTATTGTTCAAGATGATGTATTCTGAAAAACTCTGGAAAACTCAGAAAGTGAGTCTAATGATGACAGACTTGGTAAAGCATATGAAACTTGGAATAAAATCATAGCACAAGAGTTTGAAACATGAGATTTTAAATATACATAATTAAAGTAAATGTTATAAGTAGACATCTGGCTATTTCATCTCTAAAAGATTATATTATATTCAAATTGCCCAAAGGCAATTTATATTTTCTCATAGGGTAATGTCTTATATACAGTTATATACAGGTGGCCGTATAAGGCATTCTAAGAACATTGATTTCAATGGGGATAGGCATTTTGGACTTGATATTCATAGATCAACACCTATAAGCACAGCAAGAAAAGAACTGTGCTACTTAAATAACAGATTCTCTTCCTGAATGCCAGCCCAAGCACTATATTCACAGAACCTAGTGCATGGGCAATCATGTGACTCCTGCATTCAACACAGGGGCTCTGTGGCGCTTTGCCCAGATGGAGCAGTCAAGGTTGAAGAACGCTCTCTCCCAAGGTCATAGCCGTTATCCAGGGAAGCCCATAACCAATGTCTGGTCACCATGGTACAGAGACCCAACACCAGTATCCCACTCCAAATAACTCTGAAGGGCCATTCCAGCTCCAAAGCTCCCTGCCCTGTCAGGGGAAGACTCATAGAGGTCACACCTCACCCCAACTTCCCTCTTCCCAATCTTCCATCCTTCCTTTCCATTCCTAAAGATGTCAATCTCCAGAGCATTCGCTAAACAAATCTCTCGCATGCCAATTTCTTGTTCAAAAGAAGCATGAACCCAACTGCAAAAGTGTTGAAGAAAACAGTGAAAATTACGAATACGATTCAATTGAGACCATTGAGTACAGACTTCTTTTTGTAAGTTACTCAAAAGATGAACAGCGAATAGACTCTGCTTTTTCATACGAAAGGATGAGGACCCATAACATTTTGAAATAGGGATGAGATGAAATGATTTCTGAATGGCACTGAAAGTTCCAGTGAAGACATGTTAGCAAGTGGCTTGCTTAACTGGTTTTTCTCACTAATCATCTCAGGACCCAACACCATAGTGCTTAAGATGGAGCACCAGATAGTAGGTGTTTCCTCGGAAAACAAACTCAAGTCCCAGTGATTTCAGCACGAAGTTATTTGAAGATTGCTCAATTTTGCACTTGACTTGTATTCAACTTTGTTGAAGACCAAAGGAAAAAAATGTATTAAGTATACGTAAAAGTCCCATCTAAAATGTGTGAATAAATATTTTCCAAAGAACAAATAAAGCCAATAAAAATATAAGAGATCTATTCATGCTTTCTGTCAAGTTGGAAAACCCAGCCCTGGCCTCTGATGATGTCTGCTCATTAATCTAGCTTTTGATCCTGTGAAAATAATCCTTGTCACCAGGACTGAACTTCTCTTTAACTTCTTTTGTGTTTAACCCCAATACCCAGACTCTGAAACAACCATATACTTGTGGTGGCTTTCAGGGTGACATTTAGTGGTGACTTATCAGAGAAGTGATAACAATGATAAGGGAAACTGAGCACTGACCATAACTATGATACAGCATGATTTTAATTTGTTTTTTTAATCTCAGATTATATCTATGTTTAAATGTAGATGATGCCTAGGTTATCTCTACCAATTTGCATACCACACAAACATTTCCTTAGAAGTTCATTGCTTAAATCATCAGCAGCACATGGTAATCTCAGTGGTTTCGTTTTTTACTATCTAAGGTATTTTGGATGGTGTATAGTGGTACCTTATTGTGTTTCTGATGTCTGATTTCCCTAATGGATTATCTAGGTGTGCTCCTTTTTATATGTTTACTTAACGATTTGGATGTTTTCTTTTGTGCTCTTATTTTTAATTGGGTTACTTGACTTTTGCTTATTGTTTTGAATGAATACTGTGCTATGGATGTTACATATATCGGAAATTTGCTTAGTCTATAGCTCATCTAGTTAGTCTCTTTTTGTTGTCCCTTAGTAAAAAAAAAGGTTGGAATTTCTGTGATCCAAATTATCATTCTTTCCTTTTATGATTAGTGGTGTTTTGGCTTTGTTAATACATCTCTCTCTACCTAAAGTCAAAAAGATACTTTTCTATATTATATATTAGAAACTTGATGGTCACTACTTAGTTTTTATACTGAAATCTATAACTCACCTGAAATAGGTTATGTCAATCAGGTTAGGTCAAGTTGTCTTTAACTGAAGTCGTGTCCATTTTTTACTTGTCAGTTTCTAATTGCTTATTGTTGCATTGTAGAAATATAAATGGGTGTTCAAATATTGAACTTAGAGCCACTGACCTTGTTAAAATTACTTAAACTACTTAGAAGTAAATTCACTTATTAGTTCTAATAATCAAACTCAGAATTCTTTTGGATTTTGTACATATTAAAAGATGTTTTCAGGCAATAAGGAGAGTTTTTGGTTTTTTTTTTACCTTTCTAATCTTTATACCTTCCATTTCTTTTTCTAATCTTTCTGAGCTAGGCTTTTTCATATAATGTTAACTACACTGGTGATAATGTGCAAAACTGTTCTAGTCTCAATCTCAAATGAAGTTTTTGAGCATGCCATCATTAAATAAGCTTGTTACAGCGTTTTTAGAAAATATATTACATCAGACTAGTGGAAGTGTCTATTTTCAGTTTGCAAAAAACTTCAAAAAGCTTAAGTAAGTAATGAATTTTGTGAAATAATTTTGCTTTATCAATTCAAACTGTTCTGTCTTTATTTATTCTGTTAATGTGGAGGTTTATATTGCTTTTCCATTGTTAAACCTGTCTTGCATTCCTGAATAAATTCAATTTGTTCCTACATGTATCACATTTTTATATATCGCTAGAGTCAGTTTACTAGTATTTTGTTTAGTATATTTGTATCTTCTTTATTAGCAAGCATGTCCTTATATTTTATTTTTTTATAATGTACTTTCAATGTTTTGTTATTAAGGTTATGTTGGCTTTTTAAGGTATTGTTGCCAAGTATTATTTTCTCTTTTCTGGAACTCTTGTATAAATGTTCTTAACACTTCCTTAAATATTTGGTAGACTTTATCATGGAAACCAACTGCATCTGGAATATTTTTGTGTGGAAAACATTTAAATAAAAACCTTCAGCTTACATAACATAGATATGACTGTTTCGATTTTCCATTTCTTCTGTGTCAGTTTTGATGTTTTGCTTTTCAACAAATTTGTGTAATTCATTCTAAGTTTTTTTAACCTAGTGACATAATGATCTCTTATTATTAATGTCTGTAGTGATGTTACCTCTGTAAGTAATATTTGTTATTTTTACATGGGATAGTGTGTGTGTGAAGCATCCTGAACTTATCCAAATAAGTTTATTGATCCCCCCATTCCAGTTGAGTCTCATTGTACTGTTGTCTCAAGTTACAATGCAACCTTTGAGGTGATGTTTTAGAGGACTTCAAATTATTCACTTCTATTGAAACTGTCCCCATAAAAGAGCGGTCTCAAGTTGGGTCTGATAGGGAGAAAGGTATTACCATGTACCGCAAATTGTAATTTAAAGAGCTCTTAGTTTTTTAAATAAACTTAAGCATGCTTAAGAATTCTTTGGTTTTCATGCGATAAACTACTTTTTGGTAAAAGTAAAATTGTCATTTGTGCTTGTGGGGTTCGGGTCACTCAAAGAACCCATGCCAGAGTTAGGCGAGTGAGCAAACAGAGATTTAATTAGAGGGTAAAGGAATGGAGCCAAACAAGGGAGGTCCAGACCCTGTCTGCTGTGCCAGCGGCCTGGGTTTTTAATGAAAAAACCCACGTGTTGAGAAAGGGGGATGGAGAGAGGGTCGTCAGGCTGGGTTTCAGCTCCTGATGAGGCAAGGTGAAATTTTCCTTTGAAGTTATTGGTGGGCTTCTTCAACCGGTGCCATTCCTTTGTTCCTTTGCGCAGAGGGTCCGTCCTAGTCACGTATTACACGTGGGACACATACCACATGTCAGACTTGTCCGTGGGCTCCTTGCCGATCTGGACGATTGCATTCCTTTGCTTGACTGGGAGGCACCAGGGACAAGTCACTGCCCTGATATCCGAGGACGTTGATCCCTGGCCGAAGGCTGGCTCTTGTGGGGGTCCTGACAGTGCTTTTTCTCTATTTTTTTTTCCCTTGGTCAGTATTTTTAGGATTTTATTTTAAAAAATTGTATTTTTAAAGAATAAATGCCTTAAACATTGCTGATTCTATTGTATATTTTTCTGTTTCCTTGATTTCTCCCTTTATTTATGTTATTTCTCTCCCTCTCCTTTCTTTGTTTATTATGGTATTTTTAACTTCTTAAGAAGTTTGCTTGGTTAATTGATTTTCAGCTTTTTTACTTTTAAAAATCTGTACATTTAAGGATAAAGCTTTTTCTAAACATTGTTTTAGCTGTATCCTAAAAGTGTTGATGTGTTCTGTTCATTATTATTCACTTCAAAACAGTTTCTCTTTCGCATTGTGCTTTCTTTTTAACATATACTAATTAAGAACTATGCTGTTTACCGTCCAAGTATTTTAGGGGAGTGTAGTATGTTTATTATTATTGACTTCTATTTAAGTCAGTTGCATTGGGAGAATGCTGTATATGATGTTAATTATTAAAATTTGTGACCCAGCCTATGGACAAATTTGATAAATTATCCATAAGTGTTTAAAAAATATATATATATACATATATAAATATTCTACAGTTGTTGAGTAAAATGTTCTGTTTATTTCATTAACTTTCTGAACTCATGATAATAAACTGATTTACAGTCTTCCTGACTTTTTCTCAGCTAATCTATTGGTTACTGAATGGCATATATTAAACTTTTGCATTATGTTTATGAATTTATCCATTTTTCTTTAAATAATGTCATATAAAGATATAAAACTAAAATCCTTAATTATCTCCAGCAGAGCTTTTTACTTTAAAATATACTTTGACCCATATTATTATAGCAACAAACTGTTCTTCTTATTATGTTTGCATGGTATATATTTTTCTACTTTCAACTTTTCTGTATGCTTAAAATATAACTAGTATAAGCAGTGTATTGTTTTTTTAACCTAGTCTGAAATATTTTTGTCTCTTAATTGGAAAACTTAGTCAATTTACCTTTAACGGTTACTGACTGATTTAAATCTGCCATCTTAATATTTATTTTCTACTTATCCTAAATATTCTATTCTCCCTTTTCTCTCCTTCCCTGTTTTCTTTTTAATGAATTTCATTTTGTTATTACATTTTTCGCTCTCATAGTTTGTTATTTGTACATTTTTGACTACTTGTTTTAGTGGTTGTACCATTGATCACAATGTGCTTTCTTAAGTTATTTAAAGCATTATTTAAATTGCTATTTTACTTCCTCTTTGATAAAAGCTTGAAACTTAAAACACATTAACTCCAATTGTTCTTCACATTTGGGACTGTTTCCTTCATGTTCATTGATTGTACAGACAACTGAATCTCAGAAGATATTGCTGCTTGACTTCTTCATACAGTGAATTGCCATTCAAATGTATCTACTTATTCATCCTTCATTCTTTCTTGAAAGTATTATCTAGAATCAAATTCCTTCTTCTTAAAATCTCCCTTTTATGTAAGCATTACAGAAGATCTATGCTTTGAAAAAATGGTCTGTTTTTGTTTGCCTGAAAAAGTAATTATTTTATTTTTATTTATGAGGAATAATTTTGCTGGACATAGAAATCTAGGTTGGCAGTTATTTTAGGTCAGCACTAGGAAACTATAATTCTACTTTCTTTTGGTTATGTTGTTTTTATTGAGAAGTTAGCTATAAATCTAATAGTATTTCTTCATTGCTTCCTAGAAGCTAATATATTATTTTTACTCTGCATGCTTTTAAGATTATCACCTTGTCTTTGTCTTTTGGAAGTTTTACTATTATATACATATATATATATATATATATATCTCACATGCTATGTATAATCTCTATATATATTATATGCAAAATATATAAATATATATATATATATATATATATATGTTTCTTGGGTGATACAGCACTTCCTGAATCTATGAGACCACTAACATATCTGCCTACTTTATTATTCTCTCAGCCACACTCCACTTCAAATACTTACTTCTTTTGGGCTCCATCTTATTCAGATCTTGATTCTACAAATCATCTCTGTTTTGATATTTTAATATCTTTAGACTTTATAGTGTGTATGTGTTTTGATATTTTCTCTAGCTTTTCTAATTTTTCTCAAAGGAGCATTGTTCACTGGTAGAAAGACCATTGGTCCCCTCGTTAGTCACAGCTAGAAGGTCTGATTAATTTTTTTTTTTAATTCTACCTACTATTAAATATCTAGATGTGATCTTAATGACGGCAAAGCTGTTTGCAGATGTCAAAATTAGGAGAAACACTTAGGGAGACTTTTTGAAAGGGAGCAAAGTAAAGACAAGGATTGGCTGGGAATGAACATCAAGAATTTTAATGTTTTGAGTTGATGTAGTTTTCTAGGTGAAGATAAATGAACTACAACAATGAAGGTGGAAATAAAAGTCACTGGAGTTGAAAAAAAAAAAAGGAAGGGAAGGATTTCAGGCAGTGACCCACTTGGAAACTGAGCACCCCTGAAATGTCTCTGGGACCTGTTATAAGTCACTGAACTGTACTTGATGAATATGAGGATTAAAGAGGAATTATAATGATTCTTTCAGAGATTCCTTCTCTGATTCGGAAATCCCTCTACCATGGTAGCATCTGAACCAATAGATAAGACCTGAAGAGTATGGGATGTTGTAGAGTTGAGGGCATGAGATTCAAAGAGGAAGAGAAGTCTACATGAAAGTAGAGAAGTGATAGTTTTGAGGCTTTTCATGAAGCTCAGAAAACACCATGCCTTTCTTGCCCTCACTTCACCTCCGGCTCCCTGCTCGGTTATGTCAGTCCTACAAGAATGAAGGCCCTTTCTTGAGAGTCCTTGAAAGAGTATGTGCATCCTTAAGGGAGAGCAGGTTTCAGTTATAATTAGGAAATGGAGGCACTATGTAGTGAAGTGATGTAATACATTTGAAATTTGCTTAGGACTTTATATGGATTCTCAAGGATGAAATGGAGGACTTGGGAACAAGAAGAGTGCCCAGTTGAAGAGTCTGATGATGTCGTTAGGGCTGAGATATTCTAACAATCAATATGGAGGCCAGTGATGTTTATTCATGACAGTGTGAGCGTAAATTGAGAAATGGAGGCTGACAACACAGCATGCTTCAGATAACTTTGAGCCAAACAGATCTACAGTTGGCCCTAACACAATCAGGAAGTGGGTAACACAGTAACAGGCAGAGTTTTTATAAATTATGCACATGGATAGGAATAACTTAAACTATAATGACTTATTCAACTTAATTTACTGTAAGAATAACCCTTTAAATAAGCAGGAGACATTACAGCACTTGACATGGTACAACATTAAGGTGTTATGTGACACATATATTCAAAGCTAGTAGCAGGCCAAATGAAAATGAACAGTTATAGTATCGAAATCACCCTCCAGTTCATTAGAAAAAATAGACAATAATTTTATCTCTAGAAAGTAACAAACAGAAAAAAAAGGAGAAAGTGGCAGAGAGAATGTGATGGCATTGAGAGGGAGTGTTTTAGAAAAACCGCTGTTAAGAGAAAATGTCGTTTAGAACAACAAACATGTTTGAAAAAAGTCATCACTTTTTAGGATGTTATTTGTGGATGAGATCCTATTTTAGCAGAAAGTCTCAGACATGAGATTGTCGCTTGGCCTTTGAGATATCAAGGACTAAATGACATGATGTAAGAGACATGAATGCAGAAAAAACATGAGGCCGGAGGCTTTGTTACATTTCCCTTCCTTCTTCATGTACTGCCAAGCAGGTAATTTTCATGGTAATAAGTTCACGGTTGAGAGTACGCACGTGGAGGGCATAGCAAGACTTTCCCAACAACATTTCACAACCTGTGTATTCTTTTGAGTGCTTTTGTTTCTTTTTTTTTTTTTTTTTTGAGACCACGCTTTAACTTTTCTTCCTAGAAATATTTTTTTCCTCTCTGCAGGTTATCTTTAAATAATACCACCCTTTTCCTTACTAGTATGCAGTGCTTGTAATGACTTCAATGAAGCATTTAGGTCATTGAGAGCACAGGACCATTTTGTGATTCCCATTGTTACAAAATATGCTCCATTAAGATGATGCACAGGTTGAAGGGGAGTGAAATGAAGCTGCATTTTTTCAGGACAACTCAAACTTTAAGGGTGATATTAACTTGAATAAAATAAGAGAGGGAAGAAAAACCGGGTTCATCGTACACCAGAGATCATGATCTTTATCCTCTTAGTTCATAAAAATGTATCTATTGCTCAGTTCTTCACAGATCACTGTTACAGTGGTTGTGGAGCACATATATGTATGTAATTAAGTACCCCTCCGTGACTGTTAAAGCCTGCACATGTGTCTACAGGGAGCAGTGTGGAGCCTGATTCATCAGCTGCTAAGAGAGCGCGGGTACCTTTAACCTTTATGGAATGCTGTGTGGAAATGTGTGATCTAGCCCCGCTGACTATTCAAAGCAAAGGTGAGGAAACTCTAGTCCAGGGCCCAAGTGCGTCCCCTGATTCTTTTGTTAATAAAGTTTTATTGGAACTCAGCCACACCTATTCATTTACACGTTAGGCATGCAGGCTTTCGCTCTATCAATTGCAGAATTGTTGCTACCACAGAGACTGTCTGGCCTAGGAAGTCTAGATCATTTACTGTTGCTTGAAAGAAAAGGTCTGCCACTCTTCAACCCAAAGAAAAATCTTTAGGTGCGTCCCGGTGGAGTAGTGATTTGATCCACCGCCTCCATCCCAAGGACCCAGGTTGCATCCTGGGCTGAGGAGACCAATCAAGATGTGCAAGTAAATAAAAATAAGTAAAAATCCTTCTTCTTCTCTTTCTGCCTGCTTACCTACTTGCCTTCATTCCTACCTGCACCTTTCCTTAAAAAACAAAACAAAACAAAAAAAACAACAACTTTATTCCTTACCTATGAACCATATACACGATTGCAAAATGAGTAAACAAATGATAGTAAATTCATCTGCTATTATTACAGCGCATGATATTTATATTTTATTTACTGACAAGGTCCTAGGATCCACTTCACCTCTATAGAAAAGAGACGTCTTTTGTCGAAGCCTGGACTTGGTATTTTAAACTCTTCTTCCTGTTGTTAAGAAATAAAATAAATAAATAAATAAAAATAATAGCCACGAGTTTTGTCAACCCTCCTGAAACACAATGTCTCGTATTCCCTTTCTGGCTCTGTGGCAGCTGTTAACCATCAAATACTATTTCTAGAACTGTGCTGACATCAGTCAGTGATCACACACAAAGCTGTTTGGCAGGACATGCACTGTGCCAGTTGAGGCTGTAAAGATGAAACAGTTCTGTTAAAATTAACTCTATTCACAACCCAGGGAACAGATCTCCATTTGCCAAATCAATTCCTTCCTCTATCAGTGGGACCAACCGTTTCCAACCTCTAAAACGGTAATTCCGACACTGGAGAGAGACAGGGGGGTGGGGGAAGAACCTACAAAATTAAAATGATAAAACAAAAATTTGCTTGACAGCAAAAGTACTTCCAAATGTATGAAATTGAATCCAAAACTGAGCCTGCAACAAATTTAACTGACAAGGAAGTCTGCATAATGGACTTGGTTTTATTATTAATGCTAATATGGGTGCATTTTTGTTCTATTGTACTAATGGCAAGAAGATAAATGCCCACCAAAGGCAGTAAAATATCTGCACTCTGTTGAAACATTGATTGTACTTAGAATGCGAATACTTATTCTTCACTCGTAAGAAAAAAAGAAAAAGTGATTTTAAAGGCAGGGCGACTAGAGAGGCCATTTCAGAACCAAGCTGAGCTTTGAAACAGAATTTCTTACAGTAACGAAATGCAACACGTTAAGAGCCATTGTTTTTGTGAAATGTAAAATTAGGTCGCTGGATTTTTATCAACTTGGGACATATTTCCTCACGTGATTTGTGATGAGCTCTTTTTTAAAATTAATCACTAGCCTCGCAGAGCCCTTATAATCAGTAGTCGATGTTTACATTGGGGGCCAACACATCCAGTGGTTTAAATATTTTTTCTGCCAGCTTACCTCTTCAGAGACTCAACACTCAAAATTCTCTCCTGCTACAAACCCAAGTCTCCCAGGAAAGCAGGCGGCAGCCAGACAGGGATTGTGCCCAAGGAGATCTGGACTGAGGCATCACAGTTGTTTGTAACCCTGAGGGCCAAGGCTCAGGATGCCGGGGAATGAGGCCAAAGTCAGTTCATCCGAGAAGCAGCAACGGATTTGGAGTTGAAGACAAGCAGAAGGTCAGAAACTCTGGGAGGTTAGTAACCTAAGGAAACAGAATGGAAGAATGACTTTAAGGAACATGTAATTGTGTTTGCTCTTGCAGGGCTTCCAGATAACACCTCCACGTTGCAGGCCGAACAGTGGTTACAGCCGCATGGAGAGCGAGATTGCTGTAGGCAAAGCTGCATCCTGGCTGCAGGCGGGGTTTCAGTACAAGAAGGCCAGTCCAGACCCTGGTAATGGAGACATGATTTAAATAGCATTTACACCTGTGCTCCAAGCCTGTGCTAATCAGTCCAAAGTCTCCCACCACTTGCCTTTTCCAGATATTAATATACGTCATCTTTCCCACTTGCTAGATCCATTCTATGGGTGATAGAGTTCTTATTTTTTTGAGGAAAGGTGCGGGCAGGAATGAAGGTGAGGAAGCAGGTAGGAAGAGAGAGAAGGAAGAAGTACTTTATTTTTTATTTAGTTGTTCACATTGGTTGTTCCCACTGGCCTGGGTCTTGAACCAGGAACCTTGGGATGTATGTGGGACTGCTTCCAGGTGTATGATGTCACTTTTGCCTACTCCTGTAGATCAATCAAGTCATGAGACCGAAGCCAGAGTCAAAGGGTGAGAAGTGTTCTCTGCCTCTTTTGTGGGAGGCCCCGCAGCAACCATGTGGCTAAGAACTTGGATACAGAGCACAGGGAAGAAGCCCTGGACTCTTTTCTATTCCTCTCCTTTAAAGTAGGTCCCCACCCTTAAAATCTCATAAGAGAGACTTTTCTTTCAAGGCATTTGCACTTGGTAATTGTGTATTATCTGTGAGATTGCTTGTTTAATGACGGTCTCCCCAACAGTGCTAGGAGTTCAGTCATGTTTATTTTCATCACTGCTGTGTCATCAGAACCTCTGACAGTCAATTATGTGTTGAATAAATGAATGAACAAGATGTCTGAGGGATATTTTAAAAGCTGAATATGTCCTGATGAGCAGGATCTGATAATGGATAGTTAAAGGTTGAGGGAAATTTGTTCGCTATTGTCAGAGCGTGGGAGATATCATTTAACAAATTAATATGTGACAATCAAGAGACATGATTGAAAAATGGGAGCATGTGTGTGTTTGTGTATCTATGTACATAAAAAGTGTGTATGTGTGTCTATGAATAGATAAAGGCAAGAAGTCAGTAGGAAGGGAGGGAGGAAAGAAGGGAGTAAGGAAGGAAGGAACTGACAGCTTACAGCAGTCGCAGATCAGGCAGACCTATCCTTGGAACTACAATTCAAAATCGCCTAAGTCAATGAGTAATCAGAATACACCTCCTGTGTGGGAGCCAGTACTAGAGTGGTGGACTCTGTGTACAGAATATTGTTCACATTCGAATATCTCCTTTTCAGTTGTGCAGGTGACTCTCCAGGTGCAACTGGGAAACCACTAGTCCTAAAACTCCATGCATATAAAGTCTGCTTTTTATTTGCAGCCATAACAGATGTTCTTAGAGACTCTCTCTTTGTTTTTCTTCACTTCAGGGGTTATGCAGAATCTCAAAAATTCAAAAAGCCCACCCCCCATCTCTTATTGCTATATTGCAGCATTCTGTTATTTGAGAACTATTTGAGAATCTATTCTTTGGGGATTCATTGGGGACATATGGAAAGAATCACCAAACACAGTTGTCCCTGCTTAGATGCTACGTTGGGATGCATGCGGAACCATCTTTGATTTCAGGGAATCAAACAGCATTTCAGAGACACAAGTTTTTGGTTGGGTGTCAGTCTAGTTAGTTGTAGATTCCAATAAAGATTTTATATGTTTGCATTTTATTTGCCTGCATGACATAAAATGTATATTTGTCCTTTTAAATCATGATCACAAGTAGCTGCAGGGTGTTAAGAGCCTATTACTTTGTTGGAGGCAGCATTTTGAACTGAGTCACTGACAATCGAACCCTAGAGATGTGAGTCAGGGGGTGCTGCCATCGTTTCTAACTGCCTTAGTGACTTTTCAAAGTGAGTTTGCTATTTATTCTGATTCAAAATTATGTGGAAATGCTTACCGAGCATCTGCAATGTCCTGGTGCTGGGAACACTAGGATGGATGACTAAATCGTATCTTCAAGGGACACAAATCTAGTGGTGAGGCAGATGTGAATGAGTCAGTGATTCCAAAGACATGGGAGCGTCTTTGTAAGATGATGAGGATACAAAATGGTGGGAACTTCAAAGAGAAATTGATGAATTTTGCCTGGCGGGCACTCTGAGAGGGAGGTGATGGCTAAGCTTATGGTGAAGAGGAATCTGGCAACTGGGTAAAGGGTGAAGAACAAACCAGACAGGAGAAAAAATTGGGGACATGCCTGGATCCAGACCATGAAGGACCAACTTTGATGTACTTAGAAATCTGGGTTTACATAGCAGGGTAGTTGTTCTCAAAGTGTGGTCCCCGGACCAGCACCTGTGTCTGCAAAGTTGGAGGTACAAATTGGTGGTCTCTATCTTGACTTGCGGAGTTAGAAATTTGGGGAATGGGGTTCTATAATCTGTGATTTAAGAAGTCTGATGCATGCTCAAATTTGATGCTCTGAGCTTGGTGAGGAAGAGACATGAGGATGTTTGAGTGGATCAGATCTAGATTTTTGGAAACATGTCTCTGGCTGTGATGTTCCGGGCGGATGAGAATTGGGAGAAGGACTGGAGGTGAGTGGAGATGATTAGGTGAGGTGGAAAGCCGTGATCAGTGACCAGGGACCCAGAGGATCTTGTGTGTGCTGTGAGTAAGGGGCAGAGATCTTAAGGGATTAGAGTGATTGAGAGACTTCTTAACCCACTATCTGAGGAGCCCTGAAACTACTAAAGAATTGCTACGAAGGTCTTACAAATCCATGTACCCATCTAGTTTAAATAAATTACGCAGCAAATTATGGTGCTGTTCTCAACTGTACACAGTTGTTAATGAGTAATAATAGACCTATTCATTTAAAATTACTTCCAAATTCTTACTAACTTTTGGTCCTTATGCATGTTTGCATCAGATACAGAAATATGGCTACCATTCTACAGAAGGTCATAGAAACTTGGAAAATACTATGAAGGCATGCTTTTACTTGAAAAGGTAAGTCCACAGCCCTTGGATGCCTCTCTGTTATAATTATGCGTAATGGGAGCATTTGAAGTTCACACAGATAGGACATATTGTGTGGGTTCTCTGATATTATTTTCTCTTTATGGGGTTGAGTTCATAAGCTCAGCACTCAAGAGACTGTTTAGTTCTTCTTAGTTCTTTGGATATGATTAACGCGGTGGCCACCACATAAGTGACGATGCTTACAATAGAGCTTTAGTCTAAAAAACCCAGCTCTCCCAAAGGTATGATTAGCCCAAAGATTAGTTTACTTTACAACCTAATTATAATTTCTTTTTACCAAGAAGGGATCTCTTTATTAAAACAGATACCAAACATTCCAAAGCAAAGACGACAGCCCCACAGAGCAAATTACTAAAATAAATATATACCTAAGAACATGTGCCGCATCTCCCATCCATCCTGACATCTTATCAATCCTTGTTCATCATTTTTATTCTTAAAGCTGTAGAGAAAACCTTCTTCAGTCATTGCAATCTTTGTACTTCCAAGTCTCTGGCTGCTGTGACTAGTGTCATAGCTTTCCCCAAAGTTCCTACTCTTAGGGCACTGGGATTGGGTCTGCTGATGTGTGTGGTGGGGTTAACGAAAGAAACAGTCTTTTCAGTCCAGATGGTTCCTCTGCTCCCACCCACTGCAAGGCTGAGACCATCTGGTTCATCTCTTGTTTTATCAAAAATCTAAGACCCATCCTGAACTTTCCTCAGTGGGGTTTGGGAAGCTTCTTACCAGGCGTGTCTCACTTCTGACTGCTTACTGCTACAGCCAGGGAAATTCACTTCCCTTCACACTTTGAGTTGTGCCATCTTTCTCACCATGTAACAATCGCCATTTGAAACAGAAAAAAACGAAAGTGCCTACAGACAAGGAGAATGTGTTTCTATCACCACCACATATGATGTTTATATTAGGATTCTCCAGAGAAACAGAATCAATCGGACAACAGGATGCAATAGGATACCCCTGAAAGTGTGTCTTACATATATATTTTACATGCATAGAAAGATAGATGGGGGAGCCACAGGAGAGAGAGAATGAGCAGATATTTTCAGGAATTAACTTGCAATGATTGTGGAGGCTGTACAGGATAGGCTGACAGGCGAGGAACCCTGGGAGGAATTGATGAGGTAGCTTGAGTCCAAAATCAGTCTAGAGGCTGAATTATCTTATCCTTTTTTTCAACAGACTAATTTTAGAGCAGTTTAAATTTCACAGCAAAATTCAGAGGAGGTACAGAGATTTCTTTCCCACATAGCCCCATGTCCACACATGCGTGGTCTCTTTCCTAATCAATTTCCGCCCCTGCCCCAGGTCTCCCAGTGGGCCATTTGTTATAATGGATGAACCCAGGTGGGCACATCATCATCACCCAAAGCTCCTGCGAACTCGAACAAATAATGACACGTATCCCTTGTTGTTGTAGCATGTCTCACCACCCTGAAATTTTCTGTGCTCTCTCTGTGCATCCCTCCCCTGACCCAACCCTGGAAACTACTCATTTTTATTGTCTCCATAGCTTTGCCTTTTCCAGAATGTTATCTGCTTGGAATCCTGCAGCCTATAGCCTTTTCAGACTGGCTTATTTCACTTAGTAATAGGCACTTAAGTTTCCTCCACGTCTTTCATGATTTGATAGCACTTTTTTTTTTTCAATGAATAATATTCCATTATTGAGATGTCCTGGGACTCAGTCTTTTTTCTTTTAAGGCATTAAAATGATTGGATAAGGCCACCCCCCTGCCCACTTGTTTGCATTACTCAAAGTGAACTGATGAAAACATTAGTCTTATCTAAAAAAATACCTTTCCAGCAACATCTAGATTGTTTGATCGAATATCTAGGCACTGTGGCCAAGCCAAGGTGACACAAAAATTGATCATCGCGAGTCACCCTTTGTCGCGTTGGCACTTGAACTCTTACACATTTCCTCAAACCACATAAAGACAATAGCAAGGTACTCGTTCCCCTGACATGGTCCAGCTGTCTCGCATACAACCAAAATCATGTTCACCTTCCCTAGAAAAACCCTTGTGTGATGTTTATTCATCTCCTTGATATCTTGCAACTTAAATACTCTGATTTAAAGTTAACACTTGAATACTGTGATATAAAGTGAACACCTCTTGGTGTGCCCTGGTAGAGTAGCAAGTAGGTCAGCCGTCTCTGAAGGAGCACAGTCCACTTATATCCCAAGGACCCAGCTTCGTGTCCCTGGTGCAGCGGGGAAACAACCAATGTGAACAACTAAATAAAAATAAAGGGCTTCTTCCTCCTCTCTCTGCCTGCCTGCCTACTCACCTTCACTCTTGCCTGCACTTTTCCTTTAAAAAAAGAAAAGGTGAACACACATATTATCCGTAAACAGGTAAGGAAATAACAATGAGAAGAAAGCACAGATAATGGATACCTATATGTTTTTCTCTATAAATACATTATTTGCATAAGCAAACATGTTCATAACAATAGAAAGAAGAAATGCTCATGACCACTGCATTCCTTCACTCTGTAGTCACATTTTCATAGTTGGCTTTTAACTACCTTTTCCCACTACCCATCTTGCCTTCAGCAAGCACCTCAACTGGTCATGGTTCTTCATAGGGAGTGACCCAAACCTTCAATCCTGGGTCATTAGTAGTCTTGGTCATTTTCTATTGGTGTTAATCACAGGGCATGACAATACTGAGACACCCTAAGGGATCTCCTGCATTCCAGCCATTCTCTTGCATGCAGTAGAGAGTCAAAGTCCAATTTCCCCCAGGGGCTTTCAGAACATTTAACCCCACACAGCACCAGCACTTCCCTCCTCAGTCTGTTGATTCAGAGGCGTGAGGAGACCGGTGACAGGTAGCAGTCTTCACTTCCGGCTCACTGGAAGCTTTCCTCCCTTTGAAACCGAGTCCTACAGGCGAGCAGAGGACGAGATCTAAGATACAGGAAACAATTTTGCTAGTGTGTCACTAGCACTAGGGTCACTACTCATGAGGAGTAAGAGTGAGTGGTGACACTGTCTTCTTTATCCCTTGATCCTGACCATGAGAGAAACAGCACCATATGTTGACACTGATTCAGAGCCTATACAGCCTCCTGGAGAACCTTATTCTAGCTCTGCAAGGTATTGCCACCCAGCTGGTATCAAACCCTCAAAATGCCATTCCAGCATCCTATCAATCCAACAGCTTCAGGATGATGGGGAGCATGGGAAGGCCAGTGAATTGCAATGAGAATGGGCCATTGTCATGGTTCATTTGCTGCAAACTCCTTGATCAGAAGTCATGCTGTGTGGGCTATCATGACAGTGGGTAAGGCATTCTTAAGCCGAGTGGCTGCTAGTTTGTGCAGAAGGAGGGTATGTCGGGAAGGCAAATATGTACCCAAGTGTCTGTTCCAGAAATAACAAAACACCGCCCGTCTATGATAGAAGCAGTCCAATGTAATCAACCAGGTAACTGGTAGATCACCCTGGGGAATGAAGCCATATCAGGGACCCAGTGTTGGTCTCTGCTGCTGGCATATTGGACACTCGGTAGGGGCTAAATCTGGTTGACTTTGGTCAGTACAAGTCTATGTTGCTGAGCCCAGGTATAGCCAGCCACTTGGCCGCCCTGGTCACTTTGTTTATGGGGCCATTGCTGGCTGGGGAAGGAGGCTGACTGGTATCCTCAGACAGGGTCATCCTATCCACTTGATTATTAAAATCCTCCTATACTGAACTCACCCCTTAGCGACACATGAGTCACAGATATTTTCATGCTTTTTTTTTTTTCACCTATTCAAACCATTCTATTCACATACTTCTCCAAACTTCTTTGTCACCAATATTCCAGTATGTTCCATCCAAGTCAAACAAAAGACCTCACCTGACTACAGACAATGAATTGGTGTATAATTGCACATCTGGCAATTTCTTCTTCCAAGTGAAATGAACAAGCAGGTACCTTGTTCAAAGTTCTGCCAACTGGTAACATTTCACTTCACCCTCTCCTTATGGGTGTCCCAGAAGGGGCTGTAGTGTCACAGCTGACCACATTCTGGTGGTGATTCAGATCATGCAGAACCCCTTTAAAAGAAGTCTGAGTTTGTTCTTCCTCCAAATGACCACATGGAACTCTGAGAAGACAGGTTGGGAGAGAGAAGGCAGAATTGCAGGAATGGGAGCCCAGAGAAGAGTTGATGCTGCCATTTGATTCCAAAAGCAATCTCCTAGAGAATTCTCTGTATTTAGGGGACAGCCAGTCTTTTCAATTAAGACTTGCAACTGATTTGATAAAGCCCACCTACATTGTAGAGAGTAATCTGATGTACTCAAAGTCTAAATCTAAAAAAAACTTCACAGAAACATCTAGAATATTTGACCAAATATCTGGGTACTGGGGCCTGGCCAAGTTGACAAAATTGGTCATCAAATAGGTAAAAGCCTGCCCTTTCTCCTTCCCCACTCCTTCCTTCCTTCTTTTGTTCCTTTCTTTCTACAAATATTTCCTGAGAGTCCACTAGATTCTGGATCCTAGAAGCCTACTGATAAACTTGGACTGTCTCCTTGGTAACCATCTCTAACCCAGAACGGAATACAAACTGCTTTCCAAAGCAGACTGTCTTCTTTAAAGAGATCATATATGCCCTTCCAATTGCAAGCCCTAACTTACAAGGACACAATTTTACCATCTCGCTTAAGCAGAAAAATAACAGTTTTAGGGAAAGAGATTAATTATGGATGCTGTTATTTAGCTGGGAATGCACTAGTTTAATTGCTGCAAGTTTAAAATTTGTCATGATTCGGAGAGATCAGTTCAGAGATTACCTTCGCATAACAAGGTCTGTCATGGAAATGAATGTTTAAAAATATTTCAGAGGAAAATATGAAACTCCCTTTAGAAAACAAACTATTTTCAAGCCATATAGGTGGTTGACTATAAAGCTAATGAAACATGTAAGTTACACTAAATAGATTTGAAAACAGATTCATTGAGGCAGGTTCAAAGTTGTCTTATTTGTCAAAACAAACGAGCAAAAAGCATTGTTAATCTATTTGGAATAAAGATATTGCTCAGAAACTTATTTATCATGGAATTGCTTTTTTAGACATGGGATTCTACTCAGACAGTAGTGTGATGCTGGGCATACAATGCCCTACAGGAGATGCTATTTTTTCCAAATCGCCTGAAAGGGCACAAGTCTCTCGCCCTGATTTCTCCCCAATAGGCTGCGGCCCTGTTCTTGCTCTTCACGGCATCCAAGGTTTTCCCACCAAGCCCGATCATCGGCGGATCTTCATCGTTTCCACGGTGGTACCTTGAGCTACTGTAAAAGTGACATTTAAAAATCCCTCAATTCTCTTCCCTTGAAATCATGTGCAGTCATTGCACGTACGCTTTTGTCAGTTCTTCGTGGGTCATACCCATTTTTTTTTTTTTAAAGCTATCTAATTGGTTTCATTAAATGATTCGTGACTGGGTTAGCATTCCCATCTAACAAGTAGAAAGGCTCTGCCAGGTCATAACTATTGAGCAGAATTTGAAATTCAAGCGTTCAAAAGAGAGACTTCCCCAAACAAATTCATGAAAGTAGCAATCAGGGAGCTGATTGGTTGAGAGCATACACTCCCTCCTCGGGCTCAGGAAACATACCTGGTAGAGTCTATGGGCTGTATATGGAAATACATATTTTCCTTAAAAATTTTGAATATGAAATCCTTTCAGAGCCGGGTGACTTTATAACAAATCAGCACAGAGTGAGGTAGTACTAAATGTAATTTGCATGTAACTGAAAATGTATTTCCTGCTAAAATATATTATCTTTAATTCAGACCCTCATGACTAGGGACCTGTGTCTCTCCTGTGCCATGTTAGTCCAGTAATTACCAAGTAAGAACGTGCCTACTTTTGAACACGAACAAGTTGACAACTTGGGTTGACTCTCATCTGTTGAGATATTTTTGATCATGCTTGTTATTAAATACTTTGAAATTCCTAGTGACTGATGGCATGACCATTGCACCTTTTGTAAATAAAGTTTTATTGTAACACAATCACGCTGGCTCTTTCAGGTCTTAGCTGTGGCTGCTTTCACGTTCTAAGAACGCAGTTGTGACAGATGCAGTTTAACCCTCAAAACCTAAAATGTGTACTGTCTGTGCTTGTGGAGGAAAAAGTTTGTGATTCTCTGCTATAGAAACTCATAACTTTTAGACATAGAGAGGGATGTATTTCTGGAATCTCCTTCTATTTCAGTGAATCTTCAAAACTAATTCACCATCCACCTTAAAGGTTTTAAGAAAACAATTGCCTAGAGCAGCGCCATCCTCTGTAAATACAGCACTAGTCATTCAGACAATTTTTCTAGTAGTCATATTAATGTAAAAGGTAAAAAGAAACAGATTAAATTATATTAGTAATATATTTTATTTAACCTAAGTCTCTAAAATATTATCAATTCAGTGTGCAATTGCTGACTTCGAACTAAAGCATCAGTGAATGAGTTAAAAGCATCAGTCAACAATAAACAGCATTTATTTGGGGAAAAAAAAATAACAAGAGAGAGGGCAGACTGGAGAACATTCTCGGAGAGATCCCCATGCATGTCCCTGAATGTTAGGCAAAAAATTAACCTCTAGAGAACCAGCCCCCTGGGAGTTGGAGGGGAAACAGCACCACCCGTCAGGGAGGACACAAGGCACCCTGAGTCCTGTAGTTTGCTGCTTTGTGCATATTCAGCACTCTTTCTAGATTCCCAGCCTCACTTAAACAGGATTCTGAATATTAATGTTCACATCATCAATTGACAAAATTAATAATAGCCTATTTTAAAATGTTTCTATTGAAATATAGACTTACAACACAGTATCACTTTTAGATGTGAAGTTTCACTTTTTATCAAATACAGAGCACACCATACCCACCATCAAATTCCTAATAGTCCTCTAATAGTCTAATGGACCCCCACTTCTACTGTTCCCACCCGTATCCACTTCCCTCCAGCGTCCTCTGTTCTGCTCTTCAGTGTCCAAGGGTTATGTTTTGTTTTGATTTGTTTGTTCATTTACCTAGTTTCTTTATATTCCACAAGAGTGAGATCATCTGGTGTTTGTCTTGCTCCTATTGTTTTAGCATAACGCCCTCTAGTTCGATCCATATTTTCTCTAACGACAAGATTTCATCTTTTTATTTTTTAAAGAGCTGAATAGTATTCCATTGGGTATTTATACTATGTCTTCTTTGTTCAGTCCTCTGTTGGTGAGCACTTAGTTTCCATTTCTTGACTCTCATAAACAGTACATAATAGCATATTTTGAAATCTCTTTTTGTGTTATATCCTCATAATCCAGTGACTCTTTCATACTTACAGGACACCTAGATCCAGACTAACCATATTTCAAGTGTTCAATAGCCGTAGGGGCCCAGTGGCTAGTGTCCTGGGCAGTTCAGATCTAGCAGCAAGGGAAAAACAGATGACCTTGTATATTCTTTTCATTTATTCATTCAACTTTAAAATTTGTGTAGTCATTCAAAGGTAAAATAAGAGAGATATCCTGCCCTAAAGCATTTAATCTGCTTAAATATGTATATACTGCTTAGTTATTTTGCACTTTTCTGAGCATCAAAAGGCTCATTGGTGGCTGACGTTAGGAAAAGCCTGCTTGACTTCTGGGAGCTACTGCATACACTTGCCAAAAAGACGATAGGAAATTTCAATCTCAAAACACCTTGTAGAGGCTTCCTTATTTATTTATTTATTTTTAATAACTGGACAAAGTCAGCAGCCACTAGCTGGTAGTTCTCCATGCAAGGCCCGCAGACACATATGCACCAACCTAAAACAGACTAAACAACCCAAGGACAGGAGCTCAAAATTCCTTCAATGACTGAATATCTGAATATGATACATGTCCTTCTTTCTTTCCTCCTTTGATTTCTTATAAAGAACTATAATCCTTTATTTAGTTTCAGTCAAATATACCTTTAGGTTTATGGAATTAGATAGATAATTTGTTACTCTTCCATGAATCATAAAATAATACATTAGCCAGTGTTGTCAGTCTTTCCTCTTCTTTATAATCTGGTTGAAAAATTGCTCTCTGATTTAATTTAAAAAAAAAAAAATATTGAGAAGAAAGAGTTTTTGACTCTATCAGGAGCTAGGTTAAGAAATGAAGAAAGCCTTCAGTGGGACAGTAGTTCTCTCTCCCTCTCATATTGAAAGTGTATTTGTATTAAATATTCTTCACCTTCCTTAAATTATTTCCATAATTTCTATAATCCACCCAACAGGTAGCCAAGAAATAAATCATATATACTTATTCCTCTTCAAATATAGAAACAAAACACTTGGATATTTCCAAGAAGGTACTGGATGAAAGTAGCTAATTTTTCTAGTAAACAGAGTCTGAAGGCAGCGATAAGCTCAGCAGGAAGCAGGACTCTACTGACTTACATTTAGACAGGCTACAGGCATGCGATGATGTTTCTTCCGTACTCATACTCACATGATTTCTCGCTCGTCCATGACAGCAGACATCATTAATCAACCACTACATTTCTTCCTGATGAGCACAAATGTGAGCTCAGAATTTTCTGAATGGAACACTCTTGGAAGGAACTATCAAATGATAGAAGTTGGCATACAAAGGAAGACCTACTTAAGATCTCTGGTAAACAAAATAGGGTTTAGAATCTAAGACAGTGGCTAAAAGATAAGAAGCAGCTTATATTTTTAAATAAAATATCCTTTATGACCACCTGAAGATAATCTTAAGAAGTTCTAAAGGGCAAGAGTAAGTAAGGAAGATACGTGTATTATGGGGCAGGTGATGAAGGGGCAATGTTAAGCCCAATAAATGCTGTTAAATTTTTATTGAACAATTACCGAGAGTGAAAACATCTGAATTTCCAGGAGTTTTCTTCCCATGGGGGGAGTCTAAATATTTTACAGGAGTTTCCATTTTTGAATTTCTGACTATACTTTCCACTGCAGAATTAACAAATGATGGAACATACTCTGAGAAAAGGCGTCTCTTCCTCATCCTCTCCATTAATGAGCTATTGATGTCTCATGAATAAGTTTTACAAATCTATTGATACACCAATTTGTTCTCCTGCATATGGAACCCTTCTAGGCATTGTGCTTACTGCTATTGCTTTGTTTGGCTTGGGTGTTGTTTTTTAATTACAAAGGACATCTAAATGAATATTGGTCCTACTACCCTGGAGTTCATTTGCTGCTTATTGACTTTTCAGTGTTATGAGCAAAACAACATTTATTTTCCTATCAACTTAGCCATACGTACAATGTGACTCACTCTAGGTCTTCTTTGCTATAGCATACTGCTTCATCTTTTTTCTTTTCCTTTTCTTTTTTTTTTGTTGGGGGCTTTTGTTCACTTATTTTTAAACAAAGACTCCATTCCACAGAGAAAGCAGAATAGAGTGTTAGCCACCCTTCTATTCATTTTGCAGCAATAACTCACCTACCAGAGGTCATTTATCCAATAATCTCAGTCATAGAGAACACAGTTCAAAGAAAAAGGCCTCTGAGAAGTTCGAATAAATGCCATAGAGTCCATTCACTATGCTCATGCATTTTATTTCCATTTCGTCATTCAGCAACTGTCTTTTCCCATTTTTGACCCAATCTTCGTAAACCTGGTTACATGATTTCTTCAACCACAGATTAGAAACAACGAATTCAAAGGAGATCAGGAGGCTTCTAAACACTGACCTGAGGGCTGCTAACAAAGAAAAGAGGAAAGAGCCAGATGCAAGGATGCCAATGTGGTTACAGCGAGGGGCCATTTCTTATTTGTCCTCCGTACTGTCTGCAGTAGGTGCCTTTAGCCTGGGACTCACGTTCCTAACTGTCTTTCAGTCATCACGCTTCTTTCATGTTCAGTGTTTTCTGCTCAAGAAGAAGTAGGTGTCATCAGGAGGGAGAGGAAATTCCCACTATCGCTATGGGGTCTTCTCTGGCTGATGGAGCAGTCAATTAATATAGGACAGGTTAGAAGGAAAAAAAGAACAAGTTTTATTACATTTGTTTGGGGAATCTGTAGATTCTCATGCAAATGGGATAAGAGGAGGGGAAGAAATACATGCATATGTGCGTGCACACACACACACACACACACACACACACACACACACACACATGCTGAGCTAAGGACAGGGGCCTGGGGCCCAAGGAGAAGGGGGACTCACATGCCAAGGAAAGGGGGACTCAGACGATGAAGACCAGATGCTCTGCAATTAGATGTTTGCCCTGTCATATAGATAAGTTTCTCCAATAGAAAGGTTACTTCCGGTAAAAATTCAAAGTCTGGATAATACTTCCAATGTTCATTCTTCTAAGTAGTTTAGGGCATGGAAAAGTTGCTCACAGGCTTAAAGGCTTCAGTTGACCTCAGTCCAAAATAATCCATGTAATAAAGCGCCAGTCTTCAGAAGGCCCATTCTGGACATCCTGGGGAGTCACATCCTTCAGTGTATCACTTACTCTAGGAGATTCTGTGATAATGATGTGAGCTGGCAAAATGGAAAAAGGACAGGCTTTGGGGCAAAACAGATTTTTTACTTCCTTTTTTGTTTCTTCTTTTTACAAAACTTGACATCTCTGAGTCTAATTTCCTTTATTTTGAAAATGGAGACGCTAATGAGGTTGTCTTCATAAAGCATCTATTCGAATAAAGGTGGGTGCTGGAACCCCACAGTCTGAAGTAGCAAGAAGGAATGAGTGGAAAGAAACAAGCAGAATCAAAAGTGAAGGGTGTGGCAAAGAAAGGTAATATTAAGCAGTTAGCAGAGGGTTGATGGAAGGCAGTGGTGGGGGCAGGGAAGCATGAGGGGTTTCCAAAGGTCACAGTCCCCTAGAGAAGGAAGAGGGCTTCCCCAAACCCACCTGGTGGCTGGGAAGGTTGCTGCTAAAGGTTGGGAACATTTTTCTTCAACACTAGTTTAACTAAGCTCTATACATGGAGCAGGGAGATGGGGTGCCTGCGCTGGGCTCTGTTGTTAAGTTGGGAAAAGTGGGTACAAGGAAGCATTTCACCTCATTCCTCTCTTTATTATTTATTTAAACCTTTATTCTGTTTATTATATTATTCAAATTTTTATTTCAAAGTAGACTATATTTTTTAGTGCAGTTTAAAGTTTAAAAGAAAATTCAGAGAACAGTACAGAGAGTTCCCCCACAGACACGTCACCTCTCTCCTTATCAGTGTCCTGCCTAGGGTGGTGCCTTTGTGACAACTGATCAACCTGCATTGATACATCATCATCACTCAAGGTCCACCCTTTACATTGGGCTCAATCTTGGTGTTGAACATGCAAAGGTTTGGGTTTGGGCAAAGGTTTAATGGCATGTGTCGACCACTGAGGCATCAGAAGGGTGGTTTCACTGCCCTAAAAATCCTTGGTTCCACCTCTTCTTTATCTCACTCCAACCCCAGGCTTCAGCTGTTCTTTTGACTGTCTCCATAGTTTTATCTTTTCCAGAATATTATATTGCTGAAATTATACCATATATAGTGTGTACCTAGTATGCACCCTTTTTAGATTGATTTTTTTCACTTAGTAACATGCATTTAAGAGTCTGCTGTGTCTTTTCATAGAGGACTTGATAATTCATTTCTTTTTAGCTCTGAAGAGCATCCATTGTCTGACGGTATCCCAATTTATTTTTCCATTCACCTGCTAAAGGATATCTTGACAACGTCCAAATTTTGGCAATTATGAATAAAGCTGCTATAAACATCTATGTGCAGGGTTTTGCATGGATATAAGTTTTTAACTCATTTGAGCTCCGATTGCTGAATTGTCTGGTAAGAGAATGTTTAGTTTTGTAACAAACTGCCAAACTATCTTCCAAAATGGCTGCACCATTTTGAATGCAGCAATGGTTGTGTTCCCACCAACAGTGAATGAGAATTTCTGTTACTCTGCATCCTCAGGTGTTGTCAGTCTCCAGATTTTGATCCTTTGAATGGGTGGGTTGCGGTACCTCATTGTTTTAGTTTGCATTTCCATGATGACATATGATAAGAAGTTAGTTGGGGACATATTTAAGTGAATTGTAAATGTAATCCTTCTCATCAAGTCTCTTACAGCTCTGCATACTGTAAGACTACTCATTTATTCATTTGTTCAACTCTCAACAAATGTGGTATGCCTGCTGCTTATGAGGCATCATGTTGGCTAAATAACTGTGGCTATCAAAAAAGGAATAATAGTGATAATATCAGGGATGTATTTTGTTCTACCACTGCCCAAATCCTGAAAAATGCCCAAGGTCCCTACGATAACACTTGTCACGTGTCATTAATGCCAATTTGAGTTGGAACAACACTCAGAGTTGAGAGAAGGAATCTTGGTTGTCCAACTGAAATTTTCCCCAAATAAAGAGAATGGTTGAACTAAGAAAGATATAGGGAGGGAGAGAGGTCTTGATCTCAAGTGAACAATTAACCAGCAGAAGACGTCTCTTCCACTCATGCATGTCCTTGGTGGGGTATTATCCTTGCAAAGCTCTGATGGATGGTTTAGGAGAGTCCTCCTTACTAGTAACAGGATACAACCCCTGGTTTTGACAAGTGGTCTCTTGTTCGCTAACCTAACATTTAAGCTGGTCTTTGCATGAGGCTGCTCTTCTATGAGATCTTAATAATACACTGGGGGGAAAAAGTCCATCATTTATATTTGCCTTGAAGGGTTCATCTGAGATCACGTTTAAAAACTGGGTTTATATATTATAGCTACTAGGGAAGATGCCTTTATTTATAAAGTGTGTGTACTACATTAAAGATTCAGTAAAATGGCAAAGAAAAGGTAATTTAATATGGATCATAAAGAAAGGGGGTCAAAATTGTGTGGTGTTCTGAGTGACTGGTCACAGCTTTCCCAAAGCACAGAAAAAAAAAAGTTTCCTATTATCTTAAAACTTATTTTCTTCTTTTTATTGATTTTGGCCCAGGCCAAGTCTTGAAATTATGATTTCAAAGACCCTGGGGATTCTCAGGTGATCACCTGCTTCATTTTACTGATCAGGAAATTGAAGCTTCAAAGAGGTTAAATGATGCTTGTGGTCATCTATTGTATTAGAAACGCACAATCTCCTGGACTCGGGCGTGGGCAAAAGACACAGCTGTTGCTTATTTTTCAGAAAAGTCTCTTAGGCAGAAAGACAGCTGGAACCTGGCATTTGGAATATCTTATACAACTACGGAGCATTGCATTAGCAAGTCCGAGGTACTTTCGTAAAAGGAATTATTGATGACTTATTACCATCATTCTAACTGCAGTAACTAGATTGGCTCTTATATGCTAAATTTGATAGCAGTTAACATCAGTTTCAACCTTGACCTCTTTAACTTTACTTAAAGTGTGCCAACATGAATATGCAGGGTTATTCCTTTGACTTGCACAGCTTTCTCGATCAACAGAACACACTTGCTGTTTATCTCCTAAAATTACAAATACATGCGTGTGTTTGCGTGTGTGTGTGCATGCCTGTGTAAAACCCAGTGGTCTAAGGCATTTTACTACCCAATTTAACTAGTCAGTAAATGGAATTTTACATTACACTTTTTTTCTTCTTCTTCTGTGTGATGAAGAAACGATTGGTCTTTTAATTTAAAACCTTCTCTTAAAAGGAGGGTTGTAGCAGCCGCAATAAATTCTGAATAAAAATGTTTCTTCAAATTCATTTTTCACTGAGCCAACCAGTCTGCTAATCAAGCTGCTTCTTCATTTGAATTCAAATTGATAGTGAGATAGTTTAAAGCAATATATTTGTGGCTTCTTTTCTTTTTTAAATTTTTGATTGTTTAAAATCCAATATTGCTGAATGTAATTATCCCTTCCAAGAAAGATTTCCCATGACATTAGAGTTAAGTTGTACTATTTTAGAAGCAGAAGGTAAATAAAAATAAGCTGAAGCAAATGTCCTAGATACCAATGGTTTATATGGCAATCACTTAACATCATCAGACCTCAATTTCCTGTTTATAAAACAGTAGGATTGGATCAGAGGATTTTGAATCTATCTTCCAGTTCAAGATGCTGTCTGTCTCTCTGTTTCTCTCTCTCTCTCTCTCTCTCTCTCTCTCTCTCTCTCTCTCTCTCTCTCTCTCTCTCTCTCTCTCTCTCTCTCTCTCTCTCTCTCTCTCTCTCTCTCTCTCTCTCTCTCTCTCTCTCTCTCTCTCTCTCTCTCTCTCTCTCTCTCTCTCTCTCTCTCTCTCTCTCTCTCTCTCTCTGTCTCTCTCTCTCTCTCTCTCT
>RJWH01001698.1:0-326863 GCA_004363575.1 Solenodon paradoxus
TGGAGGATTAAGTAACTCTTCCTCGTATATGCTGTAGCTTGCCTACAACCCTGTCCCATCTGTTGAGCCCTTTCAGGAGATAGGATCTTGAGAGCACACACAAGGTAACTTTGAGAACATATGCAGTATCAAATGAATGTATGGCTTTGGGTAGAAGTCACAGGAGCCATTCTTGGAATACAAGGAACTGGGAAAACATTATAATATTCTTATTAATTATCACTGTATTACTCAAAGTCAGTAAGTTTTTATTTCCTTTGTTCTCCCTATTTCTTTATCATTTTTCCATTGTAGTGACAATGGAAATCAGTGATGGCATATAGTTCTAAGAAGGTTCTGTCTGTCCCTGCCCTGGTTTTTTTTTTTTATGACTTTCTTCTTTCCCATTTCCCTGTTCTATTCTTCCTCCTTTTCTCCCACTTGCTGTTCTATCGCTTTCTAACTACTTTTTATTATTGTCCCTTTTAAATTGCTCTATTATAGTTACTATAAATAGCCCCCTCCATAAATTTCTATATTGAAAGAATAATTTCCATCACACGAGTATGATGAGGGGAGAATAGGGTAAATTCAGAGCAGTAGCTTTCACAACTGTTTTGAGTGGCATACAATAAGAAATATAGTACACAAAATTTCACATAATGGTCCTTATCTTTTAAATGAAGTTTCTTGTTTTTCTTTCCTTTTCTCTTTATATCTAGTAAAATTTCTGTTTGCAACCTACTTTGTGAACTACGGAATCCCTACTTACTAGGAAAACTACACGAAAGCTAGAGAATTCCATCCACTGTTTCTAATTAAGAACTGAAGGAATATGTCAAAATTAATTTGTTTTGTTATTCTAAGAGGAACAAAATTTTAGTCATATAATAATTGTGTTTTTCTTTTTTTTTACAATAAAACCTTAACTAACTGCTAAAATTTTAACATTACTTCTTTTCAGACTCAATGGAGAATATATGCATATATACAGAGACACACACACACACATACTTATGTAAGGAAATAGATTTTACTTTCTGAATATCATATACTGCTGTATATATTCATTTGTTTCTATCTTTTACTATCATTGTTTACATTCTGGAATAAGATTTCATCATAATATAAATGTATCCTTTTTCCCTTGATATACAAAACCAGATCATATAATTTGCACCATCAGTATATTTTTGATCACTGTTAGTTCTACTAAAGTCTCAGTCACTATATTAATTATAACTTCTGACAAATGTAATTTAACTGTTTCACTGATAATTCTTGAATGTGGGTAACTGAGAATTTTCTATCATATTCAACATCTTAGTAAATCAGCAGAGCTCACAAAAACACTAAATATAACCTTCAACAGCCACACATACCCTATTTACACCTTTAAAGATAGTAAACGTTTCTTTAGTAGCAAAAATGAATACATTAACTTGATGCAAGATAAAGACATTTTATACACAAAGATATAAGGCACACACGCAACCAGTGTGTTCATGTTTAATCTTATTTAAAAATTATCCAAAAAGTACTCTATTTAACACTAAACAAAGGTCTTAAAATGGCTAAGGCTTTTAGATGTTATGTTTGTATGGACACAATGTAGAACTGTCAGAAGTATAACTCAAATTGAACAAATAATTTTCCAACTTTTACAATTTATGTGCTTATTTTATATAAAAGAGAGGAGGTTGTTTTATGAAAACGTCAAATTAGAATTATCTAATAATTTTTTGATTATGTTGATTTGGATATAATTTAAATAGAAATGCTTCTGAGTTAGCAATTCTATGTTATATTATTTTTCTGAAATAGCTAGCACATTCAGAATAGAAATTCAGTTAAAATATTTTTGGGAACATAGGGAATCTGGGGGTAAAGATCACATTGATAGTAGTGAATGAACTAGAATTTTGGTGGTGGTTTATGCATATCGATCAAAGTATGCATCTATTCAATGAAGCTCATATAATATTGTGGTGCAACAGTAATCCAGTAAAACATTTTTCCTTTGGAATATAAGTATATTACAATGTTCTTGAAATACATTTATGTCATAACATTCATTTCAGGTGTGCATCATTATAAATCAAAAACTCTATATACTTCATTAAGATCACATTAAAATTTCAATTCTATCCTTCATCATATAGTGGGCTCCTTTTATACATTTTCCACAATTCCCTTTCCTTCTTTCTGGTAATTACCAATTTATATTTGTAGTCCAAGAGTTTATTTTGCTTTATTTGATTCATTTGTTTGCTTTGTTTTTCTATATACTATATATGTGTGAAATCATATGTGTCTTTCTCTGAATTATTTCTCTAAGCATAATATCTTCTAACTTCATTCATGTTGCTACAAATGACAAGATTTCATATTTCTTTATGTAACTAAGTAGTATTTCATTATGTATATATCTCATAAATTCTTTATCCTCTCCTCTGTTGATGGTACTTAGGTGTTTCCAGCTCTTGGTGATCATAATTTTTTCATAACAGGCATAGTAGACTCTATTATAAACTCTAATAAACCATGTCTTATCAATATCTTTATTGATATTTTCTATAAAAGGTATTAATGTATTCCTTGAGTTAGGAAAGTATTTCACACCCACACAATGAGAGTAAAATATTTTTTTTAATTATAGAAACAGGCACACATGAAACTCTTAGGTTCAGTTTTGCATCCTTATCTATAAATCAAAAGTAGAATCAGATATACCAAGTAATCAGAAGTAGAGACACATGCAGACATCAGATCTCACAAAATATTCCTCCTCCCAATGGAAACAAGACATGTTCCTACTTAGACAAATAGATAAAAATAGACAAATTGAATTCCCCATCACTTTTAATCAGAGAGAGACTAGCTACTGTACTTAGTGGCTAGGGATGCTATAGCAAAGTACCACCATCCCAATAATTAAAACAATGAAATTTTATTATCTCACAACTCTGGAGGCTAGAGCTCAAATCAGGAGGCTGGAGATTTGGTTCCTATTGGAAGATTTTATTGGTCTTTTTACTTGGTGTTAGATGGCTATCTTTAATGTCTTCACATTGTCTTCCTTTTGTGCATGCCTGTCTCTGTGACAAATTTCCCCTTCTAAAAAGGACACTAGTCATACTGGTTAAAGGCTTACCTTAGTGATTTCACCTTAATTCGTTACATCTACAATGACCTTATTTCTAAATAGGTTGACATTCTGTATTTTTAAGGGAAGAACTTCAAAATAAGAATTTTGGGAGGACACAGTTCAACCCATCAGAGATCCTAATTATCCCAACAGGGATTATCAAATAATCAGATCATAAAATCAAATTCATATTCTTTGCTGCCACAGTGAGGAATCTTCTCTCAGACCTGCAAAAACTAGGTTTGAAACTGAATTTGGCAAGAATCAGAAGCAAAAACAAACAAAAAACCCAAATAAAAACCAGCAAACATAACCACCAAAATGGAATAAAAATAACATACTCTCAGTAAAAGTAAAATTTTAGTGCTGTTTTGGATTCACTACAGAAGCAAAGAAGATTCATGGCTGGGCTTAAATGTCCCATGAAGTGCATTGCTTAAGGAACACAATTTACTGAGTCTAACAAGTGAGCTCACTTGTATATCTTCATAGACCTCTAAAATGATCCAAGAAAAATTTTTAAAAAGTTAAAAACATATAAAGCAAAGTGAAATATTTATTTGAATGACTAATGAGAGAACAAGTAAGAAGTAAGCTGATTTCAATTTTGATGGAAAAGTTTTGTAAGATTGAATCCCCCTGTAAGTTTGCTCTTCATACATCTTGATTTCATCAATTCTAGGATTCTGACCTCTTTGGACTAATGCAAAGTCCAAATTTCTTTTAAGAGCTAAATGTAAGGGAAAATACATAACAGATTATCTGTTATCAATAAAAATTCCCTCAACCTAAGAGTCAAACAGTTTGAGAATTAGATGAAGAAATATTATTTAAACATATTTGGGAGTTAAAAAAAAAAGAAGCTACTACATTTTTAGACATTACAAAATTTAAGTAAGCAGTATAGTGGTAGAAGACCTTTTCCCTGACCTCAATACAAAAGTTAGTCTGCTGGGAATATTTTCTTACTACGGAGGAGGCTGTAGCTACATGATTTTCTATGGAGACTGCAGGTAGGTCCTGTTATCTTTGACTAAGGACAAACGAGCATGGCCTCTGTATCTGCTGTTGTACATAAGTGATACGAGTTGTCAGTGGAAAGCACACGTAGCCAAGGAGATGAGTCATTACCTCAGAGTATAAAAGGAGCTCCCCTAGACCACCCCGTTGTGCAGCTTTGGGTAATAGCACCCCTGAGCCAGGGCTGCTGCTTGCAATAAAGTGCCTTTTCTCTACCTGAGTGCTCAGCTGTCATTTTCTAGTCATCTGGAGGCTATGCCATACAGTATGAATAATGCTCAACTTCTCTGTTAATCAGGGAAATTTAAATTATAACCAGTCTTTATGATGAGAAATACATAATGTTAAATGGAACATATGCTGGTTTTAAGATCTGGTTTGGGAAGTTATACAACTGTGTTATAATGAGAGATTCCATCTTAGAACTTGAAAAATGTCCAAGTGATGTGGCAGAGTGCAGATTCATTGGCTAAGATGTTGGTGAAAGATGACACCCTGTGCTTCTGTGATGCATTCATTAGGAATACAAGCCATAGAAAGATGACACCCTGTGTTTCTATGGTATTTGACATTGTGATTATCCCACTGAGGCTTGCTATAAACTTCACATTTTTTTCTGATTCCATTGTGTATTCCTTATAGCATGACTCAGGAGTGAGACTCTGAACAGAGCCTAGAAACGCTGCACAGGTGGGATCCAGTCAGAGCCAAAAGATCTTCATGTCATCTGTTATACAGGAGACAGATGATAGATAGAGGGTTGATACATACATCTAGATAGGTAGGTAGATAAAAGAAAATGTTGATGGTAAATCCATAATTAATATGTCTGATCTTTGGCTATCTTTCAGTCTAGCTTATTTCTACCTTTTTTGCCTCTTGTCTGTCATGGTCTAAAGTTTTCATCCAGTCTGTGATGCAGGAAATCAATATAGGAAAGCTAACTTCCTCAGCATTGTCCCAAAATCTTTATATTTTACATGCACTGGATTTAAATCTTCTGCCCCTGCTTTATTCACCTGGAGACAAAAACTCAAGCTGTCTGTACAGATGTCACTGAAATAACTTTATGAAGTCATGAATGGCATTACTCATCATGCTGTCTTTTACAATTTCAGTTAGGAGTTTATCTGCTGCAATGTCTCTATTGAATTACATAATTGATTTATCTTCGGCAGATTATATTTCTCTCTCCCAGCTGTATTTCTCCATCTAGCTATCCTATATAGACCATTATTCAAATAATGGTAGTGTCAAATAACACAGATTATAGAATCTTTACTTTTAGATTATCATCTATCACAAAAAATATTAGAAAACCTTCATAGTGGAAAAAAGTGGTTGATTAGCAGCACTGAAATATTGCTTGCAGTTTCATTTTGAATATATACTACTAAAGAGTCCTATATGCAAGACTCATGATTATTGGTGTTTATTTGAAAGAATACATCCAGATATTGCTCAAAAGCAGCAAAGGATAAATAACATTACCAAATGGACCAAACTATTGATGCCTTCCTCTTTCTTGGGTCAGTGGAGTTGGGGCTATTGAGGTCTTTCCTCTCCTTGAAATCGTGAAGTTGAACCATGGACAACACTTAAACTATTCCCATGAAATTTCTCTTGGGATGCTTGTTAAGGAATTGAGATTCCTTAGGTCTTGATTCACTGAGAAGAAAAATAACTTTTTTTTTTTTTACAATATTGTATGGCCTCAATATAAGTGGGAGGATGTTGAAAACTGACATCAGAATGGGACACTCAATAATAATAGTATCCTACAACAAGATCTCTTTCGTCACTGAGAAAAGAAATGATCAGAAATGCAAATGTGGAAATATTTATGGCTCTCTCCCTAACCCCCTTCCACCTTTTCTTTCCCTACACTGTCAATTAGCAGAGACCTTTGTGGTATGTCTGCTACTCAGAACAGACTGCCTCTCAGGAGGACCTTGTCTTAATGTAGTCTTAATTAAAGATGCTCTCTGCCATCTTGAATATATATTTTCTGCCATCTTGAAAATGTATTCTCTGCCATTTAAAAAATGGCCACGAAACATTTTAGATACTTTTGGTTGCCTGCCACCAGGAGGACAACCCTGAAGGACTCTCTTTCCCTTTGACTTTATCTCCGAGTGACATCTCTGTCATAATTTAACATCCACTGTTCTATGTCAAAATCCTATCCTTCTTTTGGTGTGGTGTGCCTGAGGGAGATCTCTTTCCCCTTATTACAAAGCCTGTCACATCTGTGGGAAATACCATTTCAAAAACAAAAACCTGTTTACATCTTATGTTGTACTAAAGAAATGTAGCTGGACAGGTAATTAGCCTTTTAAGAGAATTATAACTGAATTAATGAAAATCTTATTCTTCACAGATATTGGTAGCTCAATTGTTTTATGAACTATGAGTTTTATTTTGTATTTTATCATACCTAAATTTTAAAATAAAAGTTAAGAGATCTCTATGTCTATTTGTAGGTGTGTATGTGTGTGTTTATAATAAATAATGAATGGTGTTGCTAAATTTAATTTGTATCTAATTGACTCATGAAAGTTTCTATCATGAATTATTCATAAAATGAAAATAAAGTAATGAATTAAGTACTAGGTTAAATTTATTGGTTTAACTTGCATAAACATGTTTTTAAATTTAAGTAAAATATAAATGGAATAAATCTTTTGATAGTAAAAGCTTTGTGGTCTAAACAATGGGTTAAATAAATATATGTAAATCCAGGCTGTTTCTAGTTTTCTTGATATGGGCTGTTTTCACTGATGTGAGGTGTATCTCATTGTGTTTTTTGTTTGCATTTTTCTGATCATGAGTGATGTAGAGCAATTTTTCATGTGTCTCTAGGCCATCTTTCATGTGTCTATAGGTCATATTTTTCTAGAAAATTGTCAATTGAGTGCTTTTGGCCATTTTTTTGTGGGCCATTTTCTTATTTTGCTGTTGAAGTTTGTGAGCTCTTTATATATTTTAGAGATCAAACTCTTCTCCAATATATTTTGTACAAATATCTTCTCCCATGCAGCAGGTTGCCTTTTTGTTTTATTTGTGTTTTCCTTTACTTTTTAATTTGATGCGGTTCCATTCATTTACTTTTGTTTAACTTTCTTTTGTTGTGGGTGTTTCTTCCACAAATATATCTTTGAGCTTGATGTTCTGGAAAGTTTTTGGTACATATTCTTCTATGTATTTTATAATTTTGGGTCATATTCAGGTCTTTGACCATTTTGAGTTAATTATTATATATGGCACTAATATGCAATAGAGCTTTATTTTAAAATTTCCCAGTGCCATTTGTTCAATAAAATTTTCTTTCTCCACTGTATATTCCTGGCTCCTTTTTCATACACAAACTCACAAACTGTCCATATAAGTGTGATTGTAAGCTGAGCTCTCAATTTTGTTCCACTGATCTGTGAGTCTGTTATTGTTCAGGTACTACACTGCTTGGATGACAGTTGCTCTGTTATGTAGTTTGAAGTCCAGGCGTATTATTTCTTTACTGTTCTTTTTTTGAGGATATTTTTGACTATTTGAAGTTCCATATAAAGTTCATTATTATTTGTTCAATTTCCTTGAAAAAATGTCTCCAATTTTGATGTGAATTTCACTGAGTCTCTGTACTGCTTATGGTCAGAGGCCATTTTAATTGTGTTAATTCTTTCAATCCAAGAGCATGTAATATTCTTCCATCTCTTGGGCCTTCTATTTTTTTGCCAAAGTTTTGCAGTTTTCAATGTAGAGATATTTCACCTTCTTTGTTAAACTTATTCCCAGGTTTATTATTTATTTTTATTGTTACTCTGAATAAGGTTCTTTGTTCTTTATTTCTCTTTTCTTTAGTTTATTGTTTGCACATGGAATGCTCCTGATTTTTATCTTGCTACTTTGTTGTATTCATTTATTGCTTATAGCAGTTTTTTTTTTGTGTGTTAATTATTTAGGATTTTCTAGGAATGACATCATGTCATCTGCAAATTTATAGCTTTATTTCTACTTTTCTGATTTGGATTCTTTCAATATCCTTTTCTTGCCATATTGCTCTGACTATGAATTCCAGATCTATATCGTATAGTAAATGGTGAGAGTGGGCTTACTTAGGAGAAAGGTTTTCTGATTTTGACTAGTGACTATGATATTAACTCTGGACTTGTCTTATAGGACTTCTATTATGTTGGGATATGTGCCTTCTATTTCCATTTTTGTGATGACTTTTTATCATGAATGGGTGTTGACACTTGTCAACTGATTTTTCTGCATCTGTTGATATGATTGTATGACTTTTTATTTTCCTTTTTTTGATGTGGTCTATTACATCGATTTGTGTATGTTGAATCATCCTTACAACTCTTAAATAAATCCATCTGTGTTATGATGTATGATTTTTTAACAACACGCCATTTATTTTAATTTGCCTGATTTTGTTGAAGATTATTACATCTATTTTAATCAGTGATATTGATGTATAATTTTCTTTTATGGTGCTGTTCTTGTCTGATTTTGGAATTAAGGCTATGTCAGTATTGCTCAGATATTTAGTTTTCCATCCCTTTGATTTTGTAGAAGATTGAAGGAAATGGGAATTTACTCTTCTTTGAATATTTGGTTTAATTTACTAAGGAAGCCATCCAATCTTGGACTCTCGGTTTTTTTTTTTTTTGTTGGGGGAGACTTTCGACTACCTCTACAAGTTCTGCACTTGCAATTGAGTTCGAGTTATCTATGTCTTCCTGGTTCAGCTTTGGACATTCTTCCAGAAAGATCATGTTGAATTTTCATTCTCAACTTTTGGAGGAATCTCCATATTGCTTTCCATATTAACTGCATCAACTTCTACTTTCAGTGGCAGTGTAAAAGAGTTTTCTTTTATCTGCATCCTCAACAACACTGTTGTTTCCAGTTTTTAAGATAAAATTCACTTTCACAGGTATGAATTGATATCTAATTGTTTTGATATGTATTTCCTGCTAACAAAAGAGCAGGAGCATTTTTCATGCACTTATGGGCCTTCTGTATGTCTTCTTTGGAGAAATATTTATTCAAATCTTTTGCCCACTTTTTTTTTTGGATTGGATTGTTTGTCTGTTCTTGAGTTTGATGAGTCCTTTATACATTTTGTATATTAAACCTTGTAGATGTATCATGCACAAATATCTATCCCAGTCAGTAGGGTGTCTTTTCATTTTAGTGATAAGTTTCTTTAGTTGTGCAGAAAGTTTTTAGTTTGATATAGTCCTATTTGTTTTTGTTTACATTGCTGCTGGAGTTGAGCCTCCACAGATTTCACTAAGAAAGATTACTGTGGAAAATTGTGCTTATGTTTTCTTCTAAATATTTTATGCTTTCCAGTTTTACATCTGAGTCTCATACATTTTGTATTAATTTTTGTGTATGGTGTTACATATTGGCTTAATTTCATCCTTTTGCATGTGGCTTTCCAGTTTTCCCCACATCATTTATTTAAAAAACTGTTCTTGTTCCCAGTGTATGTCCTTGTATTCTTTTGAATAAATTAGTTGACTATATATGAGGGGGTCTATTTCCAGGCTTTCAATCTGTTTCATGTATCTTTATATATGTCTTTATTCCAACACCATGCTGATTTGATTATTATTATTTTGTTGTTTGTTTTGAAATCCAGGTTGTGACACCTCTATTTTGTTTTATTTTTTCAGGATTCTTTTGCTATTGGATATCTTTGGAAGTTCCAAATATATTTCATGATTTTTTGGGTTCTATTTCTGTGAAGAATGTGTGGGAGTTTATGGGGACTGTTTATATCTCTAAATTGCTTTAGGTAATATAGCTATTTAAAAAATTATTTTCTTACAATCCATGAACATGTAATACCTTTCCATTTCTTTTGTCTTCCACTATTTCTTTAATGGTGTTTTACAGTTTTCAAAGTATAGGTCTTTCCCTTTGGTTAAGTTTATTTCAAGTTATTTCATTCTTTTTGATGCAGTTGTAAATGCAATTGCCGTCCTGTTTTCTTTTACAGTTCTTTATTTCCATATAGAAATACATGTTAAAATTTATGTTAAAATCTATGTTAAAATTTTGAAGCTGTCTTCTTCACTATTTCATGTGTTATTTCTAGCAGCTTTTTACTGGAGTCCTTGGGGCTCTTTGTATGTATTATAGGTTATCAGCAAATAGTCATAGTTTTATACATTCTTTTCCAATTTGGATGCATTTTATTTCTCTTTTATTTTTTTATCTAATGCTATATTGAATAATAGTGGTTAGAATGGATAGCCTTGCCTAATTTTGATCTTAGAGGAGAAGTTTCTACTTTTTCCACATTTAGTATGACTTTGCTAGTGGGTTTGTCATATTTAGATTTTATTATGTTGAGATTTATCTCATTTATACCTATTTTTGAAGTGTTTTTTAACATAAAAAGATGTTGAATTCTATCATGTTTTTCTGCATTTATTGAGATGATCACATGATTTTTGTCGTTCTGTTGATGCAATGTATTACATCTAGTGATCTGTGTATGTTTAACCATCCTTGTATTCCTGAAATAAATGCCACCTCATTGTGTTGTATAATTTTTAATTAATTGTTAAGCATTCATTAAGAATAAGAAATGCAAGTTTTAATGCGAATATTTTTATAACCAATAGAGTTTTTTGGTTATAAAAATCCTCATATTTGCACAAAGATATCTTGTTGATTTTTGTTTCTAAGCTAATCTGAGTTTTAAATGTATGTCTAAGAGTGCACCAGACACTGAATATACTTTACATGCATGATTCATTTAATGAGTTGCAGAGTTCAGTTTTCTAGTATGGTGAGAAGATTCGCATCAATATTTATTAGAGATATTGGTCTATAATTTTCTTTTTGTTGATGTCTTCAGCTGATTCTGGAATCAGGGTAAAGTAGACTGCATAAAATGTGTTTGGAAATTTGCCTTCTATTTCAAGAAAAGATGGAGAAGCATCGGTATTGGTTCTTCTTTGAAAGTATTCTTGAATTGACTTTTCTTATTTTATTTTCACTATAGCCTCTCTGCTGTGTGCACATAAAATTGAACTTTATGGATTGAAAAACCAGGCTTTCATTCTCTGATTTCTACTTAGATGTAGCTAATAATGTTTGTCATAGGAGATTGGGGGGACAGAAAATAGAGTAAAATCTGGGTATTTATTCCCTCATCTTAAGTTTTATGTTGGTAATAATTGCATTCCTCTACCAAAAGCTTCAGCTCTTCTTGGTGGCCTTCTATTGCTGCGGTTGTTTTTCTGGTTTATACAGAGTATCCTACCCTAATATAAAAGGATATATCTTCTTCTCAAGTGTAAATAGAACATTGTCAAGGATGGCTGATATTCTGGGATGCGAACAAATATATGTAATTTTAGCAAAAATAAAATTATGGAAAGCATCTTGTTTTACCATGGCAGGACTAAATAGAAATGAATAAGAAAAACAAAACAAAACTGGAGGACCCACAAATATGTGGAGATAAAACAGATGTTTCTGAAAAATTCCTGAATCACTGATGAAATTAAAGATTAAGTTAAGAATGATCTGAAAATAAAGAGACAAGCTGCCAGTAAAAGCAGTTCTGAGAGAAAGATTATAGCTATACAAGCTATACAATCAAGAACCAAGATGCATCCCAAATTAAATATCTAATTCACACCTGAAAGAAGTAGGAAGAAAATAACAAACAAAACCACAAATCAGTTGAAGGAAGGAAATAATAAAAAATATCGGAGTATGAATTAATAAAATTAAAGACCAAAAAGACAATCCAGAAGCCCAGTGAAACCAAGAGGTGGTTCTTTGAAAAATAGACAAAATTGATAGACCCCTAGCTTAGCTCATGAAGAAAAAAAGAGGAAAAACCTTAATAAAAAGAATTAGCAATAAAGAGGTGAGATTACAATAGCCATCACAGAAATAGAAAGGATCATGAAAGACTGTTATGAACACTTACATGTCAAGAAATCTATGAATCATGAAGAAATGGACTGAATACTAGAATCTTACAACTTCTCAAAATTAAAGTAAAAAATACACATAGACAACTTAAACAGATCAATGACAAGCACTAAAATTAAAGTAGTAATCAAAAGTTTTCCCCAAAACAAGAGACCAGGATCAGATGGCTTCCCTAGCAAATTCTACCAAAGAACTAATGCCCATTCTCCCAACCTTCTTAAACTCTCCCACAAAATCAAAGAGGAGGAAAAACTCCCAAATACATTCTATGAAGCTAACGTTACCCCAATTCCCAAGTTATACAAAGCTAGCATCCAAAAAGAGAGATTAATACAAACCAGTACCACTGATAAACACAGATTAAGTAATGATGAATAAAATCCTGACAAACTGATTTCATAGCACATTAAAAATTATACATCACAATGAGGTGGGATTTATTCCAGAGATGCAAGCATGATTCAACATACATAAACCAATCCATGTAATACACCATGTCAACAAAGGGAAAATTAAAAATCTTATGATCGTATCAATAGAGGCAGAATAAGCATTTGATGAGATTTGACACCCATTCATGATAAAAAAAATCTTGCCAAAATAAGAATAGAAGATTGAAAATTCAAGGTAGTGAAAGCAATATTTGATAAATCCATAGTCAACAATGCATTTAATGCTGAAAAGTTGAAAGCCTCTCTGCTCAATTGTGAAATACGACAGATTCACTCTCTCACCACTTGAATTTAAGAGTTCTGAAAGTCTCGGCCAGAGCAACTAGGCAAGAAAGGATATTAATGGAATCCAAATTGGAAAAGAAGAAATAAAATCATCATAATTTATAGATTACATGATATTATACCCATAAAACCCCAAAGACCCCACCAAAAATTATTAGAAGCAATAAATAAATACTGCAATGTTTCAGGATATAAAATTAATACACAAAAATCATTAGCACTTCTGTATGCAAGCAATAAAGTAGAAGAAAATGAAATAAAGACATTCCGTTAACAATAGCAACAAGAAGATAAAATACCTGGAATAAACTTAAAGGAAGTTATAGACCTCTACAAAGAAAACCACGAAACTTGTATAAAATAAATAGAAGACCCAAAGAGATGCAAGAACATTTCATGTTGATGGATTGGAAGAGTTAATTTAGTAAAAATGACCACCCTATCCAAAGCAATATACAGATTTAGTGCAATTCCCTTCAAAATTTCAGAAACATTCTCCAAGAAATTGAACAAAAAATTCTGTAATTTTAATGGATGGAACCACAAAAGGCCTTGGACAGTCAAATTATTCTTAGAAAAAGAGAACAGAGAAATCATATTTCTGGACTTGAAACTATAATACAGAATAATCATCAAGCAATATGGATGGCATTGTAACAAAAACAGATAGACCAGTGGAATAAAATGGAGAGTTCAGAAATAAAGCCACACTTTTATGAAAAGTTAATCTGTCTGAAAGGAGTCAAGAGTATACAGTGGAGGAGGGAAAGTATATTTGACAAATGGTGTTGGGAAAACTGAAGAGATACCTGCAAACAAATGAAACTAGATTACTCATTTGTACTATATGCAAAGTTAATTCAAAATGAATCAAATTCATGGACAAAAGACCTGAAACCATACTTTACAAAGAGGACAGTGGAGGAAATACACTCCATGACATCACTCTAAAAGATGTCTTTGTGGTAAGGAACACCTATACAGAAAGAAAACAGAGTAAAGCTAAGTAATTGGAACTACATGAAACTAAATATTTTTATACAGCAAAAGAAGCCACCATTAAAACAAAAAGACAACATGGTGAATGGGAGAAGATATTTGTCAGACAACAGCTTACCTGCAAAAATAAACAGTTCATACACCTCAACCAAAGAAAAAGCAAATGATCCACTCAAAAATTGGGCAGAAGAACTTAATATATGCCTCTCTAAAGATAACACACAGATCGCCCATAGATATATGAAAAAACATTCTATAGCACTCATCATCAGAGAAATGCAAATAAAACCATAATGAGATATCACCTTACACCAATGAGAATAGCCTATATAAAAAATATTAGAAATAAAAAATGTTGGAAAGGATTTGGAAAAAAGCAACCCTCCCATACTGTTGGTGGGAATGTAAATTAGTGCAGTCTCTTTGGAAACACTATGGAGATTCCTCAAAAAATAAAGTTGGATCTACCATTAGATGTAGCAATCCCAGTTC
The DNA here is from genome assembly GCA_004363575.1 of Solenodon paradoxus. Taxonomy (NCBI): domain Eukaryota; kingdom Metazoa; phylum Chordata; class Mammalia; order Eulipotyphla; family Solenodontidae; genus Solenodon; species Solenodon paradoxus. The sequence continues at coordinate 14,350 of RJWH01001698.1, forward strand.
TAGGCATATTCCCAGAGAATATAAAACTCTATTAAAAAATACCTGCACCTCTATGTTCATAATAGCACAATTTACAATAGCCAAGACAGAAAACAACCTATAGGTCCATGAACAGATAACTGGATATACAAATATGTATATATTATATTCAATGAAATTCTATACAGCAATTACAAAGATGAAATTGTGCCTTTTGTACTTGGAAAGGATCATGTTAAACAAAATAGGATAGAAAGAAGAAAAGTACAGGATGGTTTACTCACATGTGGAATATAATAAAACAAAACAAATGAATAGACGAACCCCAATAAAATTCATAGATGCAAGACAGTTGATACCAGGGGGTTGGGAGGGAGGAGGGAAGGAAGGACAGAACAAGGTATTGGTAAAGGACCCTGGAACTTTGGTGGTGGATGTACAATACACTCACATTTTATATACCTCGTATAACACAATATTTTATAATGAATTTAGCATTATGAACAAAAAGAATAATAAAACAAAAATTTTAATATATATTTAAAAATGCAAAATTCATTGACATACAATTATTTATGTATTTATTTTAAGGATGAGTGCAGGCAGAAATGAACATGAGTAGGCAGGTAGGCAGGAAGAGAGAAAAGGGAGGAAATATTTTTAAAATTTATTTTATTTAGATGTCCATCTGTGTTGTTGCCCGTCCTAGGTCATGAACCTACACCTATACTTTCTAGGTCCTTCAGATGCATGTGAATTATGCTCAGTCAGAGGTGTTGGACTTATCTGTTAGGTCACCAGGGCACACTGACATTTAAAAATTTTTATTAGATTTATTATTATTAAAATTTGAAAAGGAAAGCTACAGGTAGGAATGAAGGTGAGTAGGCAGGTAGCAGGATGAGAGAGGAGGGAGAAGAAACTTTATTTTATTTTTATTTAGTTGCTCACACTGTTTTCTTCCTGTCCAGGTCAGGACTTGAACCCAGGAATACATGATTGACCTAACCACTGTTCTGCCAGGGTGTGCCTAGATTCACTATTTTAAAAAATATTTAAAATGATATATCTATATAATGTAGCTATTTTCTCTTCTTGGTTCTTTTTTCTTCCATCTGTGTATTCATGTAATACATACATATATAAATTATATATGTACACATTTTATTGAAATATGACTTATGTATATGGAATTGTACATATTGAATGTGTAAATTTTTATGAGTTTGGACATATACAACCACTTATGTTACTATTATCACATCGAGATAATTGACTGTGCCACAATATCCAACATTTTTTGTCTCTCTTAGTTTTTCTTTTTTTTTTTTTCAAGTGGTGAGGGTGTGAAGGGTTATCTCATTGTACTTGTGATTTGCATTTCTCTGATGGTCAATAATGTTAAACATCTTTTCATATACCTGTTGGCCATATATATGATCTTGTGAAAGAAGAACAAAGCTGGAGTTATCAGACTTACTGATTTCAAATTATAGCACAAACGACAGTAATTAAAACAGTGCTCGATTGGCATAAAACCAGAAATAGACCAATTGAACAGAATAGAGACCCCAGAAATAAATTAATGCATATACAGTCACCTGAACTTTGAAAAGAGTGACAAGAATACACAATGAGGAAACTATGGTCTCTTTACCAAATTGTCTTGGGAAAACTGAATAATTATATGCAAAAAAATTAGGATCCTGAAATTACAATGTACACACAATCAACTCAAAATGGATGAAGACACACAAATGAATTAAATAGAGACTCGAAACTCTGAAACTCTTAGGAGAAGACATAGGGAAATATATTGAAATTGGACTTGACAATGATTTTTGCATAGGTAGAAGAACAAAAGTAAGCAAGTGGTACTAAATCAGACTAAAAAACCTCCATACAGAAAAACAAAACAAAGCAAAAACAATGAACCCAATGAAAGGAAAAGCTATACATCAGTGAAAATATTAAGGAATTCAACTTTATAACAAAAAAACAAATAAACCAATGAAAAATGACAAAGGACTTTAAAAGAATTTTTTCCAAAGAAATCAAACAAATATATCATTATCTTTTGTTTGAGCAGGTAAAAGTAAGTTTATTTAGTTGTTAATCTTTTCAAAGAATCCTGGCTTTGTTGGTCTTCTCCATTTTACATTTGTTTTTAAATTGTATCTTTTCTTGTCTCTTCTTTATTTAGATTGATTCTGTTCTTTTTCTAACTTATTTGTAAAATTAGTTATTTAACTTTTTTGATTTTCATCTTTCCTTATATGTCCCACAAGTTCAGTTCCAAGTAGTTTTACATTTCTGAAAATTTTTTATTGTGACACAAATTATTTGGAAGTTTTAAAATAAAAAATGTTTGAGAATTAGAAAAAAATATTTTTATGAATTTATAATGATATTATATTCAGTGATTCTTTAAACTATGTTACAACTATCTTCTTTCACTTGATGTTTCTGAAACTGTTCCATTTATGTTTAAAATCGTGTATTGTTGAATTGAGTATAGTGTTTCATATATTTAAAATAAATCATGATTATTTATTTAATCATTAATATTGTTGCATCTTAATAAAAAACTCATTGCAGGAGGCTGTGACTATGAGGAACAAACCATTTGGATACTTTCTAAAACTTCTAAGTTACATAAGAAGACATTATTAAAGCATTTTTAAGATAAATTTTCAGTAAAAATTGACTATGTTTTGCATTGTGCATAAGTGCTTACCTGCCTTTACTGATCATATTATGTCAGTGTGTGGTGGTATTGTTGGAGCCATTTATTATAAGCCTATATAAATGCTAATATGAGACAATAATGTGAAAGAATAATGGTAATTATAGAAATGGAAGGAAAGAGCAGAGAACTATGAAAAAAAGCAAAACAGACTTATCAAATGTGGTCAACAAAGAGTTTTACAGAAAAGGCATATCAATTAAAATTTTTTTCCAACATAATTCTTATCTTCAGTAGTTAATAACACTTTATAACTCAATAACATTTGATGAAAATTTCTGTAGTTTATGGCCCTGTGTTTTGGGTTTTGTAGGAATGAAAACCAGGGTCAAAATCAGAGTCAAAATTACTAAAGGAAAAGATAGTTTTATGTTCTGTAGTTTCATTGGCTGTTACTCCTTGCTCTCATTGAAGAGAATGTCTTTGCCATGAAATCTCTAGTTAGTGTTAGGGATATACTCTTTCCCTTTGCAGTTGCTCCTCAAACATCCCAGTATTAGATTTATCATCAGTTATTTCTACTGACTCACTTAAAAAATATTTCCGTGCATTCATCTAAAGTGCATTTAAATCTAGTCCCCAGAAGCCACTTTTCTTTCTTCTGTTTCCTTGCCCTGTTATTCCCTGGATGAAAATCATTGTGGACTCTAAGGTATAATTCAAAGGAAAATCTAATCAAGGAAAAGGTGGCTTTTCCCAAGACTCTTAGCATCATTTGATCACCGGTATTCAAGATTGCTAATTAGATTCTATTTTACTTGAGAAAAACACTATCAAGCTCTTGTTTTGGAAAAAGACTATAATCTTAGTTAGATTGTGAGATTGTCCTCCCTTGAGCCTAGAAAAATGATCCTACTTCAAGTACTATCATATAAAATGTGTGAAAAACAAATGTTTTACAGTTTAGCAGATTGAACATTAATCCAGCCTATCCTTGGGCCCCTCTCCAGTAATTTCCACTCTTAATCTATAGTTTTTGAATGATACATGTCTTACGTGTTCTTGGCAATGCATGGAGAGGTGCGTTAAAATAAGAGGAGTAGAAGGATAAAATGGTTCTTAAGAGTATTGGAGAAGATTTTCTTGAAAGAGAGAGCATAAAGATGGATGGTGACAATGGGTGGGACTTTGACTAGCAGAAGGTATTCCAAGAGAAGCAGATATTTTTTGTCTGTTCTTATTCTTTTCTATTTCCCCATTCTGTATTTCCTTTTGCTTTTCATGGTAGATAAACTCCTCAGTGATGTTTTCAGTTTCTGTGTTCAGTAAACTACCAATTTTTATCATTTAGTTATCAGCATCCATCAAATTATTATTTTTCTCTTTTAGAAATGATGTCTCTCTTAATTTAAGCTTTGTATCTTCTCAGAAAATTTGGAGGGAATTGACATATCATCTGAAAAGAGTGGATTTGTTTTTCTAATTCAGGTATGAGTGAGTTCTGGTTCCTACTACCTTTCTTTGAAAATAGGGTTAATGATATTTTCATTCCCAATATGAACCATTTAGAGTGCTTAGAGACTTATGTGTGTTGCTTTTGATACAAATGGATGAAGCAGACAGTGGAATGTGGTAAACTACAATTCTTCTGTGAAAACTTGGCTGAGTGAAGGTAATAAATTGGCAATACTTCAAAAGTTCATTGCCAAGTTGTTGCTGTCCTTTATTCTGGTCTGCAAGAGTGGGTGGTAGAGTTGCAGCAGCCTGCATTAGTCAGGATACATAATTAAAAATACTAAGAGTCAACTTTATGTAAACCCAGGTATAACATTTATGATTTACTCCTAACACCTCAGGTAGCGAGAGCTCAATATGTAAATAGTTTAATTGAAAAGAGCCTGGAAAATGTAATTTTGAAGTCTGGGGACATGGAAGAAAAGAGATCTGGGTGGGAATGACAAAGGGCAGGTCTTTAGACAGCATGAGGGTAGCAAATAACTGCGCAGGAGCAGAAGGCAGTGTTACAAATGAGTACAGAAGAGCTGCAGATGAGGCGGTAGACACTGAAGACTCATTGTGTCTTTTATGAAATTCTATCAAGTAACTTGCTAGGAGTGTAATAGTTCTCCCTCAAACAAGAAGATCCAAACAGTGCTCTTTTAGAAGTAGTGAAGACAGCTTTATTACGTGCGGGCCAGGTATAGAATCTCAGCCCCGAAATACTTTTGGGATACACTTTTATTGGTGAGGGAGAGGGGAAGGTGTGAATTAAAACAAGAATTACAAACAGAATTCAGTTATTCATTTGTGAATTCCTCACATTGATAACACACATAATGTAAAATTCACATAGCGTTCCATTCTCAGAAAGGGGTACTTTCATCTAATCAGTAACTTCCAGCCAGTCTAGACTGTCAGGCGCCTGGTGGCTGGGTGGCCACTGATGGTCCTCAGGGGCTAGAAGCTGGGGTGCAGCTTCTTATCTTCTACATTCCCCCATTTTGTTTTCAAACTGATGATAATTAGCTTTAAAGTCCATAGATGAGGAATCGGGGCAAAGACTCAATCTGGCTACTTCCTGCAGGACGCCCGGGGCCGTAATGGGGTGTGGGGTGCAGCATTTGGACCTTCTGAATATAGAACAGATTATAGTTAGCATTCTTGTTCATCATTGGGGGGTATGGGGTTATACTGCCGAGCCAGCAGACATGCTTCGTTGTGAGCTGTTGAACAACTGTGTTTGTGGTGGACCAAATCAAGCTTACTATGACAGGCAGAAGACAAGGAAGTAATATGCAAATTCTCAAAATGAGTTCCATAATTCCCAACAAAGTTTTGAATCCACTGGCCCAGCAGAACCAAGAGAGCCATTTAGAGTTGAAGAGGAATTCCCATTTCTGGACTGGGACATGTGCTATTTTCCACATTCCTCTGGAGATATCCTTAACTATCTTTCCATTGTCATCTGTTTGGAGGTAGAAGTTTGTCAAAATGAACTTAGTGCAAATTCCTCCCTCCTCTGCTAATAAGTAATCTAAGGCTAGTCAGTTCTGGAGGATGGCAGCTCTCATTTGGGTAACCTGAGCTGCCAATAAGTCTAGTGCAGTAGCTGTTTGGTTGGTAATTATCTCTGCTACTGCTTGTAACCTTATCAATCGATTCAGGAGACAGATGGGAGTTTGGTACCCCCAACTGCCATCTCTAGCCCAAGTGGAAGGGTCATAGACTTGAATTATTCTTTCAGGAAGCCATTTTTTCCTCCCATCCATTGGCCTCACCAGTTAAAATAAGCCCAGTATCTATATTTTGCTTTGGTCTATGTAACTCATCATAAACTCTGATTCCCAACGTTTCTCCTATAGAGTCTCCTAGGAGGAAGAACTGAGGCCTAATTATGCCAATGTAACAAGTGCCTGTCCAACCTTGGGGTAGGCAGGTATATGGCATTTCACCATAGATCCAATAGTGACCCTTTAGTGCACAAGCAATGGTTTCAAAGATCTGTTCCTGGTCATGGAGTCTCAAACTTGGATAATAACAATCTCCTAAGTTTCCCAAAGGGGATCCCAGGATTGCTGAGCTCCTATAGGTGCCATATGATCAGTTCCATAGGTTAGAGCTAGGATGCCAAGTACAGTTCTTATATTGGCGGATTGGACTCCAATACCAAGTGAATCCAGGACTATCTTCACCATTGGAGTTGCTCCAAGCCCATTGGTAAGATAAACAAGAGCTGATGCCTGTTTCACTGCACCATTTACAGGGTAATACTATTTCAAGAAAAAACATTTGCGGGTTGGTGTTATAAAATGATTTCTTCCTGACTACCTTGCTATAAAAAGTTTCCTTATCTTTAGGATCTGTTACTTGGCCTGGGATCCAGATGCCATTAATCAAGATGCTGGATTTGTCCCATTTCCCTTCTGCAGGTGCACAGTCGAGGGGAACTGCCTTCCTGGCATATGTCCAATTACGATGACTGTGGCCAAGGACCTTACAGTGGTCTGTTTTAGACAAAACATTCCAGGGGGAGTTACTACCAATGGCCAATCATGGTTTGTCTCTGGGTTCCACCAACCTGTCCCATGATGGAGCTCAGAGAGTTTCCTCAGAATCCACTCAAGGCGAAGGGGGGTGGTGACCCAGGGCCAGTTTGTTTCTGGCCCTGGCCCACCACATACCCAGCAGCTGGATACATTAAAAGTAGTTGGTATAGCCTGGGCTAGCTTCAAGAAGCAGTTAGGTGTATGTTGATCTGTTATTGGGGCTGTCCATGATGGGAGAATGAACACCGCAAACAGAGTGTATACTAGGCTCATGGTTTAAGGGATGCAATAAAGTCAGAACAATATTCCAGAGTGGAATTCGAGAAAGGTTGTCCTTTCCAATTATCTATATATGCTGACGGGCAGCAGTCCCGTGTAAGAGGTCCGTAGAACTGATTGATAAGGGCAACTGGAAGAAGCCCAGAGTATGAACAGAGATAAACACGGAGTCTCCTGGTTCATCATCAGCTTCTCCTAAGTCCCTGATGAATTGCAGGTCAGCTTGAGATGGGTGGGAGACAGCTGCTGGGCAGTCCAGGTGGAGCTCTGGCCAGCGGGGTCTCCTTCCTGGTTGGATGATTCGTTGCTCTGATGAACTGTTTTCACTCGTGAGTAGTGTACCCATGGAGCTATACCTGAAACTTTAAGAGCAGCTGGAGTAATAAGCACAAGAGTATGTGGACCTGTCCACGGAGGTTTCAGTGGTTCCTTCTTCCAATCTTTGACCCAAATCTGAACCCTAGGTTCATACAGATGAACTGGGGTTCCTAATGAAACTGGGCCTCTCTCTAGCACATATCTGTTTATAGATTGAAAGGTGGCACCTAGAGCCTGCCCACAGATGCTTGCCCCCAATTGTGGAAGGCTCCTGGAGATGCCACCCAGGATCGGTGGGTGCCTTCCATGCAGAATCTCAAATGGAGAGAACCCATGTTTTCCGGGGGTGCATCTTACCCAGAAGAGAGCTAAGGGCAGAAGGTCCACCCAAGTATGACCTGTTTCTTCAACTATTTTTCCCAGATTACCCTTGAGGGTATGATTCATTCACTCAATTTTCCCTAAACTCTGTGGCCAGTAGGCAGTATGTAGTTTCCATGTCACTCCTAGTCCCTTTGTAACTGTCTGGACTAGATCGGCTACAAACACTGGTCCATTGTCACTATGGATGGTTAGGGGTATGCCATACTTGGGAATTATTTCTCTGAGGAGCAGTTTTGCAACCTCTCTACTCTTTTTGATTTTGGTAGGGACTGCCAAATAGGTGCAGATCAAGATGAGGAGGTACTGGTACTCTTGATCCCGGGGCAGCTCAGTGAAGTCTACTTCAATGTCCTCGAAGAGGGTATTGCCCATCCGCTGAACCCCTGGGTGTGGATGTGGGACATTGTTGGTGTTGTTTCTAGCACACGTGGTGCACTGTTCTGTGACAGTCCTACAGAGGGCAGAGAAGTTACTGATGTAAAACCTCTTTTGAAGAAGCATTTCCAAAGATGTCTTCCCAAGGTGGGCTAGCTGGTGATAGTCCCTGACAAGCTGGATCCCGAGTGCATGGGGAACATATTCTGCCATCTGGAAGCTGCCATCACTCCCCTGGTATTCTGATGGCCTCTTCTGGTTTGGTCCCTTCTTCTTAAAGGGCATATTGAGGTTTTGTTGGTGTTTGGACTGAGCCCAGAAGGGAAGCTGAGTCTCCAGCTCTGCCTTCCGCTGTTGATTTTGTAATTTTATCAGCTAAATTATTACCATTTGATATTAAATTTATATTTCTTTGATGTCCACGTCAATGTAGTAGTGCAACCTCTGCTGGAAACAAACAGCTTCTAGAAGTTTCAGAATCTCCTCTTTGTTTTTAATGTCTTTGCCCCCAGTGGTTAAAAGTCCTCTTTCTTTGTAGATGGCTCCATGCATATGCACAGTAGCAAAGGCATAGCAGGAGTCAATATAAATATTAACTATTTTCCCTTCTACTAGTGTTAGGGCTCTGATCAAAGCCTGAAGTTCAGTTCATTGTGCTGACCAGACCTGGGGTAGCATTCTGGCTTTAATTACAGAATTTTCTGTGGTTAAGGCATAGCCAGCTTGCCTTTCCCCTTCCTTCGTATAGCTGCTTCCATCCGTGAAGACAGTGAGCTCAGGATTCTGCAATGGGGAGTCTCGCAGGTCTGGGAGTCTGGCATACACCTCAATTAACATTTCAGCACAGTTGTGCTCTGGAGTACCCTCCTCTGAAGGTAGAAATGTGGCAGGGTTTAGAGTCCATACAGTGCCTAGAGTTAACCAAGGGTTTTCACTGAGTAGCCCTTGCTATTGGGTAAGCTGGGCATTAGACAGCCATCTGTGTCCCTGATTATTCATCAGGGTCATTACTGCATGAGGCACTTTCACATTTATTTCCTGGCCTAGGGTGATCTTATATGACTCCCGGACAAGAAGAATGGTAGCAGCCAGCAATCTCAAGCAAGAAGGCCATCCCATCGCTACTGAATCAAGCTTTTTAGATAGGTAGGCCACCGGTCTTTGCCACGGACCAACTGTCTGAGTGAGCACTCCCAATGCCACTCTGTCTTTGTCATGAACAAAGAGGCTGAATGGCTTTTCTACATCCACGAGCCCGAGTGCTGGGGCCTGTCCGAGTAATTTCTTAATTTCCTGGAATGCCCTCTCTTGCTCCTCCGCCCAGAGAAGAGATTCGCACCAGTCAGAGCTGTATATAAAGGCTTTGTCAAGGCTGAGAATCTGGGGATTCAGATTTGGCAGTACCGTGCCGCTCCTAAGAATTCACAAAATTTTCTCCTCATCCTACATCGGGGTAGAGCTAAAATGACTTCTTTTCTCTTGGACCTGAGTGTCCGATGTCCTTGGGAAATGTCAAAGCCTGGATAATGTACTTTCTTCCTGCAGATCTGAGCCTTTTTCCATGAGGCTCGGTACCCCAATTTAGCGAGATGCTCAAGAAGGGCACGGGTACCTGCAAGGCAGTCTTCCTCGGTTGCACTAGCTAAGAGGAGGTCGTCCACATAGTGGAGGAGAGTGCAACGAAATCTTTCATGGGGAAAATTTGCTTAGTCTGCAGCCAAAGCTTCCCCAAACAATGTCTGAGAATTTTTTGTAGCCTTGAGGTAATCTTGTCCATGTCAGTTGCATCTGCCTACTTGTGTTAGGATCTCTCCATTCAAATGCAAATAAGGACTGGCTTTGGCGGGGCAGCCTGATGCAAAAGAATGCATCTTTCAGATCTAGGCATGTAAACCCTCTGGAGATAATTGGCTCAGTAAAGTGTACGGATTTGGGACCACTGGATGCAATGAAGCAGCTACTTTGTTAACAGCTCTTAAATCCTGTACTGGCTGGTAGCCTCCCCCAGGCTTCTTAACCGGTAACAGAGGTGTATTCCAGGGCGACTGACACTCTTTGAGAATATCCACTTCTTTCAATTGGTCTAAATGTTCTTGTATCCCTAGTCTAGCTTCTCAGGGGATAGGATATTGGCTCAGGTGTTGGGGCAGGGCCCCCTGGTTTTAGTTCAATTATGACTGGAGGTCTTCTCTTCACCAATTCTGGTGGATTGCCTTCTGCCCAAGCCAGCGGAAAAGCAGAGAAAAATTCTAGAGGGTTTTCCTCCATTTCCTGAGAACTGTAAAATGCCACTCCTCTTCTCAGGGCGTGGTGATGGTTAGAACAAGCCCTGTGGTTTCAGGTTTCACATGCAGAGTTGCTGTTCCCTCATGACTAAATGAAATTTGGGCCCCAAGTTTGGCTAGTAGATCTTGACCAAGCAGGGGTACGGGACAGTCTTGCATGTACAGGAAATCGTGTTTTACATGTGGCCCCCGAGCTTGCAAGTTTGGGCTTGGAAGAAGGGGCTGGAAAGTTGCCTGATCCCCCGTGGCCCCTGTAATGGTGACCGTCTTGGTTCCGAGCGGGCCCACTGGTGTTGTTACAACTGAATGCTCTGGTCAAGCATCTATGATAAATTCTATTGGTTGCCCCCCTACTTTCAATCTGACCATAGTTTCCAGGGGACGTAAATTCAAGGAGCCTAATCTGTTTCAGTCCATATCGGCCTCCGCCATTCCAAGGCATTTCGAGATCCTCCCTTCTCTTTTGCGCGGTCTTTCACGCAGGTGCAGCTTATTGACAGTCCGCTTTCACGGGCATTCATTCTTCCAATGACCAAATTCCTTGCAGTAGCACACTGGTCATTTCTAAGCTGCGGCTGCCTTCCCTCCGGCTTTGCAGTCTCAGCCCCTTCCGCTGTCTGGCGGCTATCTCTCTGAAGAGCTGCAGCTAACAGTGGGGCCTTTTCTTTCAATTTACGGTCAGCCTCCCTCCTGGCTACTACTCCCCGATTCATACAGACCTTGTTGGCTGCTTCTAAGAGCTGCCTGATGTTCATCCCAGCGAAACCTTCCAGCTTTTGGAGCTTCCTGCGGATGTCGGCGGCTGATTGGGCCACAAAGGCGGCATTTATCATCCTCTGATTATCTGGAGCCTTTGGGTCAAATGGGGTATAAATTCGGAACACCTCACATAACTGTTTGTAATAGTCTCCCGGTGGATCATCGGGCTGCTGGGTAACGGCGGTAGTTTTGGACATATTGGTGGGTTTTCAAGCCCCAGCTCGCACTCCTTGCAAGATGGCTGCCTGGTATCGTTGGCTATTGGCCCGTCCCTCCTCCGTATTGAAATCCCAGTTGGGTCATCCCTCTGGAGCTATTGTTCCAGCCCAGGCGACTACAGTCAACCACTCCAGTAGGAGCGTTGGCGTCTAGGTAAGAAGGAACCTCTGCCATAATACGCTGCCTTTCTTCTGTGTTAAAGAGGGTGCGAAGTAACTGCTGGCCATCCTCCCAAGTGGGACCGTGTATTTGGAAAATAGTTTTGGGGAAGTCTATCATAGCCTGGAGTTTTTCTGAGTAGGAGGGAGTATGATGTTTCTAATTTAAAAGGTCTGTGGTTGAAAAAAGGCTGATAATAAATCATGGGGCGTCCGGGAAGAACAGTGCCATCTCCCTCTATTTGATCCAGTCCCTGTGTCTCTCAAAGGGTCATCTGGAGGGCAAGGTTTTGATTTCTGGGGCGTAGGGGCCTGCCCTGGTCGGGAGAGTGGGGAACTTGAGTTGGCTTTGGCGGGGAGGTGGATAGTGGTGGAGTATTTGGATCTCCTCCTGGCGGGGCTGTGGGTTGTGATGATGCCAAAAGAATCATAGTCTCACCTTTCTACTTAAGCTGAATCGTACCCACGAGGGTATTGTTTGGGTGACTCTTAACCAAGAATCTATGTACGGGAATTGATCTGGATGGCTGGGGTCACCTGCCACTGTTCTCCAAACATCTTGGATTACTGGGACATCTGAAGTACCTTCTATTGTCCCGCCAGTTCCAAAGGCGGGCCAATCTACTTCACATAAGGTTTTTGGCTTTCTTGGTGTCAATTCTTACCATAATCCTCAGAAATTTTTTTTTTAAATTCCTCGACATACAATTTAAGACAGTCGGCTTACTCTGATTCCCTCCCGTCCCCGCCCCTGAGCATTGGCGTGAGACAAAGGAGGGGGGCGTTGCCTAAGCGGCCCATTCAGTCACCATCCTGGCCATTTTTCTGATGAAAATAAAGCAGTCTTGGCTATAGGCGCATCCATATAAGCCCTGGTCCAGGTCGTGTAGATCGTGATTCATCGTTATTCTGTAGGACTGCAACGGAAAAGCAGGGATTGGCTCAAGCCTGTCCATAGCTCGCACCATGGGACAACGAATCATTCACACTCCATTTGCACAGAAGTTATCACATTCCCTCCCCCGGACTTCCCTGGATGAGAGATCCCAGTAATAATATTTCCAGTAATCTCAATGAAAGTTGATCAGACTTTCCTTCTGCCAGTGGGTGGGCCTGAGCTAGGTCCTTTTTTATCCCAGGATATTACCTGTTCCAGCGGCCATTTCTGTATTCACTTCCTCCTCAGAGCCCAGCAGAGTATACCGCTCAGGGCCGGCAAAAGGTGTCCAATTTGTGGGGCCGCCAAACTGTGGCAGGGCACGCCTCCCCTGGAGTCTTCTTGCATCCTGTCGGCCTTGAGATGGCTCCCAAATCCTTGGGCCCCCAAAAGCCAACGAATTTGTGGTTCCCAGTCAAGGGAACCAAATGTAATAGTTCTCTCTCAACCGACAAGATCCAAACGGAGCTCTTTCAGAAGTAGTGAAGACAGCTTTATTATGTGCGGGCCAGATATAGAATCTCAGCCCCGAAATACTTTTGGGATACACTTTTGTTGGTGAGGAAGAGGGGAAGGTATGAATTATAACAGGAATTACAAACGGAATTCAATTATTCATTTGTGAATTCCTCACATGGATAACACACGTAATTGTAAAATGCACGTAGGGTTCCATTCTCAGAAAGGGGTCCCATTATCTAATCAGTAACTTCCAGCCAGTCTAGACTGTCAGGAGCCTGGTGCCTGGGTGGCCACTGTTGGTCCTCAGTGGCTAGAAACTGGGGTGCAGCTTCCTCTCTTCTATAGGAGAAGCGTCTTCTCTATTTCCTTGAGAGTTGTCTTTGAATTTAGATTGTTAGTGACTTACAGAGCAATGTAGTGAGGAAAGACTGGTGTTTGGAGTCAACTCATCTTTTAAATTAATATTATTTTTTTAAGAGAAATGCATATAAACAGTAGAAAATTTGTAAAATTAGAAAAAGAAATAAAAAAATCCAATAGCCCCTTCATAAAAATATAGCCATTGTTAAAATATTGACATTTTCTTCAGACACTTGTATTATTCACATCCATCTTTACAACAATTATAAGACTTTGGTATGATTTGTCCAAAAATTAGGCAATTCGTTTAATATTTTTACTGTATTTTCTAATCTGTAAAATATGGATTATATTCTTTTTCTTAAATTCTTCCCTAGCTATTATGTGACAAAGGTATGAAAGTTTTTCAAGGCTGTAAACTTTTAGAAAAACAAATAAATCAATGCTATACATTTTGTTGGAAATAATTGGAAAAGAGATAAAATATTCATAGCATTTATTTAAGATGCAACTTAAAATTATCTTGTTACAATTATGTGAGAATATAGGAGAATTCTCACTTTAGATGAGTTTATACCTCAGACGGATAATCATGGGGACTAATGATATTCTAACGTACAGATTACATCAGAGGATGTATTACAAATATACTAACGTATAATATTAATGTAACACTATCATATATAATATTACTATTTTCTAAAGCTAACATGACATAAGAATAACAGAAATAATCAGAAATATTCACGAAATAATTGTATTATATTTAGATTTACACTCTTAATCAAATTTTATTACTACAATTCATTAGCACATTAAGGAAATGTAAATGATGTATAGATAGTTAATGAACTACTGACAAGTTACAAAGAGTTGAGACAGGAGATACCATTAATTTAACAAAAAGTGTTCATTTATTCTGGATATTTAGGAGAGAGATATTAAGCAATAAAGAGAAGTGTGATAGATATTTAAAGTGAGTATAAGCCAGAGTCATTGATCAGTAGATTTAGTCAGTGTCTCCTTCAGCACTTTTTATGTATATATCAACATCTGGCAGATGATTATCATTTTTATCTCCCCTGGGGATTCAGCAGAATTAAATGGTCCTAAAAAATTATCCTAAGTAATTTATGTCTGAGGGGCTGGAGAGAAGTGAAGAAAACCATTTATAAAAGACTCAAAAGAATGCCCAAAGCAGATTTTAGAATTTGTATGTTTTATATCTCTAAAGTTATGTTGTACATTGGGCATTTACATATGCCCTGCCCTTTGGTCTCTAAGCTAAGATGATTTGAATCTTTATGTCAATGTCTCTAATTGGAACTATTTGAAGAGTATCTTCTTCAGGTTCAGCATGTCGAATAGATGTTACCATTAGGGAGAGATGAAGTCTTTGTATAGCTCACTATTTAACACTATTTGTCAGAATAGAGGGAATGGTGAACAGTATGAAGTAATGCAGGGAGATAATAAGGATGAAGATTTAGTTATCTGAGGTATCCGGTGATCTTCATAAAACCATTTTCAAGAATGTAAAGAGGACAGCTGTCAGACTGTAAGGAATTAAGGAGGAGATCATCAGCGGTGAGGCTAATAGTATAATGGAAGTACTGCATGAGTTGACATCGTAATTTTTAGAGTAGAAACCAGTACTAACTTGAGTATCACCATGTGGGGATGAAGTGGTGGTATGTTGGTCTGGGATGTTCAACCTTGCTAAGGCTGGAGAATCCTGGTCAAATGAGGAAATACAATAACCTTATTCATGAGCCACTCGCAACATGTACCGGAGTCCCTCAACTTTGGTCATTGAAAATTAGTAGCTCTAGACAATGGAATAGATAAATGCACTGGGGAAATAGATAAAGTCTCTGACCAGTTTCTGTGGTTCTGACCCATCCTGGGCCTGAGCAGGTACAGAACTGCTAGGGCTGATTTAAAGGTCACCTTGCACCACCATTTTTTGAACTTGTGCAAGTATGACTTCGCCTGAGGAAGACTGGCATCTGCAGTGGACTTGGAATATTCCCAGCAACCAGCTGATCAGTCACCATCCACTTCCTCAGCTGAACCCCAACATATTCTCTGAGAGGAGCACTTCGGGAGGCAGTGCTTGCTGTTTACTTACTTGTTAAAAGTAATAAACCTTTCCTATTTAAAGGAACTTTGGTTTGAGTCTTTTGGCTGATGCTCATTCAAGGAACAACATTTGGTAATAAATGGACAGTAGAGTAGATAGTATTAAGGGGAAACAAATATTATTTGAAGTAGGAGCATTGAGGGAGATCATCTTGGAAAGAAGGCATAGAGGGGAATTATAGCAGCACATTCTAGATAGTAATTTAGGAACCACTGAATATTTGTTGATGATGCCAGTTACATAACCAAAATATTACTTATGAAGAATAATCTGATAGTTATGTTCAGGTTAGATGGAGGAGAGATCAGTGATTCTATATTGTAGGATTTCAGCAATGGTGTTGTGAGTGAGGAAATGAGTGAGTGAGTTCACTTTGGCATGTAACATGTGTGTCTTCAAAAATGCACTCAAAACTTTATTCCAGGCATCCCCTTGTGGAGTTGGGATTGGGCACAGTCCACATATATTCCAAGGTCCTGGGTTTGTGGCCTAGGGCCGGCGAGAACAACCAAGATGAACCACTAAGTATATAAAATGCTTCTTTCTCCTTTTCTCTCTTCTTGCCTGCTTGCCTCTGCTTCATTCCTACCTGCACCTTTCCTTAAAAAAAAAAATGTAGTTTAAAAGAAACAAACAACAAAAAACTTTATTGCAGTCACACTGAACAAGGACACTGTAATTAACCTCTCTGTCTGGGGCATTCTGGAGGTTACAGTGCATTGCCTTATTGTGGAGGGGCCTGCCTACCACCTCCAGCAACTATAAAGAAAAAGCCATGACACCTCCTGTAACCTGAACTTGCTTTGCCAGCAGACAAAGAACTTCCTGTGCTTGAAACCCCTTCCCCTAACTTACATCCCTCTCTTCCCATGTTGCTGTAGCCTATATAAGCATGTTCTAACTAGAACTTGGGGCTCAGCTCTTTGGGGAAGAAATCCTAGCTGAGACCACGCGTGTAATAAATCTGCCTAAAATACTACCAAAGAATACTGGCTTGGTTTCTCCCCAAAACTGTGACATTTGTTGCTTTGGCCAGGAATCCATCCAGCTGGTCTTTGGGACCACCGGTGAGGAGAAGCCCTGGTCCACAGCTGGCAAGACAAGGACAGGGTGGGTAGGCGCAACCCACTGAGTTTAGCAGGCCCACGGTCACCCATGTCCTATCGGCCCTGAACTGTGGAACCTACCGGGTTTTCAAAAGGAAGACCAGGCATCAGGCACCAGAACAGCCGCTGGTAAGGTAAACCAGCCTGCCCTGCGCTGGGCAGAAGGGGAGCTTGATCACCTCCTATGAGACCAGAAGTCTCTCAGTCAGGATGGGATTGTTAGCAGTTTCATAGTCAGGGATTCCTGGGGGCAGGGGGAAGAGTCTGGAGAGGGCTGTGTGTGAATGCCTGTGGAAGAGCTTGAAGAAGTTAACTTAGACCTACAGTCCTGGACTGTATGTAAAAGGACAAGCGGAGTCTGTAACTCTGTGATAAAGATTGACATGAGGGCTGGGTTGGTTTGGGCTGGAGCTCAAAAAGGGCTGGAGCGCAAAAAGGGCTGAGCATACGGGAGGGGCCAGATGGTCTGGCAGGCCCCGGGCCACGGGCCAGCCCGAGCCTGACAGTGAGCCAGCGCCAGCTCTAGCGGGGAGCAGGCAATGGCGGGTAGGGGTGCGGGGGACTGGCATGCCCCTTCGGCCCAGGCCTCCCTCTGTGGCCCAAGGAGGCTGCAAGTCTGGGCTCTGGCGCCGGCTATCAGCGGCCCAGTCGCGCTGCCAGGCAGATGTACCTGTGGTTGGGCGCGGCGAGCTCTGGAGCCCGCCCTTTCCCCTGCCTGCCCTGGAGGTAACAAGGGACAGAGGGAGAGCTTCCCACTGACGGTTCCCCTCCCTGAACCCGAATGCCTCCGGGCCAGCTGCAAGCAAAAAAAAAACCCAAAAAACAAAAAACAAAAAAACCCCCCAACCTTTACCTTTAAGAAATACTTGTAAGCCTTGCAGGCATCCTCAAGTAATTGTGCAGTTAAATTGGATCCCAAAAGACTCTGCACTCTTTGTAAATTAAAGGGACCTTAAATCTTCTCCACACTGAGAACTCTTTACAAAGTTGTGATGGGAAAACCAGGCCACCCTGCTCGGTTTTTCCATATACTAGACCAGTGATTACAAGATGCCCAGGTTGAGCCTCTGTGGGTCCAGTTCTGTGTTAGTAGTGATTTAATGAGTCAGAAAAGGAAGTAGAGGCAGACACACCTGCATTAGGACAAAACCTAGGTATTAAAGCTCCCCACTCTCATCACTCTCATGAGTGTCAAGGGATGGAAAATAGAATCACACTGTCCTCAGTTAAGCCATGGAGAGAGAGCCAAGACCTGCAGGGAGGGGCTGGCAAACCAGGGGCCAAGTCCAGTCTGGTGCCCAGGAGAGCTAAAGCTGAGGTCATTGCTTCCAAGGCTTCTGCTGCCCAGCGGGTCTTCGAGCTGCCTGGGTAAGCTGCAGGCATCGCTTACAAAAGGACAGGGATGCACTTGGGTGCTCTGAAGGCCAGGCCTGCCCCTCATCTGTGCCTATACCCTGCAGCTGGCTCTGGCTCTGTTAAAGTTGTCTTGAGTGATGACCTGACACCTTGATGACTTTGGGGTCTCTGGAACAGCCTTTGCTCTCAGCACAGCCTAGTGGAGGGGCCAATTTAAAGCAGATCCTGCCCAGCAGCTCCCAAAGCATGACGCTTTGGGTGGCCCTTGCCCTCCTCAGGGGATCACTATGCGTGGGCTCTGGGCACAGCGGGGCGAGACCCTGGAGTGCGCCTACTACACCACCAACTGGGAGCTGGAGCACATCAACCAGAGCGACCTCGAGCGCTGTGTGAGCAGGAGAAGCAGCTGCATTGCTATGCCTCCTGACACAACAGCTCTAGCACCATGGAACTAATCAAGAAGGGCTGCTGGCTGGATGACTTCAACTGCTACAACAGACAAGAGTGCATGGCCACCGAGGAGAACCCGCAGGTGTACTTCTGCTGCTGTGAAGGCAACTTCTTCAAGGAGTGCTTCACCCACTTGCCTGAGGCTGGGGGCCCCGAAGCCCCCCGATGCTGCACACAGTGCTGGCATACTCGCTGCTGGCCATCTGGGGCCCTCCCTCCTTGTCCTGCTGGCTTTCTGGATGTAATGCCATAGAAACCCCCCCCACAGCCACGTGAATGTTCACAAGGACCCGGCCCTGCACCCTGTCCCCTTTGGTGGGCCTGAAGCCGCTGGAGATCAAAGCCCAGGGGTGCTTTGGCTGCATGTGGAAGGCACAGCTCAGGAACGACTTTGTGGTTGTTAAGGTCTTCCCTCTGCAGGAGAAGCAGTCATGGCAGAGTGAGTGGGAGATCTTCAGCCCCCTGACACGAAGCATGAGAACCTGCTGCAGTTCATTGCCACCGAGAAGCGGGGCTCAAACCTCGAGGTGGAGCTGTGACTCATCGCAGCGTCCATGACAAGGGTTCCCGCACGGACTACCTCAAGGGGACCGTCATCCCATGGAATGAGCTGTGCCACGTGGCGGAGACAATGTCCAGAGGCCTGTCATACCTGCACAAGGACATCCTCTGGTATCATGAGCAAAAATGTGCTATTGAAGATCGACCTCATGGTGGTGCTGGCTGACTTTGGCCTGGATATTCACTTTGAGCCGGGGAAGCCACTGAAGAAAAAAAAAAACCCACAAGTAGGTGGGGACATGATGGTACATAGCCCTGAGATGCTCGAGGACACTATCACCTTCCAGAGAGATGCCTTCCTGTGCATTGACATGTACGCCATGGAGCTGGACCCTGATATGTACAATAAGCACCTGTTCTTGCACATTGGCCAGTCAATCCTGAGCTACAGTGACCCCTGACTTGCAGCCCTGGACATCCACCAGGTCTATAACAAATTCTGGAAGAAGGGTAAACTCAAAGAGCAATTTGAACGGGAACCTTCCAGTGCCCTTTTCCTTGTGAAGTTCTGGGCAAACCTCAACACCATCATTGAAGATGAAAGCAACTCCTTCCATGATGTCTCCAGCCAGTGTGAGAGGCCAAGAACATGAGACTCACCTGTTCCACAATTGTCTGCTCTTTTGGGAAGCAGACGATGGAGAAAATGGAGACAGAGTACACCCATTATGAGAATGGCCACTTCTCCTACTGTATTCACTGGTCTCCAGTCTTGAGTACATAATCAACTCCATCCACAAGCTGAAGCACCTGCCTGAGAAGTACATGATAGACTATGTGCTGGAGAACTCACCATCCTGCAGGTATAAAGTGAGGCAATGGGCGGAATGGATGGCATGCCTTCTCAGCAGCCTGCACCCTCATCGTCCCTCTCACTGTAGGAGGTCACTGACAGAGGCATACTGGGTGTGCAGTTGTATCAGACTAGAGACTATATAGGCAAAAGCCTTGTCTGAGGAATGATCATCCCAGAATGTAGAACTATGGGCCCTAGTCAGGGCATTAAAACTCAGCAAGAATAAATGCATCAACCTCTACATCAGACTGGCACTGTGCCCTTGCCACACTGCATTGTACATGGAACTTTAAGAAAATAACTTTTGACAGCAGAAGGAGAAGAAATCAAAAATAAAGAAGAGATCTTAAACCTACTAGAGGTAATTTGAAAGCCCAAGGAAGCAACAGCCATACGCTACAAGGGGCATCTGAAAGAAATAGACAGTACTGTCAAGAGTCATGCTAATCTAACAGAGGAATAATGGTAAGCACACCCAGACCACAGAATCTAGGCCAGAACAACACCAGATAATCTTTCAGCAGCATGAACTTACCCACCTAGGAAAACTGCTCTAGAACCCTTGTTACCTGACTGCTTGATGACAGCACTGCATCCTTTGTGCACAGAACAATGCCAGACAGGGTCCTGTTGGGTCAACAGAAATTCAATGCTGTGGCCAGACTCCCTTAATGATTTAAAGATAGACTTTACTGAGATAGGATCTAGCAGAGGGGTTAGATATCACTTAATTTTATCTGCACATTCTCTGTACAAAAAAGGGAGGTAACCAAGACACTGCTAAAAGACATTATCCCTTGATAGGGGATGTAATTAACTGTAGAATCAGACAATGGCCCAGGCTTCATAGCAGATGTAATACAGCAGATAACTAGGGCCCTAGGTATCCAGTGGAACTTATACATGGTCTATTGGTCCCAGAGTTCAGAAAAGGTAGAACACATGAACCAGACCCTCAAACAGGCTATGGCTAATTTATGTCAGGAAACTAGTCTACCCTGAACAGACATTCTTCCCGTAGGCCTCCTATGGGTATGCTGTACCCCTAGGGCCAGAATAAAATCTTTTTCTCCCTTTGGAGACTCTATATGGTAAAACCGACTTCATTAAATAGATGGGAGGGGAAACCTAAAGAAACCAGAAGATTATGTATGAAAAAAAAAAAAAAAAAAACTGGGAAAGAACCCCTTCAACCTACCTGGAAGGGACTTAATCTTGTCATACTAACTTCTCCCATAAGCCTTAAAGTTACAGAGCTGAATTCCTGGATCTATCATTCCTGAGCAAAGACAACCTACCAGAGCAGCGGATGGCCCAGTCAAAGGAGAGACCCCTCCAACCAGAGCTCTGCCTGGACTGTCTAGCACTTGTCTCCCACCCATATCAAGCTGACCCATGATCCGCCAGAGGTTTGGAAAACTGACAACCCACCAGGAGACCCCCATGTCTGTCCATTGCTCTTATCATACTCTGAGCTTTACTCTCCTCTCAGTTGCCTTGTCAGCCATCTCTGCAGACCCCTTCCATGGGATTGCTACCTATCAAGCTTATATAGACCATTGGAAAAATCAGGCCTCAGTTTTTTCTCTTAGGAAAGTCTATAGGGAAGACATTAGGAGTTAAATTTTATGTTAAGTCAGACAGACCAAAGTGGAGCATAGACACTGGTGTTACTTTGACTGGTGATGCTAACGGACGGAGCAATGAATGGCCACTTCAGAGAATAATTCAGACCTATAACCCTGCCACCTGGGCAAAGAATGGCAGTTGGGGCTACCAAACCCCCCATCTACCTCCTAAATAAACTAATAAGATTACAAGCAGAAGCAGAAATATCACTTGCTGGCTACCCAGAGGAGAGCGGCAATCCTCCAGAACCTATTTGCCTTAGATTACTTATTAGCAGAAAAAGAGGGGTTTGCACTAAGTTCAATTTAACAAACTTCTGTTTACAAATAGACAACGAGAAAATAGTTAAAGATTTTGCCAGAGGCATACAGAAAATATTCCATGTTCCAGTCTAGAAATGGGAGCCTCTCTTTGGCTAAAAATGGTTTTCTCAGTTTACTTGAATTAGAGGATTTAAAGATCTATTAGGAACCATGGGACTCATTTTAGGGAGCCTGCCTATTACTTCCCTTGTCCTCTACCTGGCATAATAGGCCTGATTCCAACCACCAAAAACACAGTTGGTCAACAGGTCACAACAAAGCATGTCTACTGGCTCAGCAGTATAACCCCATACCCCCCAATGATGAACAAGAATACTAACTATACTCTGTTCTATATTCAGAAGGTCCAACATGCTGCACCCCCTCACACACACTACAGCCCCATCCAGCAGGAAGCAGTCAGATGGAGTCTTCACCCCAATTCCTCATCAAATTGTCATCAGTTTAAAAACAAAAAATGGGGGAATGTGGAGGGGTCTGCCTACCACCTCTAGCAAATATAAAGAAAAGGCCATGACACCTCCTGTAACCTGAGCTTGCTTTGCCAGCAGACAAAGAACTTCCCAAGCTTGAAACCCCTCCCCCTAATTTACATCCCTCTCTTCCCGCATTGCTCTAGCCTATATAAGCATGTTCTAACCAGAACTTGGGGCTCAGCTCTTTGGGGAAGAAATCGCAGTTGAGACCACGTGTGTAATAAATCTGCCTAAAATACTTCCAAAGAGTGATCGCTTGGTTTCTCCCCAAAACTGTAACATTATAAAGTGCATCAAACTATAGTTAGAGAGATCACTCAAAGCAAAATTTAAAGTAAGATTGGAAGTCTACATACAAGCTCAGTAACTCTGGGTCTCAGTCAGTTTAATGTTTAAGGTGTTTGAGTTGCTTCACTGATGGACAAGGCCATTAGGATTATACTCAGGAACCAGTGTCTTTACACTTAAGGGGTCCAGTGGGATAGAAGACTTGGTCTTGTGTATTTGTCACCAGGTTGGATTTTTATTCTAGCTGAACAAAGGCTTGGTCTGGGTCTTAGTCTCTGGGTCAGGTTCCACTTCCTGGCAGGTACCAGTCCAGGACCTAGGGACACTGTATTGATACTTCTCTCACCTCCTGGCTACAACCAGGGACTCTTGTGGAGCAGGTTCTTTGTTAGTGAGATTGAGTCCTTTGACTCAGTTGGTGGTTCAGACTCTCACAGCTGTAGGTTCTCAGAAATTCCCCTGTGGCTTTGGAAACCTGCTGAGAGTGATTGGTTAAGACTTTTCAGTTCCACCTCGTTTCCTTTTCTGGTTTGGAGAAGGAATTGTCACTCTGTCTCTTACAAGTGTGTGCTCATTTCCAAACATCATGCCATCCTTTTACTCTTAAACAGAGCAAGTTATGTTATGGCTCTTCTGGCAGCGACAAACCAAGCAGGCACTCTTTTGGAAGTATTTTAGACAGATTTATTACACGCTTGGTTTCAGTTGGGATTCTTCCTCAAAGAGCTGAGAACAGGCTTCTGGCTAGAACACACATATAGATTAGAGCAAGAGTGTGAAGAGCTGGATGCATTAGGGCAGGGGTTTCAAGATGGGAAGTTCTTTGTTTGCTGGCAACATTCCAGCAAGCTCAGGTCACAGGATGTCTTTTCCCTCACAGTTGCATTATACTTTATAGTTGTTAGGCTGGCTCAGAAAGACGGGACAGCGGGCAGGGACAGCGGGCATGCCCGGCGGCCAAGCCCGGGAAAAAGGTGGATGACGTCAGAATAAGGGATGCGCCCCCCACACCTGGATTCACGGGGCCAATCCCCAATCATGATATGGGAAGCCCGCGAAATTCCTCTGCTTAAAAGAGCCGGTACCCCTTTGTTTTGCGCGTGACTTCCCCAGGCCCGTTTTGCGGACTTGGGAGTTTCGCCCGGGAGCGCAAAGTCCAATAAAGCCCTGACTATTCTGCTTTCTGTCTGATTGAAATTTTCTCCTCGCGGAGCCCAGAAAAACCTTACAATAGTCTTTTAACAAAATAGTCAGTTATGTCAGTCTTTAACAAGTGGATTAGGTAGGTTATGATGACCTATTCCTTACAAATGATTAACATGAAACTGTGATTTATTCAAGACGTAAATATTTGGTTTTTCCTTATTTTGGCACAGAACTCTTAAAACCTTTGGGATTTCCTAAATACTGAGAGAACAAAAGTGTCTTTTGTATGTTAGTGAGGCTAGTTTTGGACTCCACCTAAATTTGAGGACTGGTTGTCAGGGAAACTGATGAGTGTATTTAGAGGGTTGGAATTTCCAGGGGCAGGGAAGGAAGAGGGACCCAAAGTTGAATCTATTGCCAGTGGCCTAAGATTTAATCAACTATTCCTATGTAATATAGTATCCATAAAAAGCCCAAAGGACAGGGTTTATAGAGCTTCTGAGTCAGTGAACATGTGAGGATAATGGCATGCCAGAGAGGGTTGGAAGTTCTGTGCCTTTCCCCTGTCTTGTCTTACGTGTCTCTTCCATCTGACTGTTCCTGAGTTGTATTCTTTTATAATAATATGTACACTAAATAAAACTGTGATCAGGTAAGTAAAATGTTTCTGTTCTTATGTGGTCATTTTTTCATAGGAATCCTTGCTCTGAGATTCTGAAAATATTGAGGGAGACTGAGTTTAGCCTTTCATATCTTTCTAATTTTTGTGGAAGATTTAGGTGGTGGTTGAAATCTTACATACTGGGTACATTTTCCATTAAAACAAAATGTTGCATATTCTCTTTGGTAGTGATTCTCAGAGGCATATCCCTTCTAGTTCCTTCCTAGTCAATATATGTATTGATATTCATGGCCTGCAAAATTTCTCAGTGTCCATATTCCTGGGCCAAATGAAAATAATTGCCTAGGAAGGTTTGAGGTTCCTAACATCTAGATTTGACCATCCACACTCAGAATTTAGTTAATATTTATGTTTTTTTAGTACTAAAGATTTCAGATTTAGTTGGGATTAGAAGGTTGAAATTTGGAATAAATCAAAGTGGCAACTTATGAGACTTTAATATTTATCAAATGTTTGAGACATTGGATTTAAACTCTTACATCAGACGGTGTGTCCGATAATTTTTATCTCAATTATTTCCTAAATAAATAACAGTCATTTCTACATGGCAAAGAAAACTTTTTGATATTAAAAATCTAAATATATTGAATATTTTGAAGGTAAAAGGAGGGGATACTGACTTATTCATAATGAATAAAAATGCAAACAATTTAAACTACATGAATTGGATTTATAACAAAAAAATGCAAATCTAAAATGTAGAAACTACAAAGAATATTACAACATGTTTATAAATGAGAAGACAGGAAGTTTAATGAAGAAATGTATTACACCATTCCTGTGATAAAATAGAGTATATATGATTAAAAATACAGTGTTCAGTAATAGTACAAATAATTCAGTCTATCTTACTTTTCTGTCTAGGTTGTAAAATGAATCGGACTGATGTTGAATAAAGACATTATTATTCACCTGTTTGTTAGTCAACTTGTTATGAAACTAGTCTGCATTCCACCGAAATCCAAATGATCTTAGCAAAAACAGATAGTTCCGCCTCCACCCACACAGTGACACTATGGGTCGCCTTAACTGTTCCTTTCTTTCAGGACCCTTCTCTTCCTTTAAACATTGGGGTAAGGGGAGGTTTCCGGTGCGTGGGTCCTGCAGCTCTGGAGCAATATGGTGGAAGAGGTTGGGAGTGGGGGATTCTCCTAGCAGCCTTCTGGCTATGGTGGCATCCTGTGTAATTTCCTTTGGGGTGCTCCCACTCAGACCACAGGTGCACTAGTCCTCTTTCTGCCTTGCGCCAAGACTGTCTCTCCACAGTTCAGTGTCCCTGTCCAGCTGTGGTTATCACTGCCACTGTTGTTTGCAGCCAACAGGTCAGTCCCTCCATGCCTTCTGTGTCTGAAATACAGGTAATTTCTACTTGTTCTGTAGAGAAGGGTTCCAATATACCATCTTGACTGCCTCTCTTGAGTCTTATTTTTTGATTTGAGTTTATATTGTTATGTACTTCCCTCTTACTGCTTTTACTTCATCACACAGGTTGTGATAAGTTGTGTCTTCTTTTCATTTTACTCCAGGTATTTTTTAAATTTCACTTTTGATTTGATGACTCAGTAGTTGTTCAGTAAAATGTTTATTCTCCAATCTGTGGTTTTCCTCTTTCCTCTTTGGATAGATTTCTAGTTTAATGTCTTGTGATGCAAAAAGATACTGGATATGTTTTCAAGCTTGTAAATTTATTAAGACTTGTTTCATGTCACAACATATACTCTATCCTTGAATGTTCCATAAATACTTGAAAAGATTGTATACTTGTGTGCCTTCATGGCTTAAAGGTTAAGTCCACTGGATGTTGTCTATATAAATCCCAAGGATCCATGTTCAAGATCTGGGTTCAGGGGGAACAACCAAGATGAACAGATAATTAAAAATGAATAAATGCTTGTTCCTCCTCTCTCTCCCTGCCTGCTTGTATAGCTACTTACATTCATTCCTGCCTGACAACTTTTTAAAAAAAATAAACTATTGTATACTCTTTTGCTATAGGATGAACACTCCAGAGATATCTATTAAGTCCATCTCATCTAATTTATGATTAAGACCATTTTTCCTTGATTTTATGTCTGAATGATCTATTACTATGAGTGTGATGTTAAAGTCCCCTATGGTTTATGTGTTGTCAGTGTTAATATTTTATGTGCCTCTGTTAGGTGCATATACATTAAAAAGTATTATGTCTTCCTGTTTTATGAATCCCTTTATTATTATATAATGACCATCATTGCCATTTACTACCCATTTTGACTACAAGTCCATTTTATCTGATATGAGTATAAGTTTCTGCTTTTTAAAATTCTCATTGGCTTTGAGAAACATTTTCCATCCTTCCACTTAAGTCTCTCTATATCTTAAGTGAGTCTCTTGTAAACAGCATATAGTTGAGTTTTGTTTATGATCCATTCAGTCACTCTGTGTTTTTTGATTGGTGAATTCAGCCGTTTACATTTATGGTGACTATTGATATTTGAGGACTTGCTACTGCCATTTGACTTTTGTTTTCTGGTTTAGCATAACTATTTACTGCCTTGCTTAGTTACTTTGTGAACTTTCTCATTTATTTAGGTAGAAGAGACTTTTTCAATATCTTTTGTGAGTGACTTCCTGTGATAGCAAAGACTTCAAGTTTTGTCAGGGAAAGTATTTATTTCTCTCTGATGTCTGAAAGAGAGTTTGTGTGATATAGTATTCTTGATTAGCTGTTTTTAATTTAGAGTATTTTGAACATGTCATTTCACTGTCTCCTGACCTGTAGAGTTTCTGCTGAGAAGTTGATAGCCTAGTGGGAATCCTTCATATGTTACTTGTTATCCTCCCTTGCTACCTTATATATTCTTTCTTTATTTTGGATTTTGATATATTATATGTCTTGGTGTAGGTCTCTTTGCATTTAGATAACAAGGAGTTCTGTTTGCTTTACTGACTTGTATATGCAATTCCTTCTTCTGGTTTTTAGCTATTATTTCTTTGAAGAGTTCTCTGTTCTCTTTTGTCTCTTTTCACCTTCTGGGATCCCCACTATTTTTATGTTATCTTTCCTAATGTATTTGGATAGTTTTCAGAATGTTTATTTTGCTTTTTTATATTTAATTTCTCTCTCTTCTCCCACTTGGCTTATTTATAGATTTCTATCTTCCATATCAATAATCTTTTCCTCCAATTCTCAGTCAATTCTGCTTCCATAACTTGCTGTTGTACTCTTTGTCTCACTTATTGTATCTTGAATTGCTTTTAGTTTTGCATTTAAAGCTTCAATTTCTGCCTTCTGCTCCTTTTGTTTTTGATTTGTTGATTTGTCTTTCTGACACTTCTATTTCTTTCACTTGTTTTTCTTTTCCTGTGTTTCTTTGACTTGCTTTGCTGAATCCTTTATAATTCTTTAAGCTGAATTTCTTTTTGATTGCTATTTTAAATTCTCTATTTGCTAAGAAGACATAATGCTCCATGTTTTCAAATTTCATTTCTAGTGAGATGTATCCTTGCAATGTCATAATAGCTTGAGATCTCAGAGTATCTTACATTGTTTTCCTTCCCATAAGGGCTTTGGAGCTGAGCTGATTATCTTTTGTTTTACCAGTAGGTGGTACTCTGTTTTTTATATTACTTTTTTGACCATTGCAGGTTTCCGTAGTAAGGATCACTTGCTGAGTCAGGGATGGGCAGATGGCTGCTGGTTAGAGGAGGGATGGAAGGGTTGGGTTAAGTGTTATTCATGTGGGTGGCATGGAGTCAACTCTCCTCTCTGGAATCCCAGATCTGTGTCTTGGTAGACTATTTGATATGTTGTTAGTGATTTCCATGGCTAAAGTGAGTATCCCAAGCGTTGGAGGGGGAGGAGAACAGGCCTCCCATTTGTTCTCCTTGTTGGGTTTCTGTCCAATGATGGAACTGAAGTCCTGACCTCCAGCCTTCCTTTTTGGGCTTCACTCAAGCATTCATGCTATCACACAATCTTTACTCTTCCCTCTCTGGTAAAAGAGGCTGCATCACTGAGTGCTGATATCTCCATCTTACCCACACTTCTGCAAGGACTGCTGCTTTCTGCTCTGACACTGCAATTGCATCCCTCTCCGCCCACCTTCAGTCACACAGATGTGTGGAATTTGTCAATCTCTTCAATTCAGTCCTACTTTCCTGAGTTGCTGAGGTCCTCAGCCTCACTACCATATTATGGGACTCCTCCATAGCACCACTTCAGTAAATAATGGTTAATTTTTTTATAAGCAAAGGTGAGAATGTCCTCAGATACTATCTAGTCCTCTGCTAATTTTATATGTGAGAAAATAATACTATGTATATGTGGTGAGTTTTCTGAAGTTATAAGGTCTGTTACTGTTTCAACTTGACTAGCATTTAAGTTCTATCTCTGATTCCTAGTACACAATCAGATCCAGCACAGAACAGTTGTTTGTGACTTAAAAGCACTATTCGTTTGTGTGAGTTTGTGGGTCATATAATAAAATCTACAGCTGAGCAGTTCTATATTATGCTAGCTTTTGATGCTAGAGCAGAACAGATTTATAAATAATTTACACACACACACACACACACACACACACACACCCACTGGGGATTTTCATGAACTTTCCTGTATTGTGTGCTACAGTTCTGGGGAAAATTTTAATATAAATATAAGAAAGTGTATGTTTACATGTTCTTTGGAAATCATTTAATCTTATGAAATATTTCTAATGACATTGAAGAAAATGGAGTTTTCTTATAAAATTGTATTCTTCTCTTTTGTGACTTGTTAATAGCTTCCTGTTGGTTCCAGGATTCTCAGTGACATTCCCTTGGTGAAACTAGTTCATATTGGTGGTTCCAAGTCCCTGTAGTATCATTTGGTCAGTCCTCTCCTGTGTGCCAATTAGTCATAGCTCCCACAAAAATAGTATTTTTCATAGCCACGTACACATGAAGTAATGCCAGTATTAACCAGAAAAGATTTTTCAGTAAAATCTTAAGTCTTTAAATGAGTGGGTTGGTGACAAATATCAAAATATCTTATAGATAGTGGTGTACATTGTTAAAGTCCCCAAAGGCCAGCAATGAATAGATGTTTCTAGTGGCAGGGTTGTTTTTTGTAGGAATGTTACCTTGTACAATAAAAGTGTCAACACAAAGGAAAAAAACAAACCATGAAGCCATAAACAGAAATTCTTTCAATTAAAATTTTTTTATTCATTGCCATCCAAGGTTGAAATCTAAAAAGAGGAATAATAATGATTAGGAGGCAGTTTGCAAGTAGAAATAAAATCTGACTTAACTTTTGGGTTTTAATTTTTCTGATGCGGTGACAGAGCATCTTGGTTTTCTCTATTAATTAAAGAGAAGTGAAAGCTGAGTCTCCTCTATGGGAAGCTAAAGCAGTTCGAGTGGGTCAAGACAATTGTGGTCTGAGAACTCAACCAGGATGATCTGAGACACAGGTATCATACAGAAATGCCTTCTCTTACTATGGTTATTTAAACAGCAAGAATAAATTATAGGTGTATTTGAAGTAGTTTAAGAAACAGATGCTGTGAATACTTGAAGATACAGTTTCCTTTTCTCTGATTTAGATTTGCTTATGCTGTTGAGAGAAGAACATGGAGCATCCAAAAACAGATCATGGACTGTCATACAATCAGAAAGTTATGGAAAAAAGAGCAAAATCTTCTCTTATAATTGATTATGAGGCAGATCAGAGAGTCAGTGTCAGTTCTATCATTATTGTTCTAGCCTGTTGTTTTCCTTCTCTTGGGCTTAATTTTCTTCAGTGTGAAAAAGGAGCTAATACTATTAACTTCTTTGGTTTTAATAAGTATGAAACAAAGTAGTACATGTAAAGGATGTATTGTACATTGTAGTCATTGTTCCTATTTTGATTTTGATTGTTATTGTTACCTCTATAGGTAGCTCATCAATCATTGCTCCAGACT
Source organism: Solenodon paradoxus (assembly GCA_004363575.1). Classification (NCBI taxonomy): domain Eukaryota; kingdom Metazoa; phylum Chordata; class Mammalia; order Eulipotyphla; family Solenodontidae; genus Solenodon; species Solenodon paradoxus. Next base: position 44,480 of record RJWH01001698.1, read on the forward strand.
GGGAGAACTTCCCTGATTATGTCCCAGTAAATTCTTTAAACTCAGATGAAGCTGCACAGCAAATGAATTATATTAACTTCTTAAAGTGCAGTACTATCTTATTTCTTTCTGAATATAACCCTGATCACTCTGACTTGTGGGTATCTTTTCTGCTTTAAAAGTTCTATAGGTTTGCTAATTATTTCACATTCTCATTATAGTACATTTTTATTATTTATATATTTTTTTGTGTGCTAAAATGTAAAAGTCTTGAGGGTAGTGAACATTTAAACATTTCAGTAAATCCATAGGTCCTGAAAAAGTGCTGCACTTGGTAGACATTTAGTAAAAATTTGTTGATTGATACACATGCCAAATGGCAAAATAATTGAGACAGCAAATTTACAAGAATATGCTAATTGAGTCATGTAAGCAGTGCAAAAGGAATTAGAAAAGATTAATCTGAAGAGAGGGCTTTCTATGAGATTTATAACCAATCACAGATGAAGGAAAAGGTGGAGACCTTGGTAGTAGTCCAATGCAGAGCGGAGAATATTATCCTTATTGTGAACTTCATTGCATAGTGAGCTAGCATTGTTATGAAATCGTAACAATGTTAGACTTAGCAGGATTACTTAGTATCACTCACCTTAACCCCTTTATTTTACAGATGATGGAACTGAATTCAAGAACCGAGTATGTGGAATAGATAGGAGAAAGAACTGAGTCTAAGTTTCCACAGACATAGAGCTAAGATTAGACCACAATACATCTGAGACTGGTGTTCTTTCTACAATTTCATGAACCCTGAAAAGTGAACTTAGTATGGACATGATATAGCAGTATCAATCTCATAGAATTTTGTTTGCCATTTTGTATTTGCTCAGTCATGTTGAGATTCTGCAGCACGAGTCTCTTTTCTGGCCTTATTGTCACAGCACAAGCTTTTTGATCACTTCCACTCCATGAACTGGAGCTACAAATGTTGGGTACCTTTCGTGTGACTCATTATCTTCTTTCTTCACAAGGAAAAAATATAATTTGATAAAACTTAAATAGCATGAGACTACACATGATAGAGTATTAATGAGACTGATAGTATTGCATAGATGGGGCATCAGGTCAGGAAAGAAAAAGGAGAAATGGCCTGAGATTGGGAAAACTCCATGGGCAAGAATCAAAAATGGTGAGGGAAAAATCTATCAGTTCATTTCCATTTCCACTTTCTTCTCTTTTGTTATTCCAACACATACTTACCATGATTCTAATAACTCTTCTTATTGAGCAGAAAGTTTTGCCTAATCTTTTATGAAAATCTAGAGAATTTTAGGGAGGATGGGAGAGTTAGAAGCAGTGCTTTGTGGCAAAGCACTGTGTATTTTCTGCTACTACAGTTTTAAGGGGTTGTGTTAGAGAGGTTTGGCTGTGTAATATTTTCTTTATATTTGAAACTCATGCAGTTAGCAACTCCCCACAAAGCTGATTTCCTCTTTAACAATTTTTTTTTTCAGGTAAAATTAGTTTCACCTCTGCTTGCAGGGCCAATGGATGGAGCCAACCACTCTGCAGTGTTTGAGTTTGTGTTACTGGGACTCTCCAATTCATGGGAGATTCAGCTTCTTCTTTTTCTCTTTTCATCTGTTTTCTACATGGCAAGCCTGATGGGAAACATCCTCATTGTGTTTTCTGTGAGTTCTGACCCTAAATTACATTCCCCTATGTACTTCCTGCTGGCCAACCTCTCCTTTCTTGACTTGGGAGTTTGCTCTATTGCAACCCCCAAAATGATTTACGACCTTTTCAGGAAACACAAAGCCATCTCTTTTGGAGGTTGTATAACTCAGATCTTCTTTATTCATGCCATTGGGGCCACGGAAATGGTGCTTCTCATTGCCATGGCCTTTGACAGATATGTGGCCATATGTAAACCTCTCCACTACTTGACCATCATGAGACCAAGAATGTGCATTTTGATTTTGGCTGCTGCCTGGGTTCTTGGACTCATCCATTCAGTGGCCCAACTGGCTTTTGTTGTAGACTTGCCTTTCTGTGGTCCTAATGTATTGGATAGTTTTTACTGTGACCTCCCTCAACTCATTAAACTTGCTTGCACAGAGACCAATAAACTGGAGTTTATAGTCACAGCCAATAGTGGATTCATGTCTGTGGGTTCCTTCTTCATACTGATTATTTCCTACATCTTCATTTTAGTCACTGTTCGGAAACACTCTTCAGGTGGTCTGTCCAAGGCTCTCTCCACTTTGTCAGCTCATGTCACTGTGGTAGTTTTATTCTTTGGACCACTAATCTTCTTTTATACCTGGCCCTTCCCCTCATCGCACTTGGACAAGTTTTTTGCAATCTTTGATGCAGTTCTCACTCCTTTTCTGAATCCAGTCATCTATACATTCAGGAACAAGGAGATGAAGGCAGCAATGAGGAAACTCTGCCATCATCTTGTCCATTATAGGAGGATGTGCTAAATACTACTATGAGGATTAAAGCATTTTTAACTATACTCAATAACAACAGACAAAACAGTCATTGGAATTTGAGCGGTCTATTAATTGTATGTAATGAGTTACGTTCAGGCATTTGTAATGTTGTGCTGTAACTCTCTAGAAGCCTAATTAGTAAGGATTGAAGGAATGAATATTAGTGAGTTTTATGTTTCAGACCCTGTCCTGTATGTTTTATGTAAATGATTTAGTGTTGATAATAACTGTGGTATTTTTATATTGATTTTTAAAAAATTAAGTTTTGCTTTCTGCTAATTATCTTTAATGATCACTCTGAAAAATATTTCAAATCAAAGGTCCTTAGTTCACCATTTCTGACTGTCTTTTTCCTCAGAAGGAGCCACCGAATGTGTCTAACAATTCAGTATTGGAAAATGCATAGTATTACTTTTTACGGTTAGTTTTTTCCTGGTTTGAATTGGTTAATATCCTGTTCTCAAACTACCCACCGAACTGTTATAATATACAATAGATTTGATTAACATATTTGTTGAAGTGATATTATAATTATAGACTTCATGTATGCATCACTGTGAATCAGTGTCTGTGTCTACCACATTAAGTTCACCACTAGCAGTACTAGTCTGTCCTTCACTGTATAATTGATTCCCTCTCCCAAATTTGTCTATCTCCTTCCCTTCTAATAACCACTAGTTTGGTCTTACATATTAAAAATCCATTTTTATTTGATTTGGTTCATTCCTTTGCTTGGTTTCTTTATATAACAAATGAGTGAAGTCATATGATGTTTGCCTTTCTCCTCAGTTATTTCACTAAAGATAATGCATTCTATAGGTCTTTGTATTGTTGCAAATGACAGGATTTCATCTTTTTAAATAACTGAGTAGTAAATTGTGTATATATACTACTTTTTTTTTTTTTTTTTTTTTTTTTTTTTTTTTTTTTTTTTTTTTTTTTTTTTAGAATCACCTCAGCAGTCCCAGCTTGCAAACAAGTGTCCATAGGTTTTACATGGCCTGCACCTTAGCCACCTTAGCTGTCTGAGCTACAGGGGTGCAACACCATCCTTCTCTTTTCTGGCCTTATTGTCACAGCACAAGCTTTTTGATCACTTCCACTCCATGAACTAGAGCTACAAATGTTGGGTACCTTTAGTGTGACTCATTATCTTCTTTCTTCACAAGGAAAAAATATAATTTGATAAAACTTAAATAGCCTGAGACTACACATGATAGAGTATTAATGAGACTGATAGTATTGCATAGATGGGGCATTGTGTTAAAGGGCAATGTGTTAAAGGGCATTTAAGTTGTTTCCAGATCTGGCCATTGTAAATAATTCTGCAGTGAACAATGGGTGCATTTAGCACAGTGAATTAGTGCTTTTCTGTGTTTTTTTTTGAGGGGGGGTGTAAATGTCCAACGTGAGATAATGAGAGTGGATGGAATTTCTGTCCAAATATCTGAGGAATCTCCATACTGCTTTTAATAATGACTACACCAGTGTACACTTCCACCAACATATTAAGGGTTCCTTTTTCTCCATATCTTCTCTAACACACCTTTTGTTTTCCAGTGTTTGGACAGAGGCAAGTTTGTTTTTTTTGGGCATTTTTGCATCAGTATTCATCAGATATATTGGTATGCTAATTTTCTTTCTTGTTGATGTCTTTTTTTTTTGGAATCAGTGCAATATTGGCTTCATAAAAATATTTGGAAGTTTGTTTTCTTTTTCAATTGTTTGGAAAAGTTGAGAAGCATTGATTCTTTTTTAAAAGTTTGGAAGATGTCACTAGTGAAATCATCTAGTATGAGACTTTTTTGAGGTTTTTGATTACTGTTTCAATTGATCTATTCAGATTTTCTGTTTCTTTATGATTTAGTCTAGGAATATTGTATGTTTCTACAAATTTGTTGACTGCTAGATCTTTCGATTTGTTGCCATATAGGTGCTTATAATATTCTCTTTTGATACTTTGTATTTCTGTAGATTCTATTATAACTTACTTTTTGTTTTTGATTTCATTTGTGTTTTCTCTCTTTTTTGTGAATCTAGCTAAATGTTTGTCTATTTTTTTATATTCTTCAAAGAACCACCTCTTGGCTTCATGGATTCTTTGAACATTCTTTGCATTCTTCGGTTTATTTCTACCTTAATTTTACAAATCATTTCATTTCCCCTACCGACCTTTGATTTTAGTTTTTTTCTTCTAGTTCTTTAAGTGTAAACTTAGGCCTTATATTTTTATTTTTCTTGTTTCTTGAAATAGGGCTATATTGATTTCATTCTTTCTCTTAGGTTTGCTTTTGCTGCATCCCATAGGTACTTACAAGTCTTGTCTTCATATTCATTTGACTCCGTGTATTTTTTAAATTTCATCTATAGTTTTCTTGTTGACCCAATAATTATTCAGTAGCACAATGTTCATTCTCCATACATTGGCAGTTTTCCCTTCTTTTCTCTTTTGGTTAATCTAGTTACATACCACTTGATTTTGAAAAAGGTGCTTGATATTATTTCAAACCTAGTAAATTTATTGAAATTTGTTTAGTGTCTGAACACATGGTTTATCTTTTAGAAAGTTCCATGAGCTCTAGAAATTGATGTGTAGTCTATTGTTTTTGGTCAAAAAGCTCTGTCAGTTCCATCTCATCTAACTTGTCATTAAGACTATTTCCTTATTGATTTTCTGTCTGGGTAATCTGTACATTTCTGTGAGTGGGATGCTAAAGTCCTTCACTGTGCTGTTGTCATTAGCTCCCTTTAAGTCTTTCAAGAATTATTTAACATATTTGAAGTTCCTATGTTGGGCGAATAAATATTGATAAGGGTTATTTCTTCCTGCTGTGTTGATCCCTTTATTATTATATAATGTTTTCCCTTGAGTTCTAAGTGTCTGAATTGTAAACCTCAATTTTTTTGTGTAGTAAATATTAAATAACTAATCAAATCAGCTTTTATTTCATGTTATTGATATAAAATTAAGTGTCTGTAAATGTCCTCTTATAAATGGGAAGTATGGCAACTTGTGTCTTGAAAATTATCTTCTGATTATGTTTGTGGCAGGAAGGTTTGGAATTTAAAAATATTTGAAGTTATTAAAGAATGGTCACAGATATACAAAAGATTGCTTCGATTGCTCCTGTAAAATCAGCATGAGACATCATAAAATCTCTTGATGAATTATTCCAAGGAATGAATAAAAACTGAGTGATTTATAGCTCAGTTATTCTCATGTACATGATCACTTTTAAGATAGTTAGTGAATATTTTACATGTTAAGTCTGATTTATTCATTACTATAATTTTATGTAGTGGGCACTGCTATTTTTCTTATTTTAGGTACAAAGAGAATAGAAAACTTGGGGATGTAGGTAGACTGTGCCTAACCGCTACTAAATCAAGGCATGCCTGTATTGAGACTTATACTCTCTTAGGTACTGGGAAGAGTAGGGTATGACATAATCTTTCTTTTTCAATGGAGAGCAACATTTAAGGAAATTATTTCTTGTGTTAAAGAGACAAAATCTAGACGTTTTGACAAATATATGCATGATAGATGCCTAGGTGACTAGTTATTCTATAACTATTTGGGGTGGTTTGGAGGACAGAAATAGAGTCAAGGTTGATAGGCAGAGACATGGAGAAGAAATGTTGATTCAGCTGCCTTGGATGTCAAGGTCATCTAGCATTATGTACCACATTTTCCCAGACTCCCATAGGAAGTTTTAGGTGTCTTTGTAATGTAAAACCATTTTTCTTTATGAGACTTTCAGTAGTACTTACTACCAAATTTTTGAAACTATTTTGGCAGTTTTGAGTTTTCCTCAGGCCATCACTGAGGAAAGAGAACTAATGAGAATATGGACACTTTCAGTTTCACATAAATTCTCATTTGAAGCTCATATGCCCCCATGTGGTATGCTTTGTTATTCCCACCTCAGAAACAAGAAAGTTTCAGCCTAGAAGCACTCACTTAAAAATTAACCAAGTAGGGGCTAAAATTAATTCTGTTGATTTCTTAGTCATAAATTTTGGTTACAATGAAAGGAAATAATAAGAGCAGAGTCATTCTCACATACAGATATTTTGGGGAACCCAGGAACAAAACCATCAGGAATTCAAACAGAAGCTAGTGACATAAGGACCCAGGAAGTTTTTTCTTCCAAACCTCTGGGGTCACATGGCGTCTCATTTGTACTTCTTTGTGTGTTCCACCCCTGTAGCACATGACCAGCAGAGTCTTACCAGGATTTGTAAATACTAAATTTCAAATTTCTAGGGGAGAGAATATGACTAAGTAGAGTCAGGACCACTCTGATGAAGGGCCCTTTCTTGGATTTTAGATCTCATTCCTTTTTCTACTCCCATAGGTCTTTTATTCTGTTAATCACTCCCTCACACACCTACATCTTTTCTCTATTCTCTATGGTTTCTTTATATCAGAATTCATATGTGGCTACATCTCTCCTATGCTAAAAACAAAAACAAAAACAAATAAACAAAGCATCTTCCTTGAATTCACTTTGTTTAATCTCTGTATTAGCTTCCCATGGCTGCTGTAAAAAAAAAATGCAGAAATTTGGTGGCTTAAAAAAATAGATGTTAATTTTCTCAGTCTTGGAGGCCTAAAATCTGAATTAGTTTCATGGAGCTGAAATCAAGGTATCAGCAGGTTCAAGCTCCCTTTAGAGATTCTAGCATTGTAGAGTTTCACAGAGCTTGCCTGGCATCAGTGACCCTATGTCTCTGCTCCCAGACACTCCAGATCACTGCCACACTTTGCAGAGACCCACACCTGCATCACTCAGCTTCACAGTACCTGTCTGGATTCAGTTACCCAAACCCATTTCCCGTCCCTCACCATTACATGAGAAGAGTGCATGCTACACTTCAGGTTCTGAGGGCCCATGGGACCTCCCGTCCTGCCCTGCCATGGCACAGGACTAGCTTATGCTAGTATTCAGATCCATGATCTCTGGCCTGCAGAAAAACATAAGGATAAGAGATATCCCAGGAGAGGAGAAGGAGAAAGAGGTAAAAACCTATTTAAGGAAGTAATAGAGAATTTCCTACATCTGTTACAAAAAAAAAATCAAGCAGAGAGAACACTGAAATTTCTAAATGTAAATAGACCTAGCTAAGACATGGCATAGTAAAATAGGCAAAAGTCAACAACAAAGATAAACTACTTAAGGTTGCCAGAGAAAAGAAATATATAACTTAGAAAGGCACAGCCATTATCGGATTTCTCAACAGAAATCCTATAAGCCAGGAAGGAATGGAACAATGTACTCAAAAATAATAAAAGACAAAAATTACCTGTCAAGTATATGCTATCCTACAAAATAATCATTCACATATGATGGAGAAATAAAGGTCTTCAATGGCAAACAAAAGTTAATGGATTTTTCTACCACCAAGCCTGTCATTCAAGAACTATTGAAAGTGGCACTTCAACAGGAAAAACAAAACAATGTTTCTCCAAATGTAAAAAATGGCAATAAACATAAAAGCAAAAGCAGAAACAAAGATGAGACCAATAGGAGAGAATGGAAATCACTAAAGGGGGAAAAATTGTAACCTGCAGATATATATAAATTTGATAAGGCTTCAGCACATAAAAGACTATCATAGAGCAATACAAGTAGAGACAATCCATGAGACAGCCACAAAGTCAAATTCTAAAGAGATACATAATCATAAAGTAGATAAACTGGAGAGAATGCACATTGAGAATCAAAGGAAAAATCAAACTTAAATAGGAAATTAAGCAACAGGCAGAGAAACCAAAGGAAGACAAAGGCCCAGTTGACAGCAACACAGCCGTGCATTTCAATCATCACCCTAAACATGAATGGACTGAACTCACTAATCAGAAGACATAGAGTGACTGGATGGATAAAAAAACAGGACACATTAATATTATACCTGAAGAAACTTACATCTAAAGATAAACATAGGTTGAAAGTCAAAGGACTATAGAAAAATAGAGCAACATGGTGAAAGGAAATTAGGAACTGTAATGTTAATATCAGACAAAACAAATTTCCAACTGAAAATGATATCACAAGGTAAGGATGGACACTAAATCATGCTCAAGGGAGTAATCCACCAGGAAGAAATAACTATTATCAATATATATGCACCCAGTGCAGGATCATTGACATATATAAAACAAATACCGACAGAGTCAAAAGCATGTACATAATAGCATAGGGTTAGGGTTAGGGTTAGGGTTAGGGTTAGGGTTAGGGTTAGGGTTAGGGTTAGGGTATTCAACACTGCCCTTGCATCAATAGATCATCCAGGCAGAAACTCAACAATAAAATAATATCTCTAATTGAAAAAATAGATCACATGGCTTTAACTGTCATATATAGCATGTTCTACCCCAATAAAAAAGAAAACATATTCTTCTCAAGTGTACATGGAATATTCTCAAAGATAGACCACATTTTGGGACACAAAACAATTCTCAGCAAATTTAACAAGCCTGAAATTATAGAAAGCATCTTCTCTGACCACAAGGGGGTAACACTAGAAATGAACCAAAATAATGAAATTGGAAGAACCACAAAGATATGGAGATTGAACAACATGCTTCTGAACAAGTCCTGTAATGCCAATGTTATTAAAGATGAAGTTAAGACTTATCTGAAAATAAACAAAAATACAGAGCCAACCTACCAGTATTTATGTGATTTGTTAAATGCTGTTCTGAGAGGAAAGCACGTAGTCATACAACTACACATCAAAAACCAAGAGAGAGTGCAACGTTAATCCCTAGCCTCACACCTGAAGGCACAAGAAGGGAAAGAACAATTAAAACAAACAAACAAAAAGTCAGCAGAAGAAAGGAAATAATGAAAATTAGAACAGAGATAAATGAAATTAAAAATGAAAACATGATCCAAATGATCAATTATCCTCATCTGCCTTAAATTCTTCCACAAAGTGGAAGAGGAGGAAAAGCACCCAAATAAATCACTGAGGCCAATATTACCCCAATTCCAAATCAGACAGACACAGCACAAGAAAAGAATACTATACACTGACATCACTGAGGAATACAGATTCAAAAATCTTCAACAAAATTCTGGCAAATAGAATTCAGTGGCATATCAAAAAAAAAAAAGGACAACAAGATCAAGTGCAGTAATCCAGACATACAAGGGTGATTCAACATATGCAAATCAAAAAAAGTAATATACCACGTCAGCAAAAGGAAATATATTAAAAAAACACGTGATCATCTCAATAGATGCAGAAAAAGCATTTGACAAAATTCACATACATGTTAAAAAGCCTCCCTAAAGTAGGATAAGAATGCACATACCTCAACATAATAAAAGCAATATATGACAAACCCACCACTAAGTCATAATTAACAGTGAAAAACTGAGTCTTTATTCTAAAATCTGGAATAAGACAAGACTGCCCGCTATCACCACTACTACTCAACACTATTATTCAAGATTATGGAATCTTAACCAAAGCAATAAGGCAAGAAAAGGACATTAAAGGAATCCCAATTGGAAAAGAAGAAATGAAAGAATAATGATTTGCAGATGATATGATGTACCTAGAAAATCCTAGAAATCCACAAAAATAAGTGCTAGAGATAATAAATGAATTCAGCAAAGTGGCAGGCTATAAAATCAATACGCGAATCAGTAGAATTCCTATATACAAACAATAAAGTAGAGAAAAAAGAAATTAAGGAATCTGATTCACAATAGGACCAAGAAAAATCAAATACCTGGGAATAAACTTAACGAAGGAGGTGAAAGACCTCCACAATGAAAACCTAAGACCTTAACAAAAGAAATAGAAAACACAAAGAGGTGGAAAAGCATTCCATGTTAATAGATTAGCAGAATGAACAATAAAAATGGCTCTTTTGCTCAAAGCAAATATAGGTTTAATGCAATTTCCATCTATATTCTAGGGATATTTTTCAAGAAAATTTAACAAAACAATACTGAAGTTTGAACTGAATCACAAAAGTCTTCAAAAAGCCAAAGCTACCTTAAGAGAAATAAAGTACAGTGGGGGAATCACACTGTGTGACTTCAAGTTATGCTATAGAGCAATCATCATCAAAACATAGTGATACTGGAAGAAAAACTGACACACTGAGCAGTGGTATCAACTTAAAAGTCCAGAAATAAAGTCACTCTATATGGGCATTTAATCTATGACAAGGGTGCCAAGAATATACAATGGAGTAAGGAAAGGCTATGGTGTTGAACAAATGGTGTTGGGTAAATGGGATAGACATCTGCAAAGAAAGAAACTAGATTTGCTCATTATCACCATACACAAAAGTCAGACTCAGCTGGATCAAAGATCTGGAAATAAGGACCAAAATCATTAAATACTTATAAAAAAATGTGGGAAAAACACTCCTTGACCTCAACCTCAAAGAGACCTTTAGGGAAAGTAAAACTAAGCAATTGGAACTATATCAAACTCAATGGATTCTACACAGCAAGGAAAACCATTACTAAAAACAAAAAAGGCAAGCCATAGAATTGAAGAAGATATTCACACAAAATACATCAAATAAGAGCTTAATCTCCAAAATATATAGAATTTACACACCCCAACAGTAAAAAGGCAAATAACTCACTCAAAAATAGTGGGCAAAAAAGCTGAATATATACCTATCTAAGAAAGACATACCGATTGCCTACAGACACCTGAAAAATGCTCTGTATCATTCATCATCAGAGAAATGCAATAAAAACTACAATGTGATATCAGTGAAAATGGCCTATATCAAAGGAGATGAAATAGCAGGTGTTTCAGGGAATACAGAGAAAAAGGAATCCTCACATTGTTGCTGGGAAGGCAAATTGGCGTAACCTCTTTGGAAAATAGTATGGAAATTCCTCAGACAAATAAAGGTGGATCTACTATTTGATCCAACAATCTCATTCTTGGACATATACCCAGTGGATACAAAACTTCTAATTGGAAAAAATATCTGCACCCCCATGTTCATAGCAGCACAGTTCACAATATCCTAGACATTGAAACAGTCTTAAGTGCCCATCAACGGAAATTTGGATAAACTGTGGTGTATATACTCAATGGAATTCCATGCAGCTATTATTAAAAAACAATTATGCCCTTTGTAATTATCTGGATGGAACTGGAAAGAATCATGTTAAGTGAAATAAGCCAAAAAGAAAAAGAAATTCAGATTGTTTCTCTTATATATAGAATATAATGAGTGAAACAAAAAGATAAACTGAAGCAATTAAGAGGTTTTCAGGAACCTCAATGATTTCAGAAGCTCTAATTATTAGAGTTGTCATATGTAATAACAAACAATGACTGTGTATCTCTGCTGTATAAGGAACTAGTTGGCGAAATATATAGACTCATGTGAATGGTATCTGCGTGCTTGCTTTGTAGAAATTTAATGAAAGATGGTCATAAATGTTTTCAGATCTAAAGGAAAGTTTTCATAATTAAAATCCTCCCCATAATGATTCATACATTTTGTAAACCTAAACCCTGAATGTCTTTTGGTTGTTGTTAAAATTAGAATAGTTTTGGTGTAAATAAAATATTTGCATAGGCATTTGACATTTTAGTAAATGTCTACACACACTAACACTATTCAAATACACAAACACAGAATCAAGTTAAAAAGCACACACAAGACAATCAAAACAGCAGGCTGCAGGGTTGGCTGAATACAAATGTGTCACATTTACCAAACTTTCCCAGGATCATTCCTCTGACCTGAAATTTAATCTTTTTCTAGGTTGTTCTTCTGATGCATTTTCCCTAGGTTACTCAGCTATAAAGATTCTCCTATAACTGGAGTAGAACCTTTGTTCTGACGACCATACTGTGACCATCTCTCTCCTTCAAAGTCAGCGGTCACTCTTGACATATGGCTTCTGCTTGAGTCATTGTTCACCGTCCCAAACTGCTTATCTCCACATTGCTCACATTGCTACTACCAGAAACTCTCTGAGCCTTCTCTGGACGGCTGGCCCTTAGCTTTATGCTTCTTGTAGCCCATTTGGAAGGGATTGGGGCCCTAATTTCACAGGTCTTTCTCATGTATCACAGCCCTATCATTTCCAGAGAGCACGGGATGTATGCATGCGCAGGACTCTGGGGTCATTATGGGAAGGGAAAGAGAAGGATGCATTGGAGGGTAGATGTATACCTTACTCTACACCTGAAATGACTGCCTGCTCCAACGCCAGCCTTCTCACTCAGGCTGGCCTACTCTGACAGATGCCTTTTGCTTTTATAATGACTTTCTGTCAGATGTACTTGACTGCCCATCTCCTGTTTGGACCCCTCAAGTCCATCACATAGTTCTACAAATTTGATCTCATTTGTTGATGATGAGAAGTGTCTTTCCCACAGGACCTGTAAGCTCCTTTCAAGTCAAGTAATGTGGTGTGCCTCTGCCTCAATATTCCTGAATATTCTTTGACAATTAAGATACTGGTCGGCCCAGGCAGAGAAGATTTTAGAAGACCATATGATTTAATTGAGTCTCTTATATAGTATTAGGATACAGACCCATTTAAAAAATAAAGATTAAAATTACTCATTACAAATATGTTGAGTATAAGACAGAAGCAGGAATGGAAGATGCTGATGCTTGTTAGGGTTAGTAAAGTTAGATTGGTGTGTCTTATGGAGAAGCAGTTGGATGCATAACACAGACATCTCCAGGACGTGGGGTCATGTCCTGTGGCCAGGGGTGACAACCAAAATGAACAGCTAAATAAAGCATTTCTTCCTCTCTTGTCTTTCCTGCCTATTCACCTTCATTTTCACCTCTTACTTTCTATAAAAAACAAAACAAAACAGAGCAAGCAACAGCACCTCAGAGCCCTATAAACATGTCAGGCCCCAATTTCAAGTTATTTCTGAGACTTGGCCAATCAACAAAACACAGAATGGATAGCTATGGAATCCCAAATTGATTCAGAAATAAAAATAAAATATTTTGTAGTGTTCCAAAAGTTAGTCTGTTTATCTAACCTTAAGTCTGGCCTATTCTTGTGCCTTGCTTTGACAAATAAAATGTGGGGAAGACGATGTTGCGTAATTTCCAGAATTTAGACCTAGTTGTCTGAAGATTCTATCTTTGTCCTTTTGTATCTTTCTCCACCGTCACACAAGGAAGCTTTGTGAGATCCTTTGGAGAGAAAGACCCAGCTAAGTTGCAGCATTAAGTATGCATACATGTGAATAATGACATCTTAAAACCTGCAACCCCAGTCAAGCTACCCAGTAACTGATGTCTTAATAGAGCCCAGGTGAAAGCAGTAGTAAAACGGCCCATATGAAATAGTAGAAAAACTGCCCAGCAGGTAAAATGCTATTGATTTTAATTACTTTGTTACAGAGCAATAAGTAACTGATACAGAGTATTCTATATAATTATAGCTCATCAATTATCTTTCCCTGACTCTCTGAATACTTTGGATATAAAAATATAAAATATAAGCAGGAGAGACTTTCTGTTCTGTTGATGTTTACTTTAAGAAGCTAACCTATAAGAGATCAGACCATTAGTGATTTGTCTTATCCTAGTTCTCCTAACATCTTGCATTCATTCCCTTGTGCTGCTGTTATAGTGCCCTCTTCATCACACGCAGCAGCTGAGTGCAGGCTGACCATCTTTGTGGCATGACCTAATTTGATGATCCTTTCGAAGGGAACATGGGCAAGATTCTAGTGCAACATGGGAGCCTTGTTTTTCTTCCCATTTTCTCTCCCTCCTTCCATTCCTATGGAGATGATAAGCATTTTCACTTGTTTGAAGGCATGTATTTCTATTATTATGGGCTTTCTTTTACATGAACAAGCTGACAAAAATTTTTTAAAAATCTGCAATTTTTATAAAAAATTCCATTTTGGTTTCTTCCTTCCCTTCAAGCAATTCATTACCTACTTTTTATTTTTGTTGTGTGGCCAAATATCTACTGTCTAGCAAACAATTCCCCTGGTTAAATGTATACAGAACGCCAATTGTAGGTCTCTACAGCAGCATTTAAGTCACTTTGCAGTGCTGCTAATTAGTTGTTTTTCCTGCTATGGAGGTATTATTGCTTATACCTTTTTTCTGCCAGGTGTTAATAACATTTCAAAGTCAAGAGTTGTGTATCTAGTGATTCTCTAACTTCATGATAACATTGACTTTGTTCCAGGTAGGTTAGTTAGATAGAAACTGTGTTTGATGGAGAGCACATTTTTAAATGAAAACACACAGAACAATGAGAGGGGTAATCTAATTAACTACATTATTCGACAGAGAGGTCGAGCAGAAAAAACTCATAATTTAAATATAGAAGACAGCAGGACAACTGGAATCAAATCATGACTTCTGTCCTGCATTGGAGAAGTCATTCGAGTGGCATTAGCACAGATGACTTGAGTGTTGGTCTCCAGATGAAGACTAAAGTAGGTGTAGAAGATTTGAATCAGGTTTGATTTCCTGGGTCACAGCCTGGATGCAAAGGTTTGGTCATCAGAACAAAAAATGTAAAAGAAGTAGTTGTAGTGGACAAACCCTGGACTGAATAGATGCTTAGACACATAAATATTAATTATGGATTTGCCATCAACTTGTTCATTAACATCAGCAAAGCTATTTGTTTTCTCTGTACCTAGGTTTCTTTAATTCTAAAAAAAAAAAGATTTTTATGGATCTTAGAAAAGTTTCATTTAGATTTTGGAAACACTAGTCTTCAAGTAAGGCATGCAACATTAATAGCAGTAAAATTATTTTGAGAGCATTCATCTCCAATGCCCATTCCAGTGCATCTTTCTACTAATCTGCCTTAAGCTCTTTCTACTTACCTCAAGAGTAGCAAACTAGTGGAGAAAACTCTAGGATGATCATATTGAGATGTTTCTCTGTGGATTTTATTATTTTCCAGTCATTCCAACTGAACTTAACCTTGTTAATAATTTGAGACAAAGGTTAGGAACTACAGGGAAACAAATCTTTATCAGAGTGATCCCAAATATTGATCCACTTTAAAAAATACTCCAGAATTGTCAGCCTTGCTTGAACTGGTGGCAAGCTCCTATTATTGATAATGTGTTTCCTTTTGTGTTGACCAGCACAACGATGAACATATCCGAGCAGAGAAGACAGGCAAGTGGTCTCTAGATAGTTGCTCTCTGAGGTATCTCTCCTTTCTTCCATTTTATGCTTCATGGTAGGAGTGTAGGCAGAGGTCAGTGCCATGTTAGATAAAATCATGGGATTCAGGAAACTACAAAGAGACACTGAAATTTAGTGGTTGATAACTACTGACAATCTGTAGTAAGTTAAAGGGACAGTTTCACCCTGTCTTCATTGGAAGTTGAAGATTTCAACAGCTATTCCGCCTTTGTTTAAAATGGAAGATGATTAGTGGAGAATGGCACATATGGCATTTAGAGACCCCAAGTTTTCAGTCTGGACAGAGTGTGAAAGACTGGCTAGGATGCAGTGCCACCAACAGTGAGCATACAATCCTGGCACCTAATTTTTAATCAACACTAATAATTATGTAACTTTCCAGTCATTGAAAACATGATACAAAAAATTATCATCCATTTATTTGGAAGATAAAGTCATTGTAAAATAAAAAAAGAGTTTTAGATTGAGTTTTTGAGCACTGATAGAATAATTTTCAGTGTCTAGCAGAGTAATTTAGAATTTAATGTTTGCTTGATAAATTAATTTAGTGGGACGTTGCTGTTGATAACCTCTGCGGGAGAAACTAAATTGATTCTAAACTGAATTGCATTTATTTAGTTATGAAAGAGCTTAAGTATTTTCATATGTAAGTAGACAGATCCATGTGTAAAACCTTTGATATTTTCATACTTAGTCTTTCTTTTCTTTGGGATTTATGACTTATTGTCATGCTGACCCCACATTCATTCCTCTCTCCATCTCTAGTTAGAATCTCCTCCACTGAACTCATCATTGTGTCTGGTGCTTTTCCTCCCCTTAAGGGAAGGTGAGTATAATGCTTTAGCATCCTGTACTCTTATTTCCTTTATTGATGTCTTCCTAACTTAGAGATGTGAGAAATTTACATCTCAGGTCTTCCAAACTGGTTTTAAGGATTTTTGAAAGAAATTATTAATGTGATCATAGATATGGTGTCACTATACCGTGATGTCTAAATTAGGAAATTGACTACCTATTATTTATTTCATATAGTTAAATAATTTGTGAAAGTCTTTTATTTACATAATACATGAGAAATAATGAAATTTAAAAATACAGCAGACTTCCTCAACCAAAGAAAAGGATTCTTATTCTGTGCAATATATTTTGGCAATGAAATGTACCATAGAGGAATCTGAGTTACTTTGTGAATGAAATGATCTCCAAAGGCATACATCAACCTTTGTCTAATTTTCTAACAACTATTGAATGGCCCAAGAGTAAGATCAGTGAAATTTCTCCTAAATCAGTTTCTCCTTAACTCACCTCTTTCAGGTAGCATGATAGTTGTCACTGCTGACAGGGGCCATGGATGAAGCCAATCACTCTGTGGTGTCCGAGATTGTGTTCCTGTGTTCCTCTCCAATTCCTGGGAGATCCAGCTCCTCCTCTTCCTCTTTTCCTGTGGTTTCTATGTGGCAAGTCTGATGGGAAACCTTCTCATTGTGCTCACTGACCCTCATTTATAGTTCCTCATGTACTTCCTGCTGGTCAACCTTTCCATCCTTGACTTGGTATTTTGCTCCGGAGTACAGCTCCCAAGATGATTTATGATTTGTTAAGAAAGCATAAAACTATCTCTTTTGGGGGCTGTTTATCTCAAATTTTCTTTATCCATGCAATTGAGGCCACTGAGATGGTGCTGCTCATAGCTATGGCCTTTGACAGATACATCGTCATATGTAAACCTCTCCACTACCTGACCATCATAAATCCACGTAGGTGCTTTTTGTTTTTAGTCACTTCCTGGATTATTGGCTTTATTCATTCAGTGACTCAGTTGGCTTTTGTCATAGGTTTACCTTTCTGTGGCCCTAATGAATTAGACAGTTTTTTTTTGTGACCTTCCTCAATTTCTCAAAGTTGCTTGTGTAGAGACTTACACATTGGAATTCATGGTAACTGCCAATAATGGCTTTATTTCTGTGGTTTTGTTTTTAGTTTTGATCATCTCTTACATTTTTATTTTGGTGACTGTTCAAAAAAATATCTTCAGGTAGTATATCCAAGGCCCTCTCCACTCTGTCAGTTCATGTCACTGTGGTTGTTTTATTCTTTGGTCCATTAATCTTTTTCTATGATGGCCCTTTCCTATATTACATCTGGATAAATTCCTTGCCCTTTTTGATGCAGTTGTCACTCCTCTTCTAAATCCAGTCATCTACACTTTTAGGAATAAAGACATGAAGGTGGCAATAGGAGGCTGTGTACTCAGTTTATGAATTACAGCAAAATCTCTTAAACAGAAGTTGTATAAAATGGCAAAGTACATGAAAATTTCAGATGGATATAAACTAAATAAGGTATGTCCTGTCTTATTCTCCATAAATTCAATTGCGATATCAATATCCAGTATCTGCTTATGGAAGAGATATGACGTCTAAAGGTCATGACTCATATTTTGCCTGTTGTTTTACTTCTACTTCTTGCCAAACATAATTAATGTAAATGTTAAACAATTCCTTTGAAAGTCAAAATGTGGCTTATCATCTGTTTTCTTTTACCCTATGTTAAGTAGACTTTAAAGAGAAATATTGATTTTTAATTCAACTGATTTGTCTTAGCAGACAGCTGATTTGTTTTATATCTTTCAGCTTTATGTTAACTTTCCTCATTTTTTTTTCCAAGGAAAAAAGTTTTCTTCCTTTTAAGTGTGATAAGACAAGATCCTTCTTTCTTTCCTTCTTTCCTTTCCTTATTTCTTCCTTTCTCTCTCTCTCTCTCTCTCTCTCTCTCTCTCTCTCTCTCTCTCTCTCTCTCTCTCTGTGTGTGTGTCTCTGTCTCTCTGTCTCTCTCTCTCTTTCTTGTTGTTTGTCTTGTTAATTCCCCTCCAAGTCTCCCCAGGTCTTGGGATATACATGAACTCCATCCAGTGGAACTGATCATTAAACCACAAGGGTGTGGCCCCTCATTGATTTATTGCTAATTTGGCCTTTTCAGAGTCAGTAAGAAGATCATCCTAGCTGTTTTGAAGAGAGGACATTTGATATTAAGAATTATTAACCAAGTTTGAAGTTGTTAACCAGTTATTTGAAAAAAGAATGAACTTCAGTATCACATATGTACATTGTAGCTTTTACCCCTAGGGATGGGAAGGGAAGAGATTAGATTTATTAAGAGGTGAAAACATATTGAAGAGGATTCAGAGAAAAAAAAACTCTCATACATTGTTGGTTTAAGGGTAACCATTGTTGTGCAACCATTATGGAAAGCAGCATAGATATTCCTCAAAAAGTTGAAAATAGAAATTCCACATGAGTCCATTATCCCACTTCTGAGCATTTACCCCCAAATCACAGAAACACTAATTTGTAGAGATATGCATACCCCCGTGTTCATTTACTAGAGTCAAGAGTTGGAATTGCCCATTGATAGATGAGTGGATAAAAAAGATTTAGTATTTATACACATTTTACTACTCAGTTATAGAATAAAATAAAATCCTGCAATTTGAAATAATATGGATGGACTTAGAGGGAATTATGATTAGTGAGATAAGACAAAAGAAGAAATACAGACATCATATGATTTAACTTATGTGATATAAAGAGAATCCAAATGAACCAAATTTACAAAAATAGAATATTAGTTCATATATAATCAAATTGTGGTTACACGAAGGTAAGGGGAAAAGGGTGGTCAAATCAGATAAACAAGGTCAATTATATGGCAAAGGATAGAATTACACTGTTGGTAAATTTAATGTATTGTATACAGAGAATGATTTTCAATGATGCACAACTTAAATATATATGATGTTATAATGCAATGTTCCTTTAATAAGATTAAAAAATAATAAAGGCTCAGAAATATTAAAAGTATTGAGAAAAGACATATGAAGGTGAAACAGATATCTGAGGAGGAGATGCTTTTTGACTGGTGCTAGTGTTTCTGAACTTTGAGATCTCTGGGTCAGAGAAAACATTCCCTGGGGAAGGGGTCCTGCTGGTTAGTGCAGGAGTTCCTGATATAGGTGTGATGAGACAAGATCCTTTTATGTTGGAAAATGGTTGCAACCTTGGAATGAAACCAGGGTTGCTAAAATGAAAAGAGTGGCTGGGCAGTACTGACCAGCACAGCGTAGATGAAATGCACAGGCAGTGAATAGGAAAAAGTCTTTTTTCCCTCCTCCAGCTTTGCAATCTCCTAGTGCCTTCAAATGGCAGAACTAGCAAATGCCCCCACCAAAGAACCCCAAGCAAATGTAGTTTAGAGAACCCTAGCCCTGTATCATAGAGTGTAGATAGGTAATTTAGACCTGAAAGATAATAGCTTAGGTAGTGCTTGCAGTTACTTAGAACGCTATTATGCTTAAGTATGATCATGTCATTTTTTAATATTAAAGTAAACTATAAGTCAACCTATAGAGTTTTCCTATTCTAGCAATTCTCAGCACTTGAAAATAAAACTACTTAGCTCAAGATCATGAAAGAAATGTATGGCAGATTCAATCCTGGAATTTAGGTGGATGGACTCCTTTGTTATCTCTGTCATTTTAGATCTTGTTTCCTCAGTTGCTAAGTCTGGTGTCTCCACGGGACTATTAACTTTTCACTGACTTATGCTGTCAGTGTATCTTAATGTCTGTTAATTTCAACAAATGCTCATGAATGATTTTCACATATTTACACATATTTTGTCACAATATTTAACAGGAATTTTTTCCATAGTAACCTGAGTAAATCAGGACTACTCTCTGTACCCTCAGCCTGGAGTTCAGGAGAGCAGAGAGAAAAATTGACTCCTTCTTACCTTGATATTATTTCTAGTGATAGAATTTACCCACTAATTTAGACAGTACATTTACTTGTATTTTTTCTACGTCCTAAAAGTGTAATTAAGACAAATAATTATTACTAGTTCAATAGGTCAGTATCTCCTAATGCATCAAGAGTTATGATCATGGTCACTCTGATCTTTAAGGTGTCATCTATGGGATGTCAACTGCAATGTTGCTTGTAGTAAGGGAAGAATGATATCCAAAATAGTAAATAACTGCATGGTCTATGAAATGGCCCATTACAACAGATGCTTGCCACAGAGTTGGAGTAGGGTCCTGGAAACCCATGATTTTTTCAGGCATTAATCTTTAGCTATGGATCCATAAGGAGTTCTGGGGAAAGAACTTGGGTGGCAGGTAGACCCTCAGGGAACTTATGACAGTGGCTATATTCTAACCTGTGTAGTATTTTAACAACCAGTTTTATCAGCATATATGTATTCCAGCAGAATGATTGAGATGTGGAGGTTGAATAAGTTGGAGGCAGAATTATCCAAATAATTGTACAATCATATATAGTGGCCCTGAAAAAGTTGGAGGTAGGGTGTCTAACATTAGGTGATCAGATAAGCTAGAAATAGCATAAATCTACCATGGATTGACCTATAGGATTTGTAAATAAGAGATTATATGAACATGCATAGCATAATGGGCTAAGTGAAAAAAAATAGAATTGGACTGCTATTTATAACAATATTTTATTTGCTTAAAACACTATATATGTTCTTATGAAAACACACATAACACCAGAATAATGTTTTAAAACATGAGAATGGTTGCCTCTGAGAGAAAGGAATTGGACATGGAGAATGGATGTTAAAGGAAATAAACAGGTAAAACAAGAGTGGAAGACCTCTGTAAATCAATTTTAGTTATGTGGCAAGGAGGAATATGATTAGTTTAGTTTTCTGCATCTGAGGCTAAAAAGACAGAGAGAAACAAATCCTGTTATTTCTTCTTAGTATTTTGAAGTGAATATTTCCTGACTTCAAATCACATTTAGAACAATGAAATTATTTCAGTGAATTAATATTTTGGAGAAATTTAACAACTAGATATTAGTTTCCCTTGATTGCAGGAAACTGAACAAGTTGTTTTGGAAGAAGCAAATCTGAATTAGAAAAGTTCATATCTTCAAAAGCTTAGTACAATGTGATAAAACAATTGTTTATAGAAGTTACATGATAAACTCATTGTTTTACATTTTAATTCTTTCATTTGTCTGGTTTACTTATGTATAGAGAAAGTTGAGAGGCTCTTCCATATACTTTGACTCTCTTGTATAATGAATATTATCAAATCTCCCAGTTACTCTTTCATTCCTCATGACAGCATTTGTAAGGGAAGTGATAGAGACAGACTGATTTTCTTGAAGATTCAGTGTAATTTCTCCCTTCAATATCAACATTTCCCACTTGTTTTTGTCTCAGTGAATATATTTTTACAAGATAATTTCCTTAACTAATTGACTTTAGTTTTGCAATCCCAGGTCATTATAGAATTATTTGGTCACTATTCTCCAGAGAAGTTAACTAGGCAATTTTCCATTTATAGAGACATTTAATATACCTATATGCTTGAGATAATACCTGTGAAGGGTTACAAGTGAAATAAGTGGACAACCGGAGGAAGATATGAAACCACATGGAAAACACACGAACTGCTTTTTAATATATTGATTAAACTTTGGCCTGAAGACAGGAAGAAATAGATGGTGGTGCTGGAGACATGATGAGGACCAAAAGAGGGTAAATATGAAAGATTGTGGAAATGGAGAAAGACAATAAACCTTCATTTTAACTTGTACTTGGAAATGACTTGGAGATGCCAAGGTGCAGTGGAAGATGCACTACGGAGTCTGCAGTCCACGCTGTGGGTGGGGTTAGACTAGGATGCTGGCGGAGTTGTCACTTGGACCCAGGGAGACTTAAGGAAGTTTGTTAGCACTGAAAAGCAAACATTTTTGTTGTCTGACTAGCAATCTTGTCTGTTTTATGTTTCTCTTTAGAGAATTAACTCTAGAGAAGTGTAAGATCATTGTGAAGTCAATAAAATTCTCAATGTGAAAGAATAAATGTGGAAAAGGAATGACTGAAAACTTACTAAGAAGAAAAACATCTAAGGATCTAACCCAAACATAGCTAAAATAATGTAGTGTCAGTTAAAAATCAGGTGATAGAAGAATGAAGAAAAAATTAGGAAATTAAATGTGTGATGTTTAATAGCCAGAAATCAAGCCTTCTGTTTTAAAGAACTTATTAGTATTATTTTCTAGGTCACCACAATGAGCTATTTGGTGGTGAAAGGAGAGAGATTAGACAGAGTGACAAAGATCAAATAATTAAGGATAGATCTCACGAGGAAAGGCTACAGAAACTGTGGTGATTAAAACTAGATGGTACAATAAATGATCTTTATTTGTATTTTCCAAGTTAAAAGACACCAAACATTTATCTGAGAAAGCTGCTGATAAATTCTTTTTTCACAGAGAGATAATTAAGTGGACATGAGCTTATCTGAGAAGATGAGAAATTATCTTTCTGCAATATCTTTGGATTATTAATAAAATGCAGGGAACCAAGGTGAAAATAAATTTTCAAATCTTACAAACTGAAGAAAAGTTGACAGATACTGGATGGAGAAACAAAATAAAGGAACTGGGTGAGAAAACATTTACAGATCTATTTTAGATGAATGATTCTTTTAATTGGGTTATTAAGCATCTCCCTGTTTTTTCAAAAATTTAAAATGTAAATTTTTCATAAATTCATTCTAAGAAGTTGCCCCATTCAATACAAATAAAGACAGAGAAATAATGATTCTATCAAATTCTGTTCTTTACTTGTCTTCTACAGGAACCTCTTGAAGCTAATCCTTCTGGGGTAATGACTTAGATTTAAAATGGATCACCTATTTCTTCATTGTCAAAACTCTCATTTCTCGAAAGCGTAAGATCTCAGCTAAGGAAACCCATCTGGTAACTTTTCTGTTTGTCTGTGATGACTTAATATCATATGCTTCCTATAGTAATTTAAGTAAAACTAGGGCATGCATTATGTTAGCACAAATTAAATCAGCTCTATTGCTAGGTGCTGGTAGTAAATAGTTTTGGGCAGTGGGGCTTTTAAGATTGTACTGCTGAACAAGCTCCCAGTCTGACATTTCATCTTTGTCGTTGTTTTCTGCCTCACTGACCATCTTGGTCTCCTATTGCATTAAATAATCCAATTTTGTCTTGACATTCTTCTTCTTATCTATCAATTTTATTTCTGATTTTAAGACAGTATTTAACTTCTTTTTAATTCCCTTCTTGTCTTCTGGTTAGACTCTGTTGCTGTGTAAACTTTACACAGAATTTCATCTTTTTTTTTCAATTATCTATTAATTTAATTCACTTCTAATTTTGTTAATTTCTTCCCTTATAAGAGTCATTAAACGTCAAGTCCATACCATTGCTTTTGCTATTCTCATTCTTAAACTTTTTGTTAGAACCATTTTCCCTTTGACTGAAGGAATTTTTTTTGACTTTTTTTTCCCCTAACCCCATACAAAGAGAAATTATGATCCCTAGTTTATAGTTCATAAATGATGCTTTGGTTATGTCATAAAATAATTTATGCACTCTTACTTAAAATCATTCCATTTTTATATGCTCATTTTCTTTATCTTTTTATTCTACACGAATTATATCTATTATTTTTTCACTTTTATGCTGTCTTAGCATAATACAACATAATACTTGGCAGATGCTACATAATTATTTCTTGAATGAATGAGTGAAAAAATCAAGAAATTTTCCTCCAGCATCATTTTTGAGCTGTTTTTCAGTCAGTATGGTGAATTATGGTACTTGAAACCTTCCTCAAATATCTTAAAATATTTTTAGGAACTATAAGCCATATTTATAGAAATTCACTAAAAAATAGTGTGATAGAAATTATAGATGCAAAAATTTAGATAAAGGAGGAAATATGAATACAGAGAAGAGACTTTATGAAGGTGGAAATTGAAATAGAAGCAGAATATTTGAGACTTCCCAGGTATTTGATGAATTGCAGAACTTATTCAACTATCTTTATCCTTTCTAGATAAAGAAAATATGAATGTAACAGAACAATGACATTTTCTGTCAATTCAATAAACTCATAAAGACGATAATTCTTGTCAATGGTCTATCCTCAATGCCTAGAAATGGTACCTGACATTCTGAGCATTCAAAGTACTTACTTAATGAATGAACAAAATGATTCAGAGTACCATTCCAGAACCAATTGTGCACTTACCTGTCCAAAAACAGATTGGTTGACTGATTATCTTAGGTTTCTTACCATTGGTGGGAATTAGTGGTTTAGACTTGGTTCTAGATGCAGTTGGAGTCAGAAATTACTTATGTGTAGCTGCAGGGAAATAGTCTTGAAGTATTCTCTGTCCTTCCTGTAATATCTTTTGTACTTTACCGAAAGGCTGTCTGAAATTTCTTCTGGCAGATTCATTGGTTAGTTTTAATATTTTCATTTTTCTCTTAAAATACTTGTTCACATGTAAGAAAGTTTAATGCAGAATAATGTCTCTCAAAGAAGTCCTTGTCTTAACCCTGGACCTATGAATATGATGTGATACAGGGAAAAAGGACTTTGGAATTGTGATTATGAATTTTGAGATGGGAAAATTCTCCTGAATTACCTGGGTCATTTAAGGAGAAGTCTGGTGAGTTAAAGTTAGACAGGAAAGGTGATGACAAAGGCAGAGTCTGGAGTGGTATACATTGAAGAGAGAGTATGGAGGCATGAAGAAAGCACACTGGCAACCTTATAAAAGGCAAGGAAATAGATTCTCTCCTGGATCCTCCAGAAGGATTGCAGCTCTGCTGACAGTTGAATTTTGGGTTGGAATACCCACTTTTGTCTTCTTTTTTCCAGAACTGTGAGACAATGCATTTTTTTTTTTAAATGAAGTTTCTTTTTGTTACAGCAAAATAGGGAAGTAATACAGTCTTTTTAATGCAAAGAACTCTCAATGAGGATAAAAGGGTTCTTGATCCTGGTATAAACACTCTCACCAATTACCATTGTAATAATGAGCATGTCACATCTTGTATCTTTATATAAATTATCTCATTGGTCAAACTTGGAAGTACTAACTCAGCAACATCCAATTAAACATGGGACCTCTGAAGATTTATCACCTGCAGTTTTTCATCCCTGAAGAGTTGTAGCTTTGTCTTTTCCCCTCTGTGCTGGAATCTGTCTATTGTCATTTATTTTTTTTTTTTGAACTTTATTTATGTACCTTAGGCATAATCCTCTCTCATTTAAAGACACTGTATGACTCTTTCCACCCAGTATTTTATTTTGCCTTTGTCACTCTTTTGTCTAACACAAATGTATTTTGAAAAAGAAAAGAGACTGCCCTTATGTGGCAGAGTTCTTATCTTTGGGTATACAGTTAGTGTGTGTATGTATGTACATGTATATTTATACTATAGGAGGAGATTATTGCTACTCATAGTATATTTGATGCTAGAAAATAAATTTTTTTGAATGTTAGTGTCATTTGTAGAATAGAATGATTTTTGAATTTTGAAATATATATCATGTCATTTATTAACTATTTCAAATTATCATTAAGATCACATATTCCTTTGATAACATAATTTTCTAATGCAATTATTACTCTATGCAGTTAAACAATTGAAAGAATGAAATTTAGGAGTCCATGATATTTCCTGACAAAGTATATTATTAATGTGAATCTTAACCAGACCCACCCAGAAGGCCTTTGAACTTGCAGGCTATCAACCTTGCAAAATTATCATTTACGTATGATGGAGAAATAAAATTCTTCAATAATAAACAAAAGATAATGGATTTTTCTATCACCAAGACTGCCATTCAAGAAACCTTGAAAGGGACCCTACAACAGGATAAACAAAATTAGAGATCCACTAGTTTCAAGAGTTGTAACAAACAGGGAGACAAAAGAAGAAACAAAGATGAGGCCATCAGGAGAGGAAACAAAAATAATAAAGGGGGCAAAAACAGTTCACCTATACAAATATGTAAATATATTTGGAATTAGCTCATAAAAGTCTATCATAGAGCAGTACAGTTAGATACAAACTATGAGACAGGCAAAAATTCAATTCTAAAGAGACAGAGCTGGAAACTAGAAAAAAAAATGACAAAATAGGCACTGAATACCATCCAAGCAAAGACAAACTTAAACAAACAGCAAATAAAGCCATAGGCTGAGAGAAAAGTAACAGAGAACAAAGAGTCAAGTGACAATAATAAAGCTTAAATTAAGCCTAAATCATCACCCTAAGTGTGAATAGACCAAACTCACCAATCAAAAGACACAGAGTTACTAGATGGATCAAAAGCAGGACATATTAATATTATGCCTATAAGAAACTATATTAGACACAAAGACAAATATAGGTTGAAAGTCTAGAGTTACAGAAAAGTGTATCAAAACAATGGTGATGAAATGAAATTAGGAATGCGATAATAATATCAGACAAAACAAATTTCCAACTAAAAGTGTATCACAAGGCAAGGCTGAACACTATATTATGGTCAAGGGAGTAATCCATCCATAAGTAATAACTATCATCAACATACATTCACCCTATCAGGACCACCTAAACATAAAACAAACGCTAACAGGACTGAAGACAGACATTTATAGTATCACAATAAGAGTAGGTGATTTCAACCCTTAAATTGCACCAATAGATAGATCTCTGAGACAGAAAATCAACAAAGAAATAAGGGCACTAATTTAAAAAATAGACCACATGGACCTAACAGACATATAAGGATATTTACCCCAACCAAAAAGAATGTATATTATTCTTACATGTACAGGGAACATTCTCAAGAATAGACCATATTCTAGGACACAAAACAAGTCTCAGCATATTTAGCAAGACTGAAATTATAAAAAGAAGTTTCTCTGACCACAAGGGCTGAAAGTAGATATGAGTCAAAAGAAAAAACTAGAAGAACCACAATAACGTGGAGATTGAACAACATGTGTCTGAACAACCTGTGGATCAAAGATTAAATTAAGGATGAAATTAAGACTTATTTGAAAATGAATGAAAATTTGGAGACAAGTTTATATAACAAATAGGATTCAGCAAAAGCAGTGGAGGAATCATAGTCCCTGACCTTAAACTATACTACAGAGCGATAATCATCAAAGCAATTTGGTACTGGAATAAAAAACAGACACACTGATCAGTGGAATCATAGTGAAAGCCAGACATAAAGCTAAACGTCTATGGACATTTAACCTATGACAGTGGTGGCAAGAACATACAATGGAGTAAGGAAAGTCTGTTTAGTAAATGGTGCTGGAAAACTGGAAAAACTTCTGCAAAAAAAGTGACTGGATGACATCTTTTTGTCACACATAAAAGTTAATTGAAGATGGATCAAAGTCTAGACATAAGGACCCAAATCATGAAATACTTAGAAGAATATGCAAGAAAAATACTTCATGACCTCAACCTCAAAGAGATTATTGGGGAAGAAAGAGCTATGGCAAAAGAGGCCCAAGTAAAACTTGCATTTGGGATGACATCTAACTCAAGACTCTGCACAGCAAAAGAAACCACTACTAAAACAAAAGGACAATCCAAATATTGGAGAAGATATTCCCAAAACTTCTTCAGATAATAGTTTAATATCCAAAATATTAAAGGAGCTCATACACGTCAACCATAAAAAGGCAAATGACTCACTCAAAAATGGGCAAAGGAACTCAATAGGCACTTATTTAAAGAAGACATACGGATGACCTGTAGACACCTGACGAAATGATCTACATCACTCTTTATCAGAGAAATGAAAATAAAAACATCTATGAGAGACCACTTCACTCCTGTGAGAATGCCTTTGTCAAAAAGACTGGATATAGCAGGTGTTGGAGGGGGTGTGCAGAAAAGGGAAACCCCCTGTACTGTAGCACTTCCATTTTTGGGCGTATACCCAGAGGATACAAAATGTCTAATCAGAAAAAATATCTGCAGCTCTATGTTCCTAGCAGCACAGTTCAAAATAGCCAAGACATGGACACAACCTACATGCCCATTAGCATGTGACTGGATTGAGAAGTTGTGGTATATATACTCAGTGGATTTCTATGTGGGCACTAAAAAATAAAAAAAGAAACTGGTCCCTTTGCAATAGTTTTCATGAAACTGGAGGGGATCATGTTAACTGAAATAAGTTAGAGAGAAAGATAAATGCAGGATGGTTTCACTCATATGTAGGATATAATGAAATGAAATGAAGAGATAATCCCTAACCAAACTCACACAATACAAACGATGGCTAACAGAGGGGTGGAAGATGGAGGGAAGGAAAAAGGGGAAAAATCTAGTGGTAAATGACATTGGAACTCTGGTGGAGTCTATGGTGTGAAGTTTAGATTGAGATGCAATTTCAGTATTCAAAATGAATATAGCATTGTAAATGAATGAAATAAAAATGTTAATAACAAATGTGAATCATACTGAATTATAGCATACTCTTTTGAATCCAGTGCCATTCTTCAGTGACATAAATTATTTCAGCAAGTTGAAACATGAAATGGTTGTTAGTCCCTCTTGGTGATTGTGAAGGCCATTCATTATAGCAAGGCATGAGTCTTTTACCCAAGAATCTACATTTTAATTGGAGAGATATTTATATAATCTTAAGAATTTCAGTAAAATAAATGTTAACAGTACAGTGGGAAACAGAGATTAGCAGATTTGGAGGATTTCACAAATGAGGAAGCATTGGAACTGAGATATTGAGAATTGGATTTTGTGAGTTTAAGAATAGAATGAGAGATATTTGACAATTGAAAGGAAACTTTAAAAGTTCAATTAAGCAATAAGAATAACAGAAGAGACTTTGAAAACTGTATTTGATTTGTACATGAGGAATTTTTAGATGGCTCTTATGACTGATATATCCATTCATAAGAAATGAGTCCAAAATATTTGAAGATGTCCTTATATGCTATTGAAGTAGTACATATGGGACAGTAGGAAATAAGAAACGATGTAATGCTAGAATAAAGTAGAAGGGAAATAGGTTCAAAGATGGAATGAATATAGTAATAGTTTTTTTTAAGGAAAGGTACAGGGAAGAATGAAGGCAATTAGGTAGGAAGAGAGAGGAAGAAACGTCATTATTTTATTTAGTTGTTCATCTTGTTTGTTCCCCAGGCCACGGGACAGAGAAACTGGATCCTTGGGATATATTTGGACTATACCTGGTCAGAGGCAGCAGACCCAACCACCACTCCACCAGGGCACGCCTATGGTAATAGTAGTTTTGAAAACTATGATGCCATGTAGGAAACAGCTGCCTCCTTTAAAGTAAAAGTCCAGTGTGCATGTGATAAAGTTTATCCAGATGTGTGAAATGTTCATGTGATAATTGTTTTTATGGACTGGAGGCTTGCTTTCTTAACAATAATATTTGTATAATATTCATTTTCATTTTCTTTTTTCTTTAAACTATATGAAAACTGATCCTGGTGTCTGAAATTGCCATGACTCATGTGGCTGATCAGCACGATCCCTGAAAGGGGGCTACAGGAGCCTAAAGAAAGACAGACATATAACATCATTTAGAAAAGCAAGAAGTGGGACACTTCTCTCCTCAAAGACAGTGACCCAGAGCCTGTTTCCATGATTTATTTTACAGGGCTGGGATACAATGAGGTAATGCAAATAAAACAAAGGAGTACGCAGTCATTCAATTCTACTGCTATTATCATGATAGCAACATTGCAGTCAGAGCTAGAAGATTTTTACTGTTATCTGCTTGTAGCTCTGCTGACTTGTGAGAACTTGTGTGGGAATCTTTGCAGAAGTGACCAGAAAGCAATTTGCTCCGAACATGAAATAATGGATGGAAAGAATCATTCCTTTGTACAAGAATTTGTGTTTCTGGTACTCACCAATTCATGGGAGATCCAGCTTTCTCTTTTAGTGTTCTTGTTCTACTTTGCAAGCATGGTGGGAATTCTTTTTCATTGTGTTCACTGCAACCTTAGATTTCAACGTATTTTGGCCTTTATCATGCTCCTCTATCTGGCAGTCTGGAACATTGTTCCTCCTACATTAGAATTTTAGAATTGACAGCTAGGATGGATTACTAGTGTGGGAAAAAGACCTGCTTACCACTTCCAGCAACTATGAAGCAAAGCCATGACACCTCCTGTAACCTGAGCTTGCTGGAATATAGCCAGCAGACAAAGAACTTCCTGCTCTTGAAACCCTTTCCCCTAATTTACATCCCTTTCTTCCCACCTTTGCTCTAGCCTATATAAGTATGTTCTAACCAGAAACTGGGGCTCAGCTCTTTGAGGAAGAAATTCCAGCTGAGACCACGTGTGTAATAAATCTGCCTAATATAATTCCAAAGAGTGCTCGCTTGGTTTCTCCCGAAAAACTGTAACACTGGCACTATTTAATCTCACTTGTCAGGAATTGAGGAGTGAATGCAATTTACACAAGAATCCACAGTCAGAGATTACCAGAACGAGCAACAACAGAAACCATGTCTCCAGATGCCAGTTCAGTGCCTCCTTACTTTCAAATCAGTTTTGAATTTGAAGTTTTGTTCACAGCACCCACTTTTCAGTTTTTTTCTCCAAAAATCTATTTGAAGATTTTTATAGCTCTTATTTATACTCCTTGTGAGTAAATTGCTATTAGCATCTAACATTTATCATTTCTAAATTCTTTCCTAATTTCTCCCACTACATATATTTCTTTGTTCAGGTCCTATGAAAGATGAATTTTAAATAACTGTGATAATTATGAAAAAGTATATAAATTTCAGTATTAAATGATATTCTTTTGTTTATACTGGTGTTCAGAGAGTTCTTTGATTAAAATTCTATTTTGTAGGACTAAAGACTCCCTAAATACTTAAAACTATTTTCCCTTTGCTGTGGTATTAATGAATTTACAAAACTCTTTGTGTAGGTAAAAAAACTAGGCATTTTGTTCTAGGTATTCACTACTATCAAATTAGCTGAAATGCCAGAATTTTCCTGTTATGCTGTATTAGAAGGAGTCTATAGGCTCAAGAAGATATTTGAATGGATCTATCTTATATAACTTAGAAAACTTCTAACTTTATTCTTTGGAGGGTGTGGGGCATCACTAAGGATTCCTCAATTAAAAAAAACAAAACAAAACAAGAGACAGGTGTGTGCTCAAGAAGTAAACATGGCAATGATTTTCCTAGTACTTTCCCCAAGGGTACCAGTGATCATTTACTTGCATACAGAAGGAAAAAAAATCATGACAATGTTATGACTGTTAGACAAAGGGTCTGCATAGATATTTACACCCAGATGCCTGAAGGCTCACTGTGTTCCTTTTTTTGAATGGAAGCATGTGGGACGTAGATATACATGGAGTTTAGGCCTGTTGTATAGTGGGTTTTAAGAATGACAACTCTCCAGTGATCATTACATCATTTCCAGAATGTACCACTTGAACAGATATACCTGGTAGCTGGCACAAAACCTACTCTGCTTTCTTACTCCTGTTCGTTACAAATATTGTACAGAAGAAGACACTGAAACTGTTTCATCCATAGGCTAAGACAGTATTTCAAAAAGTATACTATCTTCTGCAGGTATAGTGAGCGCAAAAGGAGATTCAGATGATATGTAAGTGGTGATTACAATGCTATCTCCATTTAATTCACCACCATGTCCCCTAAAAAATCAGACAGATTTTGGAGAATGACAGTAGACTATTGTAAACCTAACAGTCTTAATTGCAGATGCTATGCTAGTATTTTTGATAGAAAACATGACACAGCCTGAGGTATAGAATATACAATTATTGATTGATAAATTTTCTTTTTCATCTCTTTCATAAAGGATTAGAAAGTGTTTACTTGAAATGAAAAAAGTATGCATTCACATTTTTTGCCATTTGTCATAATAAATGAAGAGATTTAGGCCAACTTGATATTTTAATGATTATCAACATTCTTTTATTACTCTCCTGTTGAAAGAAATGACATGTAGTTGGGGTACTTCGGTAATATTTATGTGCTCTCAAGATAGGGAACAAATTCTATCAACAAATTACCATATAATTAAATTTTTAGTTCAAAAAATGAATCAGTCTTAAATATAAGATGTACAAATCATGAAACTCCTGGAAGAAAACATAAGTAGACATTGGTCTAGGTAATCATTTGTTGGATAAGACACCAAAGCACAGGCAACAAAAGTTAAGTAAGTAGGACTATAAACTGTGAGGATGTCTATTTTCGGGGTACCCGGTTGGCATCACAGACAAGGCTACAGGAAGCAGTCCACGTCCACCTTAACAAGCTGGGTTCGAGACCTGAGGTCTGGGGAATCTGCAAAAATGAACTAAATAAAACAAACCTTTCTTCCTTCCCTGCCGGCCCACCTCAGGTCCCCTTCATTCCTGCCTACAGCATTCCTTTAAAAACAAACAAACATGTCTATTATCAAAAAGTCAGTAGATGATAAATGTTGGCAAGAATGTGAAGAATAGGCCTCTTATCTGCTGTGTCACCTAAGGAGTAGTGTTGTCAATTGAGGACTCGAGATTGGAAAGTAGAGGAGGGTCATTTAGTATGGGGTCTAGTCACTTCAGGGGCAGGTATTGTGATTCATCCCATTAACATTCCTCTTGTAAGATTCCCACAGGACATGAGATTCAGTCAAGTCCTGAAAGAGCTACTCTTATGAATCAATGAAACAAGGACATGCTAGTGGTTTAGGGGTGGAGGTCATGTATGCTATGCTTTTCCACCAAAAGATTTATTCTGTTTGGAACGTCGTTGATTGAAATCTCTCATTATGCTGTTCTCTTTGTAATGCCTTTTACTAAAAGAGCTGACATCTCTCTATAAACAATTGCAATTCTCTATGACCAGTTAACAATGGAGGAGAAAACTCTGTCAGGTTTCGGAAGCGATGCATATTGTACTATCATCAGCTTTGAGTAACTATATATTGCATTAAACTCTACTGAGAGAGTTCCCTGAAGAACAGTAGTGAAGGCAAATGTCTTTTATGGAAAGAACCTCAGGGAATGCATCTAGCTGCATACTTCCTTTGGAAGGAAGGATGAGTTGTGTATAGATTTTGTTAAATTGTGGGCAGAGTGAATGAATTGTTTGTTTTTTCAGGTCTTATGGAAAAATAAGGTTATGAAATCATTGGCATGGAAATTTGTGGAGAAGTATGTAGCTCAACTTGTTAGAAAAGCAGAGTTTAGGGTATTAGTACCACATAAAAGGCTATTATAGGTTATTCACCATACAGAAACAAAATGACCTGCCCTTGGGGATGCTAGTGTCTTTCTCTAGCTGCTCTAGGACTGTTTAATTGGCACTAAAAGTGGCTGCAGCAGCATAGGTGATGTCTCTGTATCTATCAGTAGCATGACTTACACCTCACTGACCTGCTTACCATCACTGTCTAAGCTGCTGACGCAACAGTAAATGGGTAGCATCTACACAGTTCATCTCTCATCCCAATCTGAGAGGATTATCTATCTGTGGCAGATTGAATAGACCCATTTTTGAATTGAAATGTTTGTCTTCATAGGGATAATGATCTCTATCTCTGATCTCACCACATAGGAAAGTTATATACATATGTATATCTTACAGGTATATATTTTCTACATAATTTTTTTATTATTTATCAATTATAAAATAAAAACAAATTAGCAACAAACTATACATAGTATTTTGCCACCTGGTTTTATTCAATAGTATATTCTTATTGTCTTAATATACAGGTTTTTCCTGCTTTTAAAAAGTTAGTTATGCTACTTCTATTTTAACAAAAGAGCCCTATTAGTACCTGTTTTTGTTAATTCAAAAATCAAAGAGGGGTTTAATTTTTATTTATTTTTTATTAATAGCAATATTTTTTCTTTTGTTCACAATGCTATATTCATCTTAGGATATTGAAATTACATCACCATCTATTTCTCACACCACACCCACAACCAGAGTTTCTATTCTCTTCCAACATCCTACCCTTTAAAGCCACAGTCCTGTGTCCTTCTATTTGTATTGGGATCTGTATATTCATTCATTTCATTATATTTTGCATACGAGTGAAACTATCCTGTATTTATCTTTTTTTTCTGATATATTTTGCATATGAGTGAAACTATCCTGTATTTATCTTTTTTTTTCTGATTTATTTTGCTTAAGATGATCTCTCTCAGTTCCATTTGGATTGTTGCAAATGGCACAATTTCATTTTTTAAAAGCAGCATAGAATTTCATGGAGTATTTGTACCATAGTTCCTTATTCAGTTGTTTATTGATGGGCACTTAGGTTGTTTCCTTCTCTTGGCTGTTATGATTGTGCTGCTATGAACATAAGGGTGAAGATTTTTTTTTTCTGAACAGGTTTTGTGTTCTCTGTGTGTATGCCTAGGAGTGGAATTGCTGGATCAAATGGTACATCCATCTGTATTTACTTGTGAAATTTCCACACTATTTTCCAATGAGGTTGCAGCAACTTACATTCCCAGCGTAGGAGGGTTTCTTTTTCTCCACAACCACTCCATTATCGGCTATTGCCAGACTCCTTGATATAGGTCATTCTCATGATTGTGAGGTGATACAGCATTGTAGTTTTTATTTGCATTTCTCTGGTTGAATAGACTTTCCATCCTTAATTCTATGCTCTTGGCACCTTTGTCATAGATCAACTGTCCATGGAAGTATTGTTTTATTTCTGGGCTCTCAGGTTGATTACACTGATCCATCTGTCTGTTTTTATTACAGTACCAAACTGTTTTGATAATGATTACTGAGGGATAGTCTGAAATCAGGGAGTGTGATTCCTCCACTGTTCTTTTTTTTCTTAGGATAGATTTGGCTGTTTGAAGTCTTTTGTGGTTCCATACAAACATCAGTATTACTTGCTTCATTTCCTTGCAAAATGTCCCTGGTTTTGATGGGAATTGCATTAAATCAAATATATTGCTTTGGGTAAAATGGTCATTTTTACTATAAAAAATTGTCATTTTATTCTTCCATTCCATGATTATGGAATGTTTTTCCATGTCTTTGTGACCCTAGAATTTCTTTTGGATCCTATAGCTTTCATTGCAAGTTGTTTCACCAAGTTTGTTAAGTTTATTCCCAGGTATTTGATCTTTCTTGGTGTGATTTTGAATGGGATTTTTTCTTAATTTGTTATCCTCTACTTCATTGTTTGCATATAGGAATGTCGCAGTACTATGTATTGATTTTATATGTGGCCACTTTGCTCTATTCGTTTAGTGTTTCCATTCCAGGACTCTTTTTTTTGAATTTAGCATTTTCTAGGTCTAGTGTCATGTCATCATCAAATAATGATAATTTTATTTCTTCTTTTCCAATTGAACTCCTTTAATGTTACTTTCTTGCCTTATTGTTCTTGCCAAGATTCCAGAACTGTGTCAAACGGTAGTGATGATAGTGAGCAAACTTGTCTCATTACAGATCTTGGGGTAAAGACTCTGTCTTTCACCAATGATTATGTTGTTGGTGGGTTTGTCATATATTGGTTTTATTATATTGAGGTATGTGCCTTCTATTCCTCTTTGGTGAGGGTTTTTAACCTGAATGGGTGTTGAATCTGGTTAAATGCTTTCTTTTTCTGATTCTATTGAGATGATCATGTGGTTTTTAATTTTCCTTTTGTTGAATAGGTGTATTATGTTGATTGATTTGTGGAATCATTCTTGCATCCCTGGAATAAATTACACTTGATCGTAGTGTGTAATCTTTTTGATGTGCTGTTGAATTCTATTTACCAATATTTTATTAAGGATTTTCAATCTACGTTTATTGGTAATATTGAACTGTAATTTTCTGTTTTGGTACTTTCTTTGTCTAATTTTAGAATCAGGTAATTTTGCCTCGCAGAATGTATTTGAGAGTTTTTTGTTTCTTTAACTTCTGAAAGAGTTTAAGGAGGATGGGGATTAGCTCTTCTTTGAATGTTTGTTAGAATTCATGAGTGAAGCTCTCTAGAATTTGCGCTCTTGTTCTGGGGAAGACTTTGTATTGCTTCAATTTTCATGCCTGTGGTTAGCCTAAGTTGTCCTTCTGGTTCAGTTTTGGGAAGTTGTAGGATTCTAGAAACTTGTCCATTTCTTCATGACTGAAAATTTTATTAGCGTATAAATGTTCATGATAGTCTCTCAGGATCCTTTGTATTTCTGTGATGTCAGTTGTAATATCACTTATTTTATTTCTGTTTTTATTTATTAGACTTTTTTCCTCTTTATTTTGCATTTGCCTAGGGATGTATTGATTTTTTTTTAAATAAAGAGACAGTTCTTGAATTCATTTACCATTTGGATGGTCTTTTTGTTTTCAATCAATTTAATTTTGCTCCTATCTTTTATTATTTCTATTATCCTGCTGATTTTTATTTTTGATTGTTCCTCCCTTTGTAGTTTCCACAGGTATGTATTAGATAAACTTTCCTTTCAAACTGCATTTGTCACATTCCATATATTCGGGTATCTTATCTCTTAATTTTCATTTATTTCAAGATAAGTCTTAATGTCACTGGTGATCCAGGAGTTGTTCAGAAGCATGTTGTTCACTCAATATCCAAATCTTTGGGTATTTCTAGTATCGTTCTTTTGGTTCATTTGTAATTTTACCACCTGTGTTCAGAGAAGATGCTTTCTATAATTTCAATTTTACTAAATTTGATGAGATTTGTTTTGTATCTCAAGATGTGATCTGTCTTTGAGAGTGTTCTGTGTACACTTGAGAAGAATGCATATTCTTTTTTGTTGGGGTAGAGCACTCTGTATATGTCTGTTAGTTTCATATGATCAATTGTTTCAAAAGACCCTTATTTCTTTGTTGATTTTCTGCCTGTGTGATCTATCTATTGATGTAAGTGGAGGGTTAACGTACCCTGCTACTTTATTGTATTACTGTCAATAACTGCTTTCGATGCTGCCAGTATTTGTTTTTTATATTTAGATAGTCCTACATTGGGTGCATATCTAATGATAATTGCTTCTTGATCGATTACCCCATGGGCATAATGTAATGTGCATCCTTCTTCATGATAACCATTTTCTGGTGTTCTGATATTAGTATTGCAGTTCCTAATTTCCTTTCTTCACTACTACTTTGATATCCTTTTCTGTAGCTGTTGACTTTCAACCTATGCTTATCTTTGAATCTGATATGAATTTCTTTTAGGTATAACATCAATAGGTTCAGTTTTTTAAAATTCATTCAGCCACTTTTTGATTGGTGGGTTCAGTCCATTCACATTTAGGGTGATGATTGAAATGTCAGGTTTATTGCTGTCATTTGAACCTATGTTTTCTTTTGGTTTTCTTTGCCTGTTACTTCTTTTCATGTTTGCTTACATTTGCCTTTTCCTTTGAGTGGTTTTCATCATCTAATCTGTCATTTTTTCCTACTTTTTGGCTATCCATATATTTAGAATTTGTTTTTGTGTCTTTACCACCTTTTTTTCTTAATTGTACTCCTCTATGGTAGTCTACTTTTTATTAAAGAAATGTGCAGTCAGTAATGATGGTGAATAGGCAGACAGGCAGGAAGAGGAAGGAGGAAGAAGCAGTTTATTTTTAATTGTTCACATTGGTTGCTCCCCATTCCCTGACCTTGAACCCGGGACCTTGGAATGTATGTGTAATGTACCCAGGTTGTACTAGACTTCTAGGCCATCAATGTGCAACTGTAAGTTTTTTTTATAAGTTAATGCCATATCATACTTGTACATTTGTAATGGATAATTTTTTCTTCCCTGATTTAGTGTCTTTTGTTTCTCTTATCGGTCTTTGTTTCTGTTTTGCTTGCCTATTTATCATTATACTTTGTTTTTATTTTCCCTGTTGATGGATCCTTTTCAAGATTTCTTTAATGGCAGACTTGTTGATAGAAAAATTCATTAACTTTGTTTGTTGTTGAAGACCTCCATTTCTCCATCATATTTGAATGGTAATTTTTCAGGGTAGAGTATTCTTGACTGGTAGTTTTTCTTTTAGTATTTTGAATATATCATTTCATTCTCTGTTGTCCTGTAGGGTTTCTGTTGAGATGTCTGATGATAACCTGATATGTTTCCTTTGTAGGTTATGTTTTTCTTTTCCCTAGCAACCTTCAGTACCTTTTCTTTGTCATAGACTTCTGCTAGCTTTACTATTATCAGTCTGCATGTAGATGTATGTACATTGAAAAATTTTTGTGTTCAGAGTTATCTCTGCTTCTGGAAACTCCATAGTAACTTTTAGTAACAGATGTGACAAATTCTCTATTACGTCTTTAAGTAGGTTTTCTACTATTTCTCCCTCTCCTCTCCTGCAAGCACACCTATTATATTTGTATTTGTTCTTCAACTTGGTTCTGGTATTTATCTAGGGTTTTTAAATTTATCCTCAATCTTGTTTCTCTCTTGCCTTCTGTGAGGTTCGACCGTTACCTTGTCTTTCATTTCTGATATTTGTTTCTCTGTAAGATTGATTCTGTTTATGGATCTTTCCACGTTTACCTTCAATTCCTTGAGTATCTTACCTCTGGTGTGTTTCTGCTAGAAATTTCTTCATGGCCTCAATCTCTTTGATGACATTTTCCCTTTAGTTTGTAATTTCTTTTCTTTATTCTTCCAATTAACTTTGGGTAGTTGTGTGCCTCCTGCATCTCATTCAGCTTTTTTACAAGTATTATTTTTTAACTCTTCATGTGTTCTGTGTCTCAATCCATAGCACTGAAATTTGTTTAATGTGTCTCTGATGAGATCCTGGCATCTACCTCCTTTTGATTTTTTTTTTTTTTTTGGTGACTTTGGCTTTGATATGGCTTTCTTTTCTCCTTGAATTTACAGCCTTTGCTTTCCTTTCCTTTTTTTTTTTTTTTTTTTTTTGCATTTCTTCCTTTCTATATGATAATGTGGCAGGTGACAGCTCCTTGATTTTAATGGGAGGATTGGCTCTGCTCTCTATGATATCCTCTTGTAAAGGGTCTTTGATACTATTTCAGGTAGTGCTCTCAGGCTTTGCAGATTTTCATTGCAGGGAGATTCAGAGATGGCCCTGGTGCTACTTATGAACATAGCTCTCCAGTAGTCCAATTATCTGTTTAAAAATCTCTAGGTCTGATCTGATGCACTATGAGGTCCCCAGGACCCACGACCTAGTGGGAGCTTTATCCTGGCCATAGCTGGACAGGATGGAGGGTTGGTTTATGATCCACAGGAGCACAGGCTTAGGAAGTGTGGCTTTCAGGAGACTGAAGTCTTAAGGTTGGCCGTTCTGAGCCACTACAGGAAAACAATTGGTGGCCCA
Source organism: Solenodon paradoxus (assembly GCA_004363575.1). Taxonomy (NCBI): domain Eukaryota; kingdom Metazoa; phylum Chordata; class Mammalia; order Eulipotyphla; family Solenodontidae; genus Solenodon; species Solenodon paradoxus. Next base: position 84,310 of record RJWH01001698.1, read on the forward strand.
TTAGTCTCTGGGGAGCAGAAGCCTCCATTGTCTGGTTCTACGTTGCTGAATCCTAGACGGTCATACTTTACAATCTTGGGAAGGGACAGGTGAGGGGTGTGTGCTGCTACTTTTCTTTGTGTTTTTCTTTTTTGACAAAAGGAGAAAAGTGAAACGGTTGCTCAGCATTTATTTTGCAGGAAGTTTAAAGATGAAACATGACTCCTGAGCATTGAGAATGGTGCCACCAAGCTCTTCCTTTTGAACTATTTTATAAAAACTGTGCATTTATCATATCATTCCTGCTTTAATTATATATTAATGTTATTTTAAGTTTATGTGCTATTTGGTTTGACCAGTTTGGTTACTTTTTGCATCTGACAACACTAATTTTTTCCAGATATAATTATATTTTCTTCTTTCTTCATGATATCTTGGTTTATGAAAGGTTTCCTAGGAGCAATCTACTTTCAGAGAGTGGAGAGCACTGTACAGAGTTTTAACTTGCTTTTTGTTGGGTTCATAGAATTTGTTTGGCTAGATCATGTTCTGTCATCTGTTAGTAATTGATTCAGTTGTTTCCTTTAATTTTAAGCTCTATTCTCTTGAATAAAATTCTGTATGGGAATATCTGTAAATATCTACAATTATACCATGCCATATACCAATATATGATTATATAAAAATGAAATCTTGTGTTCAGTCTTTTACTATTTAACCAATATATGATTATATAAAAATGAAATCTTGTGTTCAGTCTTTTACTATTTAAACTATTCAAAAAAAAATTAAGGATATTGGTCTTTTAGAGATCATCAAGATGACTTTACATTTCTGAATAAATAATTATTTTCAGAGATTACCTTTTTGGGAATTATCAGTATTTATAAAATGTTCAACAAAAAGCATGAAGATATTAAAGAAAAATTCCATTCTTGTTTCTCTCTTCCTCTTTCTGTGCTATTAGAATTTTTATATCCTCTGGTTGCTCTGGTGAAGCCAAGTAATTCTCTAGGGGCAAAGTCCCCTGATGTATAAGTTCCTTGTAATTTATCTTGTTTGAGCGGCATCACTTGGTCACTGTCCTCTAGCGCTGGCACTAATAGCTTTATTTCTTCTTGTGGCAGGATTTTATATGGCACTTCATCTGGAGAATACAGGAAAAATCTCAGACTGCCTGAAGATACTGTTCTCTTTATACAGGTAAAATAGATGGAAATAAATTCATGCAAAAGGTAGCTTTAATATGACACATGATTTTTTTTAGAATTGCTATGCATATAAATCATGTCCTCAAAGTGTATCAGTATTACCAGAAGTAAAGCAGATAGTGCTCAGGATCAGGAGGTTCATTATATATTGCAAAAATTTAACTGATGTTAACTTTTAGCTAGAAACACATTGTTACTTAGGTAATGTGAAAGACATTAAAAAGTGTCTAATTATTTCAATAAACCACTCTGTTACAGATGTTGATTATGTGAATGATTCTCATCATCTGTCACTTGATAAACAGGCATGGAAAATCAATGGCACATGAAAATATTGAAAAAGGGTAATTATATTTTTCTCTGTGTTTCAAAAGAGATGAGTATAGATTGATAATCTTTTGTTCAAAGGGAAGCAAATTTATTAAGAATTTGTCTAATTTACAAGATGTAAAGTGTTTCATGGATATCCTGATCATAAAAAGCATGAGATAAAAAATCCAAAACTCAATAAGTTTCAATGTTATTTAAAAGAATAATATGGACTATTAAAATACATAAAATTATGTGGAAATTGATCTAGTTTTCCTGATATCTTACGTAGCTTACCATTATTGTGTTTTTTAAATTAATTTTTTATCTCTAGTTTGTAAATAGAGTGAATAAAGGTTTATAGAATGTCAACAAATGAATTTTTTGATAGAGCAATGAGAAAGATAAACAAAGAATATATATAAAAGATACTGAGTTTGTTTAAATCTTGTAAATGGAAGTCTAAGTGACTGCTGCATTCTGTACATAAATGGTTATTTAAAATGAACAGAATTATTCATATTACTCATAATTATAAAGAGCAAAAGAAGAACTGGCCTTAAATTAGAGGCAGGATTTTATTTTGGTATAAAGAAGGTTTGTGACAATTTGAAGATTAAACTGAAAAATGTTTGAATATTCTGACAGGCATTTTTTTAAAAAAATTAAAAATTCAAGTAGCAATCTATGAAATTATAGGTCACTAGTATTCACTACGGATTTATAAAGAAGTTTATTAATACCTGGAAGAACCAACAGAATGTTTAGCTTGAGTAATCATTTGACTTAAATATGCAAAAATGGACATTTGGAAGGCAGTCCAGTTTTTAGATGGAGGAGGAAATTTATATGGGTGATGATTTAGATTAGTACAGTGCTCAAACCTAAAACTGTTTGTAAGTCCTTTTCAACTTGATGAGTTGTTTGGTACCTCAGTTAGCAATATTTCCTTCATTTAAAATAGATTAAATATTTGTTTAGAGGATTAATCAATTCTATGTGGGTCAAGAAAAAGGAATCATAATAACAGATGGAAAAGTGATAGATGTTGTCTCATATTATATGATAGTTTACATAGTTAAAATATGAACAAAGTTAATATACATTGGTTTTTATTATGATTTCATTAGTTTACAATACTTGGTAGAGTTTTGCAGAATAGATGCACACCTCAGGCACTATGTCTATCATTCTGAGAAGTTAATATAGTAAAAAAAGTTATTTTAAAAAACAGTCTTTATGAGAAGATCATTTCAAAACACCATTATTTGGAAACTGTTGCCTGTTTGTGATCAATGGCTTCTAGGTGAGTAAACATCATATACTGTGTCTCCATCCTATTTCTCTCTATGTGTCTGCTTGGAATGAGGTTTGGATCCTGACTCTCAGGTGACTCAAATTGTGATGATCCAAATTTTTCAAGTTTCTGTATTCCCTGATATTTGAATGAATGTATTCTCATTCTTTTAGTAATCCAAGTTCTGTAATTATATTTCCTTGTGTTTTAGATTCACTTTTTCTAAAATTATCAGTTTTCACTTGGTTAATAGTGATTGACAACAAAAAGGCAGATAAATTCACAGTTATGTGTATAACTGATAAAGATTTATGAGAAACTCTCCCAACAGCCTTAGTACTTGAGAGACATCTTGAGATATAAATGCTATAATTTATTTATAATTAATGGCTTTCTGAAAAGTGGTTCCAGAAAGTAATGGAAAACATATCTCAAAACTATATTTGATTTAGTTTAAAATAAGTTTATCCTTATATCCTTTGTCATACACATTTTATTTTTTATCCTTAATATCATTAACCTTTCCTTTTCCCTAATTACTCTTCACTTTTATTATTATTTACTTTCTATTTTTTCTCTATTGCTTAAGAACTACGTATATTATCTACTCTTGAAACGTAATTATTTTATTAGTCAGATTTCCATGTATTTTTAAATCACTCAAATACATCCTCTTCTATCTTTCAGGAAATATTTGTTTTGTAAAGCATTTACACATCCATTATATATTATTCCTACTATGTAACTGATAGAAGTCTATGTTTTGGGATGCACTTAAATACAAGACATACAGATACCATCATTGATTTTATGGGATAGGCAGTCTCCTCAGGAAGGATATAAACATATACTCAAAAGTCAATGAATCATATTTTTGCTAAGTACTATTAAATGCAGTATTTCCCCCATTCACTAAATAATTCTTTATTCAAATTTGAATTATAAAAGAGAAATCTCCTTTTGTTGCCTTAAAACTTATCTTGCTATAAGCATAATACATAAATTTCTTTGAAGATTGAACTTATGAAAGAAAATGTTTATTTTGGAGAGGTATATAAAACATATATCAAGGACATAATGTATGTAGTTCTCCAGAAGTTTTTGTAAACATCAAAGAACACGATAACTATTGCTCAACATCTGTCAGATCCAGGAATGTCTTCCAAATGCCCAGTTTTACATATTTCTTTGATTTATCTCACAAGATAATTGCTACAAGTCCATCCATGTTGTTGTAAATAGCAGTATATAGTCCCATCTCATGGCTAAATAACATTCTGTTACGATTTTTATCCACTGGTAAGCATTTGGATTTTTTTCTATATCTTAGTTATTGTGGATAATACTGTGATATACATGGATGTGTATATGTCTCAGTCAACTCCTCTTTTCATTTCCTGTGGGTATATACCCAGAAATTAAATTGCTGTATCATATAGTAAATCTGTTTTTAATTTTGAGGAAACTGTATATTGTTTACTATATTGTTTGAACCAATTTACATTCCCAGAGAGTGTATAAGGGTTCCTTTATCACCAAATTCTCACCAGCATCTGTTGTCTCCTGTCTTTTCGATGGTGTCATTCTAATAGGTGTGGGGTGATATCTCAATGTGGGTATCTCAGTGAAGTATCTTTTCATGTGCCTTTGGCCACTTAGATGATTTTTTTTTTGAAAAACGTTTAGTTTGTTCTTCTGTCCCATTTTTAAATGAATTTTTTGTTATTAAGTTGTGCTAGTTCTTTAATTTGGATAGTAATATCTTATTTGATATATAATTTATAAGCATTTTCTCTCATTCTGTAGGCTGTCATTTCATTTTGTTAATTTTTTCTTTTCCTAAGCAGAAGTTTTTTAATTTCCTATGTCCTATTTGCTGATTTTGCTTTTGTTTGTGTTTTTGACATTATGACTAAAAAAACATTTTCAAGACCACATCATTGAGCTTCTTCCCTCTGTTTTCTTGTAGTAGTTTCATGATTATCAGATCTTTTGCTTGAATCTCTGACACACTTTAATTTTTGTGAAAGTTGTGAGATAGGGATACAATTTCATTGTTGTGCATGTATTTCTCCATTTTGCCAGCAACATTTGTTGAAGAGTATATCTTTCCCTCATTGGGTGTTCTTGGCTCCCTTGTTATAGATTGATACACAGTATTTTTGAGAGCAAATATATTTAGTTTATACATGATGATTTTTATTCACTAAAAGATACTATAATCTATTAATAAGTAGGAGAAAGTATAATTTATTATTGAAATGTATCTTAGATATGGAATTTTGATGCTCTCTGTTTGCCTGAACTGTTTCCTCTTCATTTATCTAATATGTTGAATATTATTATGGGCAAGTGAAAGGAAGGAAGTAAAATTAACATTCACTGAATATTTACACGCTGATATATTAGTGCAAATGACTTTATGCTTTCAGCTTACTCTGTCCATTGCTCTATGATGCCCCTCATAGCTTTTAACTTCCTAGAGCATGTGCTACTAAGTATTCCAGGGCAGTGTTTATCTTTAAATGGGAACAAGGATTTTACTCTAATCCTGTATGGACAGATAATTTAATAAATACAAAAGAATGCACTTGGATTTTACTATGACTAAATTAGTAGGGAAATTTCTAAATAGTCTCAATTTTTGTGTCTAACATGATGCAAACTGGTCACAGACAATTCATGGACTTGTACCTTTATTTGGAATAGAGATAGGAATAACTCATAATCTGTGCCTTGAAGAAATTTAGTCTATTTTGTGAGATAGAACTGTAGCCAGTCTACTAAACTACATGAGAGAAAATAATTGCTCATAATATAAAGTAAGAACTCACAGATGTGGTTAAAATTTAATAAAATCGAAGAAGACTCCAGAGGTGGGAATCAGAAGGAAAGATCTGTTTGCACGTAGAAATTCTGTATAAAAGCAATGTTATTTCCTTCATTTCAATGCATTATTAATGACAAATATTAACTTGTATTATAGGTATAATAATATTGCCTGTTATTAGGTTTATAGATTATGAGGTAATAAGTGTCAAGGATTTAGCACAGTGTCAGTCTCACTATATATACTAAGTACTAATGAACACTTATTATTATCATTGTGAAATGTAATTCTTCAATAAATGGATATTTAGTTATATTATTGGTATTATACTATATGATAGGTGGATAATAAAATTCCATAATGAACAAAGGTAAATAATGCTGATATTTATTTGTAAATTTATTGTAAACTTTTTCTGAATTCCAGAAAGATTTAGTTTTGGTTTTAAATACTAAAAGAATATAAGACTAAAACAGCCAAGGAGATTTGAAGAGATGTTTTCTTTACTAGATTCTAATGTGAACATTTAAACATAAAATAATCATCAACTGGGAAAGAACAGTATTGAGTAGATCCATGTATTATGGATGGACTATTCAATAAAGGGTTTTGGGAACATTAAAAAAAGACTTGCAGTCTTGGAAGTGGATAGAATATCTGAGAAATAGTGAATAGCTTTGTATGACTGGAACCAGGCTATATAAGTCATAAACAAAAAAATCAAAAGAATATGGGGTTGAATTTTTATTATCCATGTTGACCAATCTTTTATCTACTCCGGGAAGAATCACAGTGTATTAAATGCAAAGACAACCCAGTGGTAGAGAACAGCTTCATATGAAAACCACCAATTTTTCTGGGTGATTACATTCAGAGACCATTTCAGAGCATAAGAGGTCAGTTTTAGTGCTAAAGTGGAAAGAGACTTTCATAACTTTGACCTATTTTATAATTTATTAATATACTTATCATAATTTATATTTTTTCCTACTGTTCTCTTTCAGGTAGCAATGCCAACAAAGCCAATGGATAAATTGAATTACTCTGTGGTATCAGAATTTGTGTTCCTGGGGCTCACCAATTCCAGGGAGATACAACCTGTCCTCTTTTTGTTTGTCTCTATTCTTTATGTGGCAACCATGATGGGAAACTCCTTCATTATGCTAACTGTGATTTATGACCCTCACTTACACTCCGCCATGTACTTTCTGTTGGCCAACCTCTCCTTCATTGACTTAGGAGTTTCTTCTGTTACTTCTCCCAAGATGATTTATGATCTTTTCAGAAAGCATAAAGTCATCTCCTTTAGTGGCTGCATCACTCAGATCTTCTTCATCCATGTCATTGGAGGTGTGGAGATTATGCTGCTTATTGCCATGGCCTTTGACAGATATGTGGCCATATGTAAGCCTCTCCACTACATGACCATCATGAGCCCAAGAATGTGCATCTTCTTTTTTGTGGCTGCCTGGATGACTGGTCTTTTCCACTCTATAACTCAATTGATTTTTGTGGTAAAGTTACCCTTCTGTGGTCCTAATATATTGGACAGCTTTTATTGTGATCTTCCTCGGTTAATCAAACTTGCCTGCACAGACACTTCCCGACTAGAGTTCATGATCACAGCCAACAGTGGATTCATCTCTGTAGACACCTTCTTCATACTCATCATTTCTTATATCTTCATTATTCTCACAGTTCAGAAACACTCTTCATCTGGTTCATCCAAGGCTCTGTCCACACTTTCAGCTCATGTCACTGTGGTAGTTCTGTTCTTTGGTCCATTGATCTTTTTTTATACGTGGCCATCTCCCTCCACACACCTAGACAAGTTTCTGGCCATCTTTGATGCAGTTCTCACTCCTTTCCTGAATCCTATCATTTACACATTCAGGAACCAAGAAATGAAGGTGGCAATGAAAAGAGTATGCAGACAGCTAGTGAATTACAGAAAGATCTCTTAAGTAATGCCTGCATTGTAGAAAGTCTTTTAATTATTGCTATTTCTTATTGATGGTCAAACTCAGAGAGGAACTTTTCTTTGTTCTACCTGATTTGATTATACACCTGCTTTGAATCCCTTTTGTCTTTCATATGGGAAGGAGGGACACTCACTTTTAAAAAGACAGAAGGATTTACATATGAAGTAACTATACTCAAAGATTATGATAATCTTAAATCTCAGTTCCTAAGGAATGGTATGTGTTTAAGTTTTAGAAATTCATGAGGATAAGCCTTTTTAAGGCTTTAGAACAGAGAGAACTCTCCCTCTTTTTAGTAGGCATATAACTCAATGAGGCATTTGCTAATGGAGGATTGAACTAACTCTTTCTCCTATATGCTATAGCTTGCCTACAACCCTGCCCCCTCTGTTGGTCCCTTCCAGGAGACAGGATCTTTGAGAGCCCATACAAGGTAACTTTGAGAACATATGCAGTATCAAATGAATGTATGGCTTTGGGTAGAAGTCACAGGAGCCATTCTTTGAATATAAGGAACCAGGAAAACATTGTAATATTCTTATTAATTAGCATTGTATTACTCAAAGTCACTAAGTTTTTGTTTCCTTTATTCCCCCTATTTGTTCATCATTATTCCTCAGTCACTGATGTATCTAGTTCTAGGCAGGTTCTGTTGGCTCATTCCCCTGGTTTTTTTTTTTTTTATGACTCTCCTCTTTCTCATTTCCCAGCTCTATTATTCCTCCTTTCCCCCACTTGCTGTTCTATCCCTTTCTAACTACATATTTTATTGTCCCTTTTTAAATTTCTCTATTATAGTTATTACAAATTGCCCCCTCCATAGATTTCATATATTGAAAGAATTTCCATTGAAAGGAGTATGATGAGGGGAGACTAGTGTAAAATCAGAGTAGTAGCTTTCACAACTTTTTTGAGTGACATAGAAAAAGAAATATAGTCTACAAAATTTCACATAATGGTCCTTAATTTTTAAATGAAGTTTCTTGTTTTTCTTTCCTTTTCTCTTTATATCTATAAAATTCCTGTTTACAACCTACTTTGTGAATTATAGAATCTCTGCATATTAGGAAAACTACTACACAAAAGGTAGAGAATTCCATCTACTGATTCTAGTTAAGAACAGAAAGAATATGTCAAAATTAATTAATTTTATTATTCTAATAGAGAAAACAAAATTTTAGGCACATAATATTTATGCTCTTTCTTTTATTTTTTATATATTTTACAGTAAAAGCTTAGGTAATTGCTAAAATTTTAACACTTCTTTTCAGATCAATGGAGAATATATGCATATATAGACCTATATATGTCTATATATAGGTCTATATATGTTAAAAAATAGATTTTGCTCCCTGAAAATCATATACTGCTTTCTATATTCATTCGTTTTTATCTTTTACTATCATCATTTACATTCTGGAATAACATTTCATTGTAATATAAATGTATCCTTTTTCCCTTGATAAACAAAAACAGGTCATATAACTTGCATAATCTGTATGTTTTTGGTCACTGTTAGTTCTAGTAAAGTCTGAATCACCACATTGATTATGACTTTTGACTAATATAATTTAACTATTTCATTGATAATTCTTCAATGTGGGTAATGAGAATTGTCTATTATACTCAACATTTTAGTAAATCAGTAGAGCTCATGAAAACACTAAATATAACCCTCAACAGCCACACAGTCCTATTTACACCTTTTAAGACAGTAAATGTTCTTCTCTAGTAGCAAAAATGAATACATTAACTTAATGCAAGATAAAGACATTTTAAATACTCTACAAAGATATGTCATATGCATGCACGCGCACACACACACACACACACACACACACACACACACCAGTGTTTTCATGTTTAATCTTATTTAAAAGTTCTCCAAAAAGTAATTACTCTATTTAACACTAAACACAGGCCTTAAAATGACTAAGGGTTTTAGGTTAGGTTTACATGGAGACATTGTGGAACTGTTAGAAGTATAACTCAAATTGCATATTTAATTTTCTAACTTTTCCAATTTAAATTCTTATTTTATATAAAGAAGAAGACATTGTTTTATGAAAATATTGTCAAATTAGAATTGTCTAAGAATATGTTTCGATTATGTGGATTTGGATAGAATTCAAACAGAAATGTTTCTGAGCTAGCAATTCTATATTATTTCTCTAGAATAGCTAGCACATTCAAAATAGAAATTCAGTTAAAATATTTCTTGGGGCATAGGGAACTTGGGGATAAATATCAGATTGATAGCAGCGAATGAACTAGAATTTTGGTGGTGGTTTGCGCATATTGATCAAAGTATGCATCTATTCAATGAAGGTCATGTAATATTGTGGTGCAACAGTAAGTCAGTAAAACATTTTTTTCTTTGGGCTATAAGTTATATTTTAATTTTATTGAAATACCTTTATATTATAACATTACGTTTCAGGTATGCATCATTATAAATTAAAAACTCTATATACTTCATTAAGATCGCAAATGTCCAATTCTATTCTTCAACATACAGTGGGCACTTTTATACAATTTCCACAAATCCCTTTACCTTTCATTTTGGTAACTATCAATTTGGATTTGTAGTCCAAAAGTTTATTTTGCTTTATTTGGTTCATTTGTTTGCTTTGTTTTTCTATATACCACATATGAGTGATATCATATACGTGTCTTTCTCTGACTTATTTCACTTAGCATATCTTCCAACTTCATCCTGAAACAGGGAATTGGAATAACTTTTTATTTACTGGGTTTCTCTTAGCTCACAGGCCAGCCTTGAGGCTCCAAATAGGAAAGTTCAGAACAATGTGTTATGGCTGCAGAATGTTTCACCGTTCACAGACCCCTTTAGGCTATCAATCTTAAGGTATCTACACGGTACAGTTTGGGTACATATCACGACACAACCTGGGGCTGTAGGAGAATTGCAGACTATACCTGGCGCCTGGCTAGTTAATGTGATTGTGAAAAAATTGAAACTTTAGTTAACGGAAAAAAATGTTAAATACGTGACTCTACGGAAGCCATGATTGTTCCGGTTGAAAATTATTAACTGCCTTTGTTCTCTGCACCTCTCTGTATGTCTACATAAACCCTGAGCTACATATACAGATCACCATGAGATTTGGGTCTCTTTTAACCCCTTACAGTTGCTGGTTCAACAAATCTCCTCCTAAATTCTTAAACTTCTGGCATGTCTCTTTAATCTCATGGGTTACTTTGTAATAATCCATGTTGTTACAAATGGCAAGATTTCATATCTATTTGTAACTGAGTAGTATTTCATTATGTTTATGTCTCATAAATTCTTTATCTTCTCATCAGTTGATGATACTTATGCGTTTCCAGCTCTTGGTGATCGTAAATTTTTCACAAGAGGCATATTAAACTCCATAAACCATTTCTTATCAATCACTTTATTAATAGAAATTTTGTATAAAAGGTATTAATGTATTCCTTGAGTTAGGAAAATATTTCATACCCACACAATGAGAGTAAAAGGTATTTTTTAAATTATAGGAACACAGTCACACATAAAACTCTTAGGATCAGTTTTGTAACCTTACCTATAAATCAGAATCAGATTTACCAAGTAATCAGAAGTAGAGACACATACAGACATCAAATCTCACAAAATATTTCTCCTCCCAATGGAAACAGGACATATTCCTACTTAGACAAATAGATAAAAAAAACCAAATAAAACCCCCATCATTTCTCATCAGAGAGAGACTAGCTACTGTACTAAGGGACTGGGGCTGCTATAGCAAAGTACCACCATCTCAATAACTAAAACAATAAAACTTTATTATCTCACAATTATGGAGGCTAGAGTTCAATCACGGGGCTGGCAGATTTGGTTCCTATTGGAAGTTGCGAGGAAGAAGATTTATGGCTGGGCTTAAATGTTCCATGTAATGTGCTGCTTAAGGAACACACTTTACTGGCTCCAAAAGCTGAGTTCACTTGAATATCTTCATAGACCTCTAAAGTGTTCGAAGAAAAAATTTTAAAAAGTTAAAAACATACAAAGCAACCACATGTGAAATATTTATTTGAATGACTAATGAGAATACAGGCAAGATGCAAGCTGATTTCAATTATGATGGAAAAGCTTTCTAAGATTGAATTCCCCTCTAGTTTGCTCTTCATTCCTCTTGTTTCACTAATTCCATGATTCTGACCTCTTTGGATTGACACACAGTTCAAATTTTAAGAGCTAAATGTAAGAGAAATGCATAACAGATTATCTGTTATCAATAAAAATTCCTTCCTTGAACTGAGTCAATTTGAGAATTAAATGAAATATTATTTAGACATTTATTGAGAGTTAAAAAAGTAGAGGTTACCAAATTTTTAGACATTAAAAAATTTAAGGAAGCAGTTGTGGTAGAAGACCTTATCCATGACCCCAATGCAAAAGTTAGTCTGCCAGGAATGTTATCATGCTACAGAGGCTGTAGCTACATGATGTTCTATGGAGACTGCACCTACATCCTGTTATCCTTGACTAAGGACAAATGAGCATGGCCTCCGTATCTGCTGTTGTACATAAGTGGTAAGAGTTGCTAGTAGAAAGCACAGGTAGCCAGGAGATGAGTCATTATCTCAGAGTATAAAAGGAGCTCCCCTATACCCCCATTGCTCAGCTTTGTGTAAAAATACACATGAGACAGAGCTAGTGTTTGCAATAAAGTGCCTTTTCTCTACCTGAGTGCTCAGCTGTCAAGTTCTAGCCATCTGGAGGCTCTGCCATACAGTATGAATAATATTCATCTTCTCTATTAACCAGGGAACTCTATATTAAAAACAGTCTCTGGGATGAAAAATACATCTGTTAAGTTAGTTTTAAGACCTGGCTGGGGAAATTATACAACTCTGTGTTATAATGAGAGATTCCATTTCTAGAACTTGGAAAAAGGTCCAAGTGATGTGGCAGTTAGAGTGCAGATTCACTGACTAAGATATTGATAAATGATGACACCCTGTGCTTCTGTGATGTGTTCATTAGGAATACAAGCTGTAGAAAGATGACACTCTTGCTTTTCTGGCATTTGACATTGTGATTATCCCACTGAGGCTTGCTATAAACCACATTTTTCCTCACATTTTTCTAATTCCATTGTGTATTCCTTATAGCATGGCTCAGGAGTAGGACTCTTCAAACAGAGCCTAGAAATGCTGCACAAGTGGAATCCAGTCAGAGCAAACAGACCTTCATGTCATCTGTTATACAAGAGACAGATGATAGATAGAGGGTTGATATATACATCTAGATAGGTAGGTAGATAAAGGAAAATGTTGATGGTAAATCCATAATTAATGTGTCTGATCTTTGGCTTTCAGTCTAGGTTACTTCTACCTTTTTTACCTCTTTTTCTGTCATGGTCTGAACTTTACATCCAATCTGTGACACAGGAGATCAATATAGAAAGCTAACTTCCTCAGCATTGTCCCAAAATCTTTGTATTTTATACCTGCTGGATTTAAATCTTTTGCTCCTTCTTTATTCACCTGGAGACAAAAACTCAAGCTATTTGTACATATGTAACTGGAATAACTTTATAAATAACATTATGAAGTCAAGAATGACATTATTCATCATGCTTTCTTTTATAATTTCAGTTAGGAGTTTATCTGCTGCAATGTCTCTATTGAATTACATAAATGATTTCTATTTGGCAGATTATATTCCTCTCTCCCTGCTGTATTTCTCCATCTAGTTATCCTATACAGACCAATATTCAAATCATGATAGTGTCAAATAACACAGATTTCAGAATCTTTACTTTTAGTTTATCATCCATCACAAAAAATATTAGAAAGCCTTCATAGTGGAAAAAAGCAGTTGATTAACAGCACTGAAATTGCATGCAGTTTCATTTTGAATATACATACTAAAGAGTCCTATATGCAAGACTCATGATTATTTATTTGAAAGAATGCATTCAGATATTGCTCCAAAGCAGCAAAGGATAAATAACATTACAAAATGGACCAACTTATGGATGCCTTCCTCTCTCTTGGGTCAGTGGATTTAGGGCTATTGAGGTCTTTCTTCTCCTTGAAATTGTGAAGTTGAACCATGGACAACACTTAGTCTATTCCCATGAAATTTCCCTTGGGATACTTATTAAATAATTGAGATAAATAATCCTTAGGTCTTGATTCACTGAAAGAAAAATAACTCTTATTTATTTATTTATTTTACTATGTAGTATGGAAGGATGTGGAAAATTGACTTCAGAATGGGACATAATAATAACACTATCTTACAATAAGATCTCTTTCATTACTGAGAAAAAAAATGATCAGAAGTGCAATTGTGCAAATATTTATGGCTCTCTCCCTAACCCTGTTCCATCCTTTTTTCCCTACTCTGTCAATTAGCAAAGACTTTTGCCGTATGTCTGCTATTCAGAACAGGCTGCCTTTCAGCAGGACCTTGTCTTAATGTAGTCTGAAAAGATGCTATGCCATCTTGAAAATATATTTTCTGCCATCTTGAAAATGTGTTCTTTGCCATTTAAAAAATGGCCATGAACCAGAGTAGATACTTTACGTTGCCTGCCACCAGGAGGACAAACCTGCAGGACTTCTCTTTCCCTTTAACTATCTCCAAGTGGCATGTCTAATAATTTAACATCCACTGTTCTAAGTCAAAATCATTTCCTTCTACTCTTTTTTGATGTGGTGTGCCTGCAGGAGATCTCTTTCCCCTTTTACAAAGCTTGTCACATCTGTGGGAAATACCATTTCAAAAACAAAAACCTGTTTCCATATTATGTTGTACTAAAGAAATGTAGCTGGTTAGGCAATCAGCCTTTTAAGAGAATTATCTTAAAATTGGATTAGTGAAAATCTTGTTCTTCACAGATATTGGTAGCTCAATTGTTTTATGAACTATGAATTTTATTTTGTATCTGCTCATATCTAAATTTTAAACTGAAAGTTAAGATATCTCTGTGTTATTTGTATGTATGTGTGTATAATAAATTATGAATGGTGTTGCTAAATTTAATGTATCTAATTGACTCATGAAAGGTACCATCATATGTTATTCATAAAGTAAAAATATAGTAATGAATTAAGAACTAGGTTAAATTTATTGGTTTAGTTTACATAGACATGTCTTTAAATTTAAGTAACATATATATGGAATAAATCATTTGATTTGATTTATAAAAGATTTGTGGTCTAAAAAGCATATGGATTAAATAAGTAGCATACCTGCCTTTAGGGTGTTTCTAGTTTTCTTGATATAGGCTGTTTTCACTGGTGTGAGGTGGTATCTCATTGTGTTTTTTATTTGCATTTCTCTGATATTGAGTGATGTAGAACAATTTTTCATGTGTCTCTAGGCCATCTTTCAAGTGTCTGTAGGTCATCTTTTTCTGGTAAAGTGTCTTTTCAGTGCTTCTACCCATTTTTTGAGTGGGTCACTTGCTTATTTTGTTGTTGAAGTTTGTGAGCTCTTTTTACATTTTAGAGATCAGACTCTTCTCCAGTAGATTCTGCACAATATCTTCTCCCATTCAGCAGGTTACCTGTCTGTTTTATTGGTGCTTTCCTTCACTTTTTAGTTTGATGCAATTCCAATTGTTTAGTTTCATTTAAGTTTCTTTTGCTGTAGGTGTTTCTTCCACAAAAATATCTTTGAGCTTGATATCCTGGAGGGTTTTTAGTACATTTTCTTCTATGTATTTTTTGGTTTTGGGTCTTATGTTCAGGTCTTTGACCATTTTGAGTTAATTATTATGTATGGCACTAATGTGTAATTGAACTTTAAGTTTTCCCACTGCCATTTATTGAATAGAATTTTCTTTCTCCACTGTATATTCCTGGCTCCTTTTTCATATATAAGCTGTTCATATAAGTGTGATTGTAAGCTGAGCTCTCAATTTTATTCCACTGATCTGTGAGTTTGTTATTGTTCAGGTACTACGCTGTTTGGATGACAATTGCTCTATTACATAGTTTGAAGTCAGGGAGCATCATTTCTCTACTGTTCTTTTTTTTTGAGGATAGTTTTGGCTACTTAAGGTTCCATACAAAGTTCAGTATTGTTTGTTCAATTTCCTTGAAAAATGTAGCTAATTTCAAAGTGAATTTCACTAAATCAGTATAGTGCTTAAGTCATAGGCTATTTTAATTATGTTAATTATTTCAATCCAAAAGCATGGAATATTCTACCATCTCTTTGGGTCTTCTATTTTTTTTTTTTGCCAATGTTTTGTAGTTTTCAATGTAGAGATATTTAAACTTCTTTGTTAAACTTATCCCCAGGTCTATTTTTTTAAATTGCTATATGAATAAGGATTTTTTTCTTAATTTCTCTTTTCTTCAGTTTATTGTTGGCACATAGTAATGCTCCTGATTTCTATCATGCTACTTTGCTGTATTCATATATTGTTTGTAGCAGTTTTTTCATGAAGTCTTTAGGATTTCCTAGGAATGACATCATATTATCTGCAAGTTTATAGTTTTCATTCTTTTCTGATTTGGATTCTTTTAATATCCCTTTCTTGCCATATTGTTCTGACTATGACTTCTGGAACTATGTTGTATAGTAATGGTGAAAGTGGGCATACATAAGGGCAAGGTTTTCTGTTTTTCACTAGTGACTATGATATTAACTCTAGATTTGTCATATAGGACTTCTACTAAGTTGGGATATGTTCTTTTCCCATTTTTGTGATGATTTTTTATTATGAATGAGTGTTGAATCTTGTCAACTGCTTTTTCTGCATCTTTTGATATGATTGCATTACTTTATTTTCCCTTTGTTGATGTAGTCTATTATATTGATTTGTGTATGTTGCACCATCCTTATATCTCTTAATGAAATCTCACTGGGTTATGATGTGTGATTTTAAAAAATATGCTATTTATTTTAAATTTGTCAAGATTTTATTGAAGATTATATCTATATTAATCAGTGATACTGATGTATAATTTTCTTTCATGGTGGTCTTTTCTGATTTTGGAATTAAGGCTATGTCAGCCTTGCTAATATATTTACAAGTTTTCCATCTCTTAGATTTTGTGGAAGAGTTGAAGGAAAATGGGAATTTGCTTTTCTTTGAATGTTTGGTATAATTTACAAGGGAAGCTATTCAATCTTGGGTCCTTGTTTTTGTTTTTGGGATACTTTTGATTACCTCTACAATTTCTGCACTTGCAATTGATCTGTTCAAGTTATCTATGTCTTCCTGGTTCATCTTTGGAAGCATGTTCCAAAAATATGCCCACTTATTCAATGATTTTATTGGCTATATATATATATATATATATGTGCTCATAATAGCTTTTATGATCCTTTGCATTCCTCATGCATCCTTTTGAGCCATTTATGTTTTAATTATTTGGATTTAGAGTTTTGGTATCACTAGCCTCCCTGCCTATATTTAGCACTGTGGCTTTTTTTTTTCTTTATGATTTCCAGTCTTACATCTGAGTCTCTTATCCATTTTGTATTAATTTTCGTGTGTGGTATTAGATATTGGCTTTCTTTTTGATGCATTTGTAAATGCAGTTGCTTTCCTGATTTCTCTTTCTGCAGTTCTTTATTCTCATATAGAAATACAAGACAATTTTTCTATGTAAAAATTTTGTAGCCAGCCTCTTCACTGTTTCATGTATTATTTCCAGAAGTTTTTACTGGAGTCTTTGGGATTCTTCATATATTTTATCATGTCATCAGCAAATAGTCATACTTTTATATGTTCATTTCCAATTTGAATAAATTTTATTCCTGTTTCATTTTTCATTTGTGCTGGCTAGGACTTCTAATGCTATATTGAATAATAGTGGTTAGAATGGATATCCTTGCCTTGTTTCTGATCTTAGAGGAATAACTTCTAGTTTTTCCACATTGAGTATGACTTTGCTAGTGGGTGTGTCATATTTAGATCTTATTATGCTGAGGTCTATCCAATATATACCTTTTTTTTGGAGTGTTTTTTTAAAAAGGATGTTGAATTTTATCATGTATTTTCTGCATTTTGAGATGATCATATGATTATTCTGCTGATACAATGTATTATATCTACTGATCTATATATATATTTAACCAGTATTTCATTCCTGGAATAAATTCTACTTTTTCTGATCACAGCATGATAAATTAGAAATGAATAAGGAAAACAAAATTGGAAGGGCCACAAATATTGGAGATTTAAACATCATGTTTCTGAAAAATTCCTGAATCACTGATGAATTTCAAGATTAAATTAAGAATGATCTGGAAATAATGAAAATAAAGAGACTAGCTGACAGAAAAAACAATTCTGAGAGAAAGATTATAGCTATACAAGCTATATAATCAAAAACAAAGAGGTATCTCAAATTACATATCTAAGCACACACCAGAAATAAGTAGGTAGAAAAGAACAAACAAAACAAAAATAATCAGTTGAAGAAAGGAAATAACAAAAAATCAGAGTATAAATTAATAAAATAAAGACAAAAAGACAATCCAAAATTTCAATGAAACCAAGAGGTGGTTCCTTGAAAAATAAACAAAATTGATAGACCCCCTAGCTTAACTCATGAAGAAGAAAATGAGAGAAATAATTAATAAAAAGAATTAGAAATAAAGAGGTGCTATTACAATAATCATCACAGAAACAGAAAGGATCATGAAAGACTATTATGAGCACTTACTTGCCAACAAATCTGTGAATCATGAAGAATTGGACCGAGTATACTATAATCCTACAACCTCCCAAAACTAAATTAGAAAGACACATAGATAACTTAAACAGATCAATGACAAGCACTAAAATTAAAACAGTAATCAAAAGTTTTTCCCAAAACAAGAGACCAGGATCAGATGGCTTCCCTAGCATATTCTACCAAAGAACTAATTAAAGCCCATTTTCTCATTCTTCTTAAACGCTCCCTCAAAATCAAAGAAGAGGGAAAACTCCCAAATACATTCTATGAAGCTAACATTACCCCAATTCTCAAATTAAACAAAGATAGCACCAAAAAAAGAAAAATACAAACCAGTGCCACTGATAAATACGGATGAAATAAACTATGATCAATAAAATCCTGGCAAACTAATTTCAATAGCACGTTAAAAAAATAATAAATTACCATCAAGTGGGATTTATTCCAGAGATGCAAATATGATTGTACATATGTAAATCAATCCATATAATACACCAAATCAACAAAGGGAAAATTAATTTTATGATCATATCAATAGATGCAGAAAATGTATTTGACAAGATTTGACACCCATTCATGCCCCCCCCCAAATACCTTGCTGAAAGAGGAATAGAAGATTCAAACATCAAGACAGTTAAAGCAATACATGATAAACCCACAGTCAACAACGTATTTAATGGTGAAAAGCTGAAAGCCTCTCTATTAAGTTGTGAAATACGACAAGGCTTCTGCCTCTCACTGCTAGTATTCAACAGAGTTCTGAAAGTCTTAGCCAGAACAACTAGGCAAGAAAGGATATTAATGGAATCCAAATTAGAAAAGAAGAAATAAAATGATCATTATTTATAGATCACATGATATTATACCCATAAAACCCCAAAGACCCCACCAAAAAATTATTAGTAACAGTAAATGAATACAGCAATGTTGCAGGATATAAAATTAATACACAAAAATCAGTAGCATTTCTATATGCAACCAATAAAATAGAAGAAAATGAAATAAAGACATTCCATTCACAATAGCAACAAGAAGATAGAGTACTTGGAGTAAACTTAATAAAGGAAGTGATAGACCTCTACAAAGAAAATAAAAAAACTTGTGAAAAATAAACAGAAGACCCAAAGAGATGAAAGAACATTTCATGCTCATGGATCAGAAGAATTAATTTAGTAAAAATGGCCACCCTATCCAAAGCAATATACAGATTTAGTGCAATTCCCTTCAAAATTTCAGAAACATTCTCCAGGAAAATTGATCAAACAATTCTGTAATTTTAATGGAACCACAAAAGGCCTTGGATAGTCAAATTATTAGAAAAAAAGAACAGAGAAATCACATTTCTGGACTTCAAGCTAAACTACAGAATAATCATCATCAAGGCAATATGGATGGCATTGTAACAAAACAGACACACAGACCAATGGAATAAAATGGAGAGTTCAGAAATAAAGCTATACATTTATGAAAAGTTAATCTGTCTGAAAGGAGTCAAGTGTATATAACAGAGGAGGGAAAGAATATTTGACAAATGGTGTTGGGAAAACTGAAGAGATAGCTGCAAACAAATGAAATTAGATTACTCACTAGTACTATATACAAAGTTAATTGAAATGAATCAAAGTCATGGACCTAAGACCTGAAACCATACATTATAAAACACTCCATGACATCAATCTAAAATATGTCTTTGTGGGAAGGAACACAAAAAAAGAAAACAAAGTAAAACTAAATAATTGGTGCTATTTGAAAGTAAGCATTTTAATACAGCAAAAGAAGCTACCATTAAAACAAAAAGACAACATAGTGAATGGGAGAACATATTTTCACAATATGTCAGACAAGAGCTTACTTGCAAAACATGTTAACAGCTCATATACGTCAACAACAAAAAAACCAAATGACCTACTCAAAAAATGGGCAGAAGAACTTAATAGACACCTCTCTAAAGAAAATACACAGATCGCCCATAGATACAGGAAAAAGTCTACATCACCCATCATCAGAGAAATGCAAATAAAACCATAATGAGATATCACTTTACACCAGTGAGAATGGCCTATGTAAAAAAGATTAGAAGCAACAAATGTTGGAGAGGGTTTGGAAAAAAGGAACCCTCCTACACTATTGGTGGGAATGTAAATTAGTGCATTCTCTTTGGAAACAGTATGGAGATTCCTCAAAAAATAAAGGTGGATTTTACCATTAGATCTAGCAATTCCACTTCTAAACATATTCCCAGAGAATACAAAAACTATAATAAAAATCAATCTGACCCTTATGTTCATAATAGCACAATTTGCAATAGCCAAGACAGAAAAACAACCTAAAGTTCCATGAACAGATAACTGGATATAGAAAATATGTATATAGTATATTCAATGAAATTCTATACAACTGTTAAAAGATGAAATTATACCTTTCACAACTGGAGAGGATCATGTTAAACGGAATAAGACAGAAAGAAGAAAAGTATAAGACAGTTTACTCACATATGGAATATGATAAAAAACAAATGAATATACAAACCCCAACAAAATTCACAGATGCAAGACTGTGGATACCAGGGTTTAGCAGGGAGGAGGGAAGGAAGGACAGAACAAGGTGTTGGTAAAGGGCACTGGAACTTTGGTGGTGGATGTGCAATATGCTCATATTTTATATATCTCATATAGCACACAATATCTTGTAATTAATATAGCAATATAAACAAAAGGAATAATAAAACTGTTAACATTTTTATATATATATATTTAAAAATTCAAAATTCATTGACATACAATTATTTATGTATTTATTTAAGGACAAGTGCAGGCAGAAATGAACATGAGGAGGCAGGTAGGCAGGAAGAGAGAAAGGGAAGAAATATTTTTAAAATTTATTTTATTTAGCTGTACATCAGTGTTGTCGCCCCTGTCTTAGGTCATGAACATACACCTATGCTTTTTAGGTCCTTCAGATGCATGTGAATTATGCTCAGTCAGAGGTGATGGACTTCTCTGTTAGGCCACCAGGGCACAGTGACATTTAAATTTTTTTAGTAGATTTATTATTATTTAATTTTTTAAAACAAAAGATACAGGCAGGAATGAAGGTGAGCAGGCAGGTAGGCAGGACAAGAGAGGAGGAAGAAGAAACTTTGTTTTATTTTTATTTAGTTGCTCACACTGGTTGGTTCTCTCTGCCCAGGCCCAGGTCCAGGTCTTGAACCTAGAAATATATGATTGACATAACCACTGCTCCACCAGAGTGTGCCTACATTCAGTATTTTAAAAAATATTTGAAATGATATATGTAGCTATATTCTCTTCTTGGTTCTTTTTTCTTCTGTCTGTGTGTTCATGTAATATATACATATATGTATATATAAATTATATATATACATTTTAATGAAATGTCACTAATATATAAGGAATCGTACATATTTAATGTGTAAATTTTTATGAGTTTGGACACATGCAACCACCTATGATACTGTTATCACATCAAGGATATAGATTGTGCCACAATTTCCAACATTTCTTGTGTCTCTTAGTTTTTCTTTTTTTTTTTCAAAAAGTAACGGAGAGAAGGTAAAAGCATTTTTATGGAAAGAAGAGGAGGTAGCACTTTTATTTATTTAGGTTGTTCCCAGGGCCTTGGGTCTTGAACCCTCATCCTTGGGCGTTATAAATGATTAAGTCCCCAAATGCCAACTTAGCAAGTGAGCCACCAGTGTGAACCTTCTTTTCTTTCTTTCTTTTTTTTTTTTATATAAGAACACTTAGCATGAGATCTACCCTTTAAAAAAATTATGAAGTCCAAAATATAATAAAAGACAAAAATTACCAGTGAAGAATATGCTATCCTGCAAAATAATCATTCACATATGATGGAGAATTAAAGCTCTTCAATTGCGAAAAAAGGTAATGGATTTCTCTACCACCAAGCATGTCATTCAAGAACTCTTGAAAGTGACACTTCAACAGGGAAAGCAAAACAAAGTTTCACCAAATGTTGAAAATGGTGATAAACATAAAAGCAAAAGCAGAAACAAAGATGAGACCAACAGGAGAGAACAGATACCACTAAAGAGGGAAAAATCCTAACTTGCACAGATAGATGAATATGATGTCTTCAGCACATAAAAGACTATCATAGAGCAAAAAAAGTAGAGACAGTCCATCAGACAGGCACAAAGCCAAATTCTAAAGAGACACATAGTCAGAAAGTAGATAAAATAGAATAGACACTGAAAGTCAAAGGAAAATATCAAACTTAAATAGGAAATTAAGCAACAGGTAGAGAAAATTGAAAGATGACAAACTCTCAGTTGACAGCAATAAAGCCATACATTTCAATCATCATCCTAAACATGAATGGACTGAACTTACTAATCAGAAGACATAGAGTGGCTGGATGGATCAAAAACCAGGACACATTAATATTATATCTAAAAGAAACTTAGATCTAAAGATAAACATAGGTTGAAAGTCAAAGGCTATAGAAAAACAGCAACAGTGGTGAAAGGAAATTAGGAACTGCAATATTAATATCAGACAAGACAAATTTCCAACTGAAAATGATATCACAAGGGAAGAATGAACACTACATCATGCTCAAGGGAGTAATCCACCAGGAAGAAAAAACTATCATCAATATATATGCACCCAATGCAGAATCACTGAAGTATGTAAAACAAATACCAACAGAGCTAAAAGCATATACATAATAGCAGGGGACTTCAATACTACACTTGCATCAATAGATCCTCCAGGTAGAAAATCAACAATGAAATTAGAAGAGACTTCTAATTAAAAAATAGATCACATTGCCCTAACAGTCATAGATAGGATGTTTTACCACAACAAAAAAAAAAACATACATTCTTCTCAAGTGTACACGGAGTATTCTCAAAGATAGACCACATCTTGGGACAGAAAACAATTCTCAGCAAATTTAACAAGTCTAAAATTATAGAAAGCATCTTCTCTGACCACTAGGGGGTAACCCTAGAAACGAACCACATGAACAAATTGGAAGAACCACAAAGATATGGAGATTGAACAACATGCTTCTGAACAAACCCTGTATTGCCAATGTAATTAAAGATGAAATTAAGACTTATCTGGAAATAAACTAAAATATAGAGCCAACCTACCAGTATTTATGTGATTTGTTAAATGCTGTTCTGAGAGGAAAGCACATAGTCATACAAGTACACATCAAAAACCAAGAGAGAGTCCAACATTAATCCCTAGCCTCACACCTGAAGGAACTAGAAAGGAAAGAACGATTAAAACAAACGAAAAATTGGAGAAGAAAGGAAATAATGAAAGTTAATGCATAAATAATGAAATTAAAAATAAAAAGACCATTCAAATGATCAATGATCTGCATCCTCCTCAAATTCTTCTGCAAATGTAACGGGAGGAAAAATACCCAAATAATTCTCTGAGGCCAATATTAGCCCAGTTCCAAATTAGACAAACACGGCATCAAACAAGAAAACTATACACTGATATCACTGAGGAATATAGATTCAAAAGTCCCCAACAAAATTCTGGCAAATAGAATTCAGTGGCACATCAGAAGAAAAAATATACAACATGATTACATGCAGTTTAATCCAGGCATACAAGGATGATTCAACATACGCAGATCAAAAACAGTAATATACCATGTCAACAAAGGGAAATATATTAAAGAAATGTTATCATCTCAGTAAATGCAGAAAAAGCATTTGATAAGATTCACATTCATATTAAAAAGCCTCCCCAAAATGGGAATAGACGGCACATACCTCAACATAATAAAAGCAATATACGACAAACCCATCACTAACTCATAATGAACAGTGAAAAACAGAGACTCTTTACCCTAAGATCTCAAACAAGACAAGATTGTCCACTATCACCACTACTATTCAACACTACTATTCAAGATTATGGAATCTTGACCAGAGCAATAAGACAAGATAAAGGACACTAAAGGAATCCCAATTGGAAAAGAAGAAATGAAACAATAATGATTTGCAGATGATATGATGTACCTAGAAAATCCTAAGGAATGCACAAAAATAATTGCTAGAGATAATAAATGGATACAGCAAAGTGGCAGGCTTCAAAAACAATACACAAATCAGTAGCATTCCTATATACAAACTATAAAGTAGAGAAAAAAGAATTAAGGAATCCCATTCACAACAGGACCAAGAAAAATCAAATACCTGGGAAAAAACTTAACAAAGGAGGTGAAAAACCTCTACAATGAAAACCTAAGACCTTAACAAAACAAATAGAAGACACAAAGAGGTGGAAAAAAATTCCATGTTCATGAATTAGAACAATTAACAGTAAAAAATGGGCCTTTTGTTCAAAACATAGTTTTAATGCAATTCCATCTATATTCTAGGGATATGTTTCGAGAAAATGCAATAAACAGTACTGAAGTTTGAACTGAATCACAAAAGTCCTCAAAAAGCCAAAGCTAGCTTAAGAGAAATAAAGTACAGTAGGGGAATCAACTGTGACTTCAAACTGTGCTATAGAGTGATCATCATCAAAACATAGTGGTACTGGGATAAAAACTGACACACTGAGCAGTGGTATCAAATTAAAAGTCTAGAAATAAAGTCACTCCAATATGGACTATGACAAGGGTGCCAAGAATATACAATGGAGTAAGGAAAGGTTATGGTGTTGAACAAATGGTGTTGGGAAAATGGGATAGACATCTGCAAAGAAAGAAACTAGGTTTGCTCATTATCACCATACACAAAAGTTGACTCAGCTGGATCAAAGATCTGGAAATAAGGATCAAAATCATTAAATAATTATAAGAAAATGTGGGAAAAACACTCCTTGACCTCAACCTCAAAGAGACCTTTAGGGAAAGTAAAACTAAGCAATTGGGACTATATCAAACTCAAGAGATTCTGCACAGCAAAGAAAACTATCACTAAAAACAAAAAAGACAACCCATAGAATTGAAGAAGATATTCACATAACATACATCAAATAAGGGCTCAAGCTCCAATATATATAAAGAGTTCATGCACCCTAATAGTAAAAGGGCAAATGATTCAGTCAAAAATAATGTGCAAAAGAACTGTATAGATACATATCTAAGAAAGACATACCAATTGCCTACAGACAACTAACAGAATGCTCTGTATCACTCAACATGAGAGAAATGCAATAAAAACAACGATATGTTACCAGTTAGAATGGCCTATATCAAAAGAGATGAAATAACAGGTGTTTCAGGGAGTATGGAGAAAAAGGAAGCCTCCTACATTGTTGCTGGGAAGTCACTTGGTGGAACCTCTTTGGAAAATAGTATGAAAATTCCTCAGACAAATAAAGGTGGATCTTCCATTTGATCCAGCAGTCCCATTCTTGGACATATACCCAGTGGATACAAAATCTCTAACTGGAAAAAAAAATCTGCACTCCCATGTTCATAGCAGCACAATTCACAGTATCCTAGACATTGAAACAGTGTAAGTGGCCATCAACAGATGATTGGATAAACTGTGGTGTATATACTCAATGGAATTCCATGCAACTATTATTAAAAAACAGTTGTGCCCTTTGTAATAATCTGGATGGAACTGGAAAAGATCATGTTAAATGAAATAAGTCAAAAAGAAAAAGAAATACAGATTGTTTCACATATATGGAATATAATGAGTGAAACAAATAACAAAAAAGACCCAAGATAGTGACTGCCAGGAGGGTGGGAGGTGGAGGCAAGGAAAAAGGGGAAGGTGGTGGTGAAGGACCCATGAACTCTGTTGTGGGTGTGGATTGTAGATTGAGAAGCAATTTCGGTATCCTGAAATGAATACGGCTTTGTGAACAAAAGAAATAATAAATATAAAAAAAGAATTTTTAGCATTTTAGATGCTTGAATGTTGTTGAATTTAGGATGTAATTTGAAGTAAAAGACTGGCTTATTGTGAATATACTTTGAGTATAGTAGGTCACTTACTAAGTGAAATATCTGAGTATAAGAACTAATTATGATGTTTGGTACTCTCACTGATTTCTGAGGCTCTAATTATTATAGTTGTCACTAGTTGGTGAAATATATAGACTCTAATGTGAATGGTATCTGCATGCATGCTTTGTAGACATTTAATGAAAGATGGTCATTAATGTTTTCAGATCTAAAGGAAAGGTTTCATAAATAAAATCTTCCCCATAATGATTCATACATTTTGTCAACCTAGTCCCTGAAGATCTTTTGGTTGTTGGTAAAGTTAGAAAAACATTAGTGCAAAAAAAATACTTGCATAGGCATTTGACATTTTAGTAAATGTTTACACACTATTCAAATACACAAACACAGAATCAAGTTAAAAAGCAACAAGACAATCAGAACACCAGATTGCTGGGCCTGCTGAATGCAAATGTGTCACATTTACCAAACTTGCCCAGCATCATTTCTCTTACCTATTTGAAAAGCAGAATTTAATCTTATTCTAGGTTGTTCTTCTGAAGCATTCTCCCCAGTTTACTCAGGTGTAAGGATTCTCCTGAGATTGGTGTAGAACCGTTGTTCTGACGACCATACTGTGGCCATCTCTCTGCTTCAAGGTCAGAGGTCACTCTTGACACATGGCTTCTGCTTGAGTCATTGTTCACCGTCCCAAACTGCTTATCTACACGTTGCTCACATTGCCACTGCCAGAAACTCTCTCAGCCTTCTCTGGACGGCTGGCCCTTGGCTTTATGCTTCTTGTAGTCCATTTGAAAGGGATTGGAGTCCTAATTTCACAGGTCTTTCTCATGTATCACAGCCCTATCATTTCCAGAGAGCACGGGATGTATGCATGCACAGGACTCTGGGGTCATTGTGGGAAGGGACAGAGAAGGATGCATTGGAGGGTAGTCACCTGAAATGGCTGCCTGCTCCAACACCAGCCTTCTCGCTCAGGCTGGCCTACTCTGACAGATGCCTTTTGCTCTTATAATGACTTTCTGTCCGATGTACCTGACTGCCTGTCCCGTTTGGACCCCTCAAGTCCATCACATAGTTCTGCATATCTGATCTCATTTGTTGTTGGTGAAGTGTCTGTCTCACAAGACCTGTAAGCTCCTTTCAACTCAAGTAATATGGTGTGTCTCTGCCTCAATATTCTGGAATATTCTTTGACAATTAAGAGACTAGTCGGCCCTGGCAGAGATTTTAAAAGACTACGTGATTAAATTGAGTCATTCACATAGTATTGGGATACAGACCCATTTAGAAGCTAAAGATTAAAATTACTCATTACAAATATGTTGAGTCTGAGACAGAAACAGGATGGAAGAGAGCTGATGCTCATTAGAGTTAATAAAGTTAGATTAGTTGTGCCTTATGGAAAAGCAGTTGGATGCATAACACAGACGTCTCCAGTACATAAGATTGTGTCCTGTGGCCAGGGGTGACAACCAAAAATGGACAGCTAAATAAAGCATTTCTTCCTCTCTTTTTCTCTTCCTGCCTATTCACCTTCATTCTTACCTGTAACTTTCTATTAAAAAAACAGAGCAAGCAACAGCACCTCAGAGTCCTATAAAGACATGTCAGGCCCCAAGTTCAAGTTATCTCTGAGACTTAGCCAACCAACACAACACAGAATGGATAGCTATGAAATGCCAGATAGATTCAAAAATAAAAATACAATATTTTGTGACTTCTTCCAAAAGTTAGTCTGTTTCTCTAACCTTAAGTCTGGCCTAGTCTTGTGCCTTGCTTTGACCAATAAAATGTGGGGAAGATGATGTTGCATGAATTCCAGAATTTAGGCCTAGTTTTCTTTTTGGCTTCTACTTTTTTCATTTTGTATCTTTCTCCACCATCTAGTAAGTAAGTTATTCAAGATCCCCTGGAGAAAAAGACCCAGCTCAGTGCCAGCATTAATATGCAGGCATGTGAATAAATGACATCATAAAACATCCAGCTCCAGTCAAGCTACCAGATAAATGAGGTCTTCAGTGGAGGCCAGGTGAAGGCAGCAGAAAAACAGCTCAGCTGAATTTCGCCCTAAATGCTGAGCATGAGCAGGTTAAATGCTATTGATTTAAACTACTTTGTTAGAGAGCAATAAGTAACTGATACAGAGTATTCTATATAATTATAGCTCATCAGTGACCTTTCCCTGACTCTCTGAATACTTTGGATATAAAGATATAAAATAAAAACAGGGGAGACTTTCTGTTCTATTGATGTTTACTTTAAGAAGCTAACCTATGAGAGACCAGACCATTAGTGATTTGTCTTATCCTAGTTCTCCTAGCATCTTGCATTCATTCCCTTGCGCTGCTGTTATAGCGCCCTCTTCATCACATGCAGCAGCTGAGTGCAGGCTGACCATCTCTGTGGCGTGACCTCTAATTTAATGATCCTTTCGAAGGGGACAT
The DNA here is from genome assembly GCA_004363575.1 of Solenodon paradoxus. Lineage (NCBI taxonomy): Eukaryota > Metazoa > Chordata > Mammalia > Eulipotyphla > Solenodontidae > Solenodon > Solenodon paradoxus. Next base: position 112,989 of record RJWH01001698.1, read on the forward strand.
GGGCAAGATTGTAGTGCAATATGGGAGCCTTGTTTTTCTTCCTGTTTTCTCTCCCTCGCTCCTATCCTATGGAGATGATAAGCATTTTCACTTGTTTGAAGGCATGTATTTCTATTCTTACAGGCTTTCTTCTTTTACAAGAACACAAGCAGAGAAAAAATTTTAAAAATCTGTAATTTTCACAAATTTTTTCACAAAGTTCACAAATTCACTATTTTCCCTTCCTCCTTCCCCTCAAGCAACTCATCCTAGCATTTTCTTTTTTCGCGTGGCCAAATATCTATGGTCCTTACAAACAATTCCCCTGGCTGAGTGTACAGAGAAGGCCAATCGTAGGTCTCTACAGCAGCATTTAAGTCACTTTGCAGTGCTGCTAATTAGTTGCTATTCCTGCTATGGAGGTATTATTGCTTATGCCTTTTTTTCTGCCAGGTTTTAATAACATTTCAAAGTCAAGAGTTGTGTATCTTGTGATTCTCTAACTTCATGATAACATTGACTTTGTTCCAGGTAGTTTAGTTAGATAGAAACTGTCTTGGATGGAGATCACATTTTGAAATGAAAACACACAGAGTAATGAGAGGGGTAATCTAATTAACTATGTTATTCAATGGAGAAGTTGCAGCAGAAAAACTCAATTTAAATATAGAAGACAGCAGGACAAGTGGAATCAAATCATGACTTCTGTCCTGCATTGGAGAAGTTATTTGACTGGCGTTAGCACAAATGCCTTGAGTGTTGGTCTCCAGATGAAGACTAAAGTAGATGCAGAAGATTTGAATCAGACCTGGTGGCAAGCTCCTATTATTTATAATGTGTTTCCTTTTGTGTTGACCAGCACCAGGATGAACATATCTGAGCAGAGAAGACAGGCAAGTGGGTGTATAGGTGATTGATCTCTGAGGTATCTCTCCTTCCATTTTATGCTTCATGGTAGGAGTGTAGGCAGAGGTCAGTGCCGTGTTAGATAAAATGATGGGATTCAGGAAACTACGAAGGAACACTGAAATTTAGTGGTTGATAACTACTGATAATCTGTAGTAAGTTAAAGGGACAGTTTCACTCTGTCTTCATTGAAAAGTGAAGATTTCAACAGCTATTCTGCCTTTGTTTAAAATGGAAGATGTTTAGTGGAGAATGACACATATGGCATTTAGAGACCCCAAGTTTTCAGTCTGGACAGAGCTTGAAAGACTGGCTAGGATGCAGTGCCACCAACAGTGAGTATACAATCCTTTCGCCTAATTTTTAATCAACATTAATAATTATGTAACTTTCCAGTCGTTGATAACCTGATACAAAAAATTATCATTAATTTATTCGGAAGATAAAGTTCTGTGTAAAAGAAAAAAAAGAGTTTTAGATTGAGTGAGGTTTGGAGCACTGATAGAATAATTTTCATTGTCCAGGAGAGTAATTCAGAATTTAATGTTTGCTTGATAAATTACTTTATTGGGACATTGCTGTTGTGAAAGGAACTAAATTGATTTTAAACTGAATTGCTTTTTATGAATGTGAATATAATTTATAACATTATCAAGGAAAAATATTACAAAGACATTTCCAAGCCATTCAGGAGATCTCAGTGCCATCACACTATTATGTATCAATTCTTTGGTTTGGTTGTCAGAACTTAAGAACAATTTATTTTTGGCTAGTGTCTGAAAGAGTAACAGTATCAAAGAAGACTTCATGGAGGAAGGAGTTTTGCAGAGTGGGCTGTTAAAGAACTGAAATTAGATATAATGAGGACCAGGGTGTTGCAGAATGAGTGAAGAGCATGGGAAGGATTCATGAGCTGAAATATTTGAGTATGTGTTTAAGGGAAGGTAAATACTGTTTCCACTGATGATAACTGCCATTGGTAATTGGGAAATAGCAATTCCACTAATTTCTATTGAGGAAGCAGTTTAGCTTAGTGTGCAGAGAGGAATGGAGTGACAAAATGAATATTTTAGGGATACCTTCTGTTCTTTGTTTTAATTTAGGTGATGCATTGTAGTTATTTTTTTGGGAGCATTTATTTTAAAGATACAAATTGTGCAATCTTTCAAATTCACATAAGTTGACCTTTTTGTAAGAGTGAAATTGATGCTTACTGCTAAAATTTAAGATAGTAGGGAAGAGCATAAAGTGAAAATTTCAAGATCCCTTTTCCTGCATAATTTTCTCAGTTCCACTCTTAAGAGAAAAATATTGTTAACAGCTTTCATTTTGTGGACATCAACATTTTCTCTCTACTTACTATTTTATTTATGTGATTTAATATAGATAATTTATTTTCATGATTAAAAAACCAGATGGAGTGAGTACAAGATAATCTTCCACTTCCATTTCTGAAACTATTTCCTCATTTCTCTTCACCTGTGAATTTTATCAAATATTATTAGAAAAAAATTTTAAAGGAAAGTTACAGGCAGCAATGAAGGTGAGCAGTCAGGCAGGAAGGCATAGAGGGGAGGATGAAGTGCTCCATTCATTGTATTTAGTTATTTATCTTGGTTGTTCCCCCCCGGAGCTAGGACAGGAGCCTGGGACTTTGGGATGTATGTGGCATGCACCTAGCAGCTATTCTACCAGGAAGCATCTGACAGATATTTAAATGTTTGCCAATATGATAGTAAAATACTTTCCCCTTGCTATTTTAGTGTGCATTTATTTAGTTATGAAAGAGATTAAGTATTTTCATATGTAAGTGGAGAGATTCATGTGTAAAGTCTTTGATATTTTCATACTTAGTCTTTCTTTTCTTTGGGATTTATGACTTATGGTCATGCTGACCCCACATTCTTTCCTCTCTCCATCTCTAGTTAGAATCTCCTCCACTGAACCCATCATTGTATCTGGTGCTTTTCCTCCCCATATGGGATGGTGAGTACCACACTTTAGCATCCTGTACTCATATATCCTTTATTGCTGTCTTCCTTACTTAGAGATGTGAAAAATTTACATTTCAGGTCTTCAAAAATGATTTTAAGGATTTTTGAAAGAAATTATTAATGTGATCATAGATATGGTGTCACTATACTGAGATGTCTAAATTATGAAATTGACTGCCTATTATTTATTTCACATAGTTAAATAATTTATGTCTTTTATTTATATAATATTTGTGAGAAATATTGAAATTTAAAAATTTAACAGATTTCTCCATCCAAAGAAGAGGATTCTTATTCTGTGCAATATATTTTGGCAATGAAATGTACCATAGAGGAATCTGAGTTACTTTGTGAATGGAATGATCTCTAAAGGCATACATCAACCTTTGTCTAATTTTCTAACAACTATTGAATGGCCCAAGAGTAAGATCAGTGCAATCTCTCCTAAATCAGTTTCTCCATAACTCTCCTCTTTCAGGTAGCATGATAGTTGTCACTGCTGACAGAGGCCATGGATGAAGCCAATCACACTGTGGTGTCTGAGATTGTGTTCCTGGGACTCTCCAGTTCCTGGGAGATCCAGCTCCTCCTCTTCCTCTTTTCCTGTGCTTTCTATGTGGCAAGTCTAATGGGAAACCTTCTCATTGTGCTCACTGTGACTTCTGACCCTCATTTACATTCCCCCATGTACTTCCTGCTGGTCAACCTTTCCATTGTCGACTTGGCATTTTGCTCCTGTACAGCTCCCAAGATGATTTATGATCTGTTAAGAAAGCATAAAACTATCTCTTTTGGGGGTTGTATAGCTCAAATTTTCTTTACTCATGCAATTGGGGGCACTGAGATGGTGCTGCTCATAGCTATGGCTTTTGACAGATATGTCGCCATATGTAAGCCTCTCCACTACTTGACCATCATGAGTCCACGTAGGTGCTTTTTGTTTTTAGTCACTTCCTGGATTATTGGCTTTATTCATTCAGTGACTCAGTTGGTTTTTGTCATAGGTTTGCCTTTCTGTGGGCCTAATGAATTAGACAGCTTTTTTTGTGACCTCCCACGATTTCTCAAACTTGCTTGCATAGAGACTTACACATTGGAATTCATGGTAATTGCCAATAGTGGCTTTATTTCTGTGTTCTCATTTTTAGTTTTAATCATGTCTTACATCTTTATTTTGGTGACTGTTCAAAAAAAATCTTCGGGTAGTATATCCAAGGCCCTCTCCACTCTGTCAGCTCATGTCACTGTGGTTGTTTTATACTTTGGGCCATTAATCTTTTTCTATGTATGGCCCTTTCCCATATCACATCTGGATAAATTCCTTGCCCTTTTTGATGCTCTTATAACTCCTCTTCTAAATCCAGTCATCTACACTTTTAGGAATAAAGACATGAAGGTGGCAATGAGGAGGCTGTGTACTCAGTTTGTGAATTATAGTAAAAACTCTTTTATAGTAAAATCTCTTAAATAGAAGATATAAAAACTGGCAAAGTACACTAGAATTTCAGATGGATATAAGCTAAATAAAGTATGTCCTATTTTATTCTCCACAAATTAAATTGTGATATCGATATCTGGAATCTGCTTATGGAAGAGATATAAAGTCTAAAGGTCATAGCTCATATTTCACCTTTTGTTTTACTTCTGTATAGTGCCAAATATAATTAATGTAAATGCTAAGCAATTCCTTTGAAAGTCAAGATGTGGCTTATTATCTAAAACTCTTTTTTCCTATGTTAAGTATACTTTAAAGAGAAATATTGATTTTTTTACTTCAGCTGATTTCTCTTAATAGTCAGCTGACTTGTTTTCTATCTTTCAGCTGATTTTATGTTATCTTTCCTCATTTTTTTCAAGGAAAGGAGAGGAGGAAGAAGCATTCCTTTCCCTCCCTCCCTCCCTCCCTCCCTTCCTTCCTTCCTCCTTTCCTTCCTTCCTTCCTTTCTTTTTGTTTCTTGTTGTCTATCTTTGTTGTTCCCTTACATGCTGCCACAGATCTTGGGATATACATGGACTCCATCCAGTAGAACTGACCATTCCATTAAGCCACCAGGGTGTGCCCCTCATTGTTTTATTGCTAATTTGGCTCTTTAAGAGTCAGTAAGATCATCCCAGCTCTTTTCAACAGAGGTCGTTTGATATTAAGAATTATTAACCAAGTTTAAAACTGTTAGCTAGTTATTTGAAAAAAGAATGAACTTCAAGTATCACATATGTAGCAATGTAGCTTTTTCTCTGAGATGGGAAAGGCAGCAATTAGACTTATTAAGGGGTGAAAAAATGTTGAAGAGGATTCAGACAAAAAGAAACCCTTATACACTGTTGGTGCAAGGGTAGCCAACCAGTATGGAAAGCAGCAAAAATATTCCTCAAAACGTTGAAAAAGTAAATTCCACATCAGTCCATTGTCCCACTTCTGAGCATTAACTCCCAAATCACAATAACACTAATTTGTAGGGATACGCACAACCCCATGTTCATTTGCTATAGTCAGGAGTTGGAAATGCTCATTGATAGATGAGTGGGTAAAAAAAGATTTAGTATTTATACACAATTTACTACTTACCTATTAAAAAAGATGAAATTCTGCTATTTGAAACAATATGGATGGACTTAGAGGGAATTATGCTTAGTGAGATAAGACAGAAGGAGAAATATAGACATCGCATGATTTAACTCATATGTGATATAAAGAGAAACCAAACGAACAAATGATCCACATTTTAAAAAAAAATAGAGTTTTAGTTTACATATAATCAAATTGTGGTTACAGGAAGGGAAGGGGGAGAAGGGTGGTCAGGTCAGATTAAAAAAAAGGTCAATTATATGGCGAAGGATAGAATTAGACTGTTGGTAAATTTAATGTATTGTATACAGACAATGATTTTCAATGACGCACAACTTAAATATATATAATGTTTTGGTACAATGTTCCTTTAATAAGATAGAAAAATAATAAAGGCAAAGAAATATTAAAAGTATGGGTAAAAAACATGTGAAGGTGAAACTCAAATATCTGAGGAGTAGATTCTTTTTGGCCAGTGCTAGTGTTTCTGAACTTAGCTCTCTATGGGTCAGAGATACAGTCCCTGGGGAAGAGGTGCCGCTGGTTAGTGCAGGAGTTCCTGATGTAGGTGTGATGAGACAAGATGCTTTAATGTTGGAAAATGGTTTTGGCCTTGGAAAGAAACCCAGGTTTCTAAGATGAAAAGAGTGGCTGGGCAGTACTGACCAGCACAACATAGATGAAATGCACAGGCAGTGAATAGGAAAAAGACTTTTCCCTCCTCCAGCTTTGCAGTCTCCTAGTGCCTTCTAATGGCAGAAATAGCAAATGGCCCAACTAAAACCCCCCAAGCAAATGTAGTTTAGAGAGTCCTACTGGCCGCATCATAGAGTGTGGATAGGTAATTCAGACCTGAAAGATTATAGCTTAGATAGTGCTTGCAGTTACTTAGAACGCTATTATGTTTAATTAGGATCATGCCATTTTTTAATATTAAAGTAAATTGTAAGTCAACCTATAGAGTTTTCCTATTCTAGAAAGTCTCAGGGACTTGAAAATAAACTAATTAGCTCAAGATCATAAAGTAAAATTATGGAAGATCCAATCTTGGAATTTAGATGGACAGACTCCTTTGTTATCTCTATCTTTTAGATCTTGTTTCTTCAGTTGCTAAGTCTTGTGTCTCCATGAGACTATTAATTTCTCACTGACTTGTGCTGTCAGTGTATTTTATGTCTGTTAGTTTCAACAAATGCTCACATACAATTTTCACTCAATTGATTCAACCCTGTTTTATATTTCTTTTTATGAACACACACATATATATATATATATACAATTTAAACGTAAGGCTTTTATTTTGAGAGAATTTTAGGGTTACAGAAATGCTGTGAAGACAGTCCACAAAGTTCCCATACACCCCTCACCTAGTTTCAGTTTCCTCTAATAAATCATCTTACATTTCTCTGGTACCTGTGTCAAAACTGAGACATGAAAACAGGCACTTTAATATGAATGAAATATTGTGCTTTATTCAGATTTCTCCAGTTTTTCTAGTAATGTCCTTTTTCTTTTCTGGAGTATAGCCTAGAATGCCACATTACAGTTACTAAAGATGTATCCTCTGCTGTATGAATTTCTCAGTCTTACCTCATTTAACATGACTGTGACAGCTTTGAGGAGCATTGGTCAGAGATTTTATGGAATGTCCCTAAATTTGGATTTGTTTCATTTTCCCTCCTAATTAGACTTTGGGTTTTTGAAATAAACCATAGAGATGAAGTGACCTTATTATATCATGTTGAAGTATATAATATTCTCATATCACTAGTGATGTAAACCTGTTCAGTTGATTATCTGATCCTAATAAAAGAGAGTGATTTTTTGATGTTACTTCTGTTCATTTGCATTATTTGTTCCTACTTGAATTGTCAAACCCTTACCCCAATTTACTGATGGAGTTAATTTATTAATCTTTGCACAAGCAACATATTTCCTAGTGGTATAAATAAGAATTTATTTCAACTCCATTGCACTATCAAGTTGGACTATCAAGTCAAGGCAAGTTGCATACATAATTGCTCCTGGTCCACTTCCCTTCTTCTTGATGTGATTCAGTTCCATTTTACTTGTATCCCTATGGAACTCTTGACCAATCTTTTTTTTATTTTACTTTCTTGATCTCATGTATTGATGTTTATCTTTCAAATCTCTATCAACTTAAATTTTTTCAGCAATTCTCATTGGATTGTCTGAGCTAGTGTAATCACCTTAGTTAGCTCCAATGTTTTATCCAGTCTCTTCTGGCCTAATTCTATTTGAGCGAGAATTCATATATTTTATCACAATATTTAACAAGAATTTTTTCCATAGTAACACGAGTAAATCATGACTACTCTCTGTACCTTCAGCCTGGAGTTCAGGAGAGCAGAGAGAAAAATGGACTCCTTCTTACCTTGATATTATTTCTAGTGATAGAACTTACCCACTAATTTAGACAGTACATTTACTTTTATTTTTTCTATGTCCTAAAAGAGTAATTAAGACAAATAATTATTACTAGTTCAATAGGTCAGTGTCTCTTAATGCATCAAGAGTTATGATCATGGTCACTCTGATCTTTAAGGCGCCATCTATGGGATGTCAACTGCAATGTTGCTTGTAGTAAGGGAAGAATGATATCCAAAATAGTAAATAACTGCATGGTCTATGAAATGGCCCATTACAACAGATGCTTGCCACAGAGTTGGAGCAGGGTCCTGGAGACCCATGATTTTTCAGGCATTAATCTTTAGCTATGGATCCATAAGGAGTTCTGGGGAAAGAACTTGGGTGGCAGGTAGAATGTCAGGGGACTTATGACAGTAGCTATATTCTAACCTGTGTAGTATTTTAACAACCAGTTTTATCAGCATATATGTATTCCAACAGAATGATTGAGATGTGGAGGTTGAATAAGTTGGAGGCAGAATTATCCAAATAAATATACAATCATATATAGTAGCCCTGAAAAAGTTGGATGTAGGGTGTCTAACATTAGGTGATAAATAGCATAAACCTACCATGGATTGACCTATAGGGTTTGGAAATAAGAGCTTAGATGCGCATGCATAACATCAAGGGCTAAGTGAATAAAAAAGAATTGGACTGCTATTTATAACAATATTTTATTTGTTTAAAAAATTATATATGTTCTTATGAAAATACACCTAATATCAGGATACTGTTTTAAAACATGAGAATGGTTGCCTCTGAGTAAAAGGAATTGGACATGGAGAATGGATATTAAAGGAAATAAACAGGTAAAACAAGAGTGGAAGACTTCTGTAAATCAATTTTGGTTATGTGGCAAGGAGGAATATGATTAATTTAGTTTTCTGCATCTGAGGCTAAAAAGACAGAGAGAAACAAATCCTGTTATTTCCTTTTAGTATTTTGAAGTGACCATCTTTATTCAAATTATTCCTGACTTCGAATAACATTTAGAACAATGAAATTGTTTCAATGATTGAATGTTTTGGTGAAGTTTAACAGCTAGATATTAGTTTCCCTTAATTGCAGGAAACTGTTGTTTCGGAAGAATTAGAAAAGTTCATATTTTTGCAGTGCTTAGTAAAATGTGATAAACTAATTGTTTATAGAAGTTACACTATAAACTCACTTTTTTTACATTTTAATTCTTTCATTTGTCTGGATTACTTATGTATAGAGAAAATTGAGAAGGCTCTTCCATATACTTTGATTCTCTTGGAAAATGAATATTATCAAATCACCCAGGGAATTCCTCGTGACAACGTTTGTAAAGGAAATGATAGAGACAGACTGATTTTTCTTGAAGATTCTCTCTTCAATATCAACATTTCCCACTTGTTGTTTTTGTCTCAATGAATATATTTTTACGAGATAATTTCCTTAACTAACTGACTTTAGTTTTGCAATCCCAGGTCATTATTGCATTATTTGGTCACTATTCTCCAGGGTAGTTAACTAGGCATTTTTTCATTTATAGAAACATTTAATATATCTATATGCTTGACATAATAATCTGTGAATAGCCACAAGGGAAAGAAGTGGACAACCGGAGGAAGATATTAAAGTAGATAAACTTCAGCAAGGTGGAAAACTCAGACAAAGAGTTGTAGTTTTGCCTTTATTCCTCTATTCTGGGATCTTTCTATTGTCTTTTATTCTTTTTTTGAACTTTATTCAGGCATCACCGTCTCTCCTTTAAAGACTCTGTATGACTCTTTTCACCCAGTATTTTATTTTGTTTTATTTTGTCCTTGTCACTCTTTTATCCAATACAAATGTATTTTGAAAAAGAAAAGAGACTGCTTTTATGTGGCAGAGTTCTTATCTTTGGGGACCCGGGTAGTGTGTATAGATATGTATATGTATATTTATATTAGAGGAGGAGATTATTTCCACTCATAATATATTTTATGCTGGAAAATGAAACTTTTTTGAATGCTAGCGTTATTTGTAAAATAAAATGATTTTTAATTTTGAAATGTTAATCATATGCCATTTATTAACTATTTCAAATTAATAATTGAGATCACATACTCCTTTGATAACATAATTTTCTTATTCAAATATTACTCTATGTAGTTAAACAATTGTGGGAATGAAACTAGAAGCCCATGATAACTCCCGACAAAGCATATTATTAATGTGAATCTTGACCAGACCCACCCAGAAGGCCCTTGGACTTGTTGACTATCAACCCTGCAAAATTATCATGCATGTATGATGGAGAAATAAAAGTCTTCAATAATAAGCAAAAGTTAATGGATTTTTCTGTCATCAAGTCTGCCATTCAAGAAACCTTGAAAGGGACCCTACGACAGGGTAAATAAAATTAGAGATCCACTAAGTTTCAAGAGTTGTAACAAACAGGAAAACAAAAGAAGAAACGAAGATGAAACAACAGAGTACATAAAAAAAAAAAATATAAAGGGGGAAAAATAGTTCACCTATACAAATATATAAATATGATATGGCATCAGCTCACAAGTCTATTAAAGAGAAGTACAGTTAGAAACAATTCATGGGACAGGCAAAAAACTCAATTCTAAAGAGTACATAGCTGGAAATTAGAAAATACTGACAAAATACACACTGAAAACCATTCAAAGCAAAAACAAACTTATACAGGAAATAAAGCAACAGGTAGAGAAAAATGACAGAGAACAAAGACTCAAATGACAATGATAAAACTTAAATAAAGCCTAAATCATCACCCTAAATGTGAATAGACTTAACTCATCAATCAAAAGACATAGAGTGGCTGGATGGATCAAAAACAGGACTTATCAATATTATGCCTATAAGAAACTCAGACACAAAAAACAGATTGAAAGTCAAGGGCTACAGAAAAGCATATCAAAGCAATGGTGACAAAATGAAATTAAGAATGCAATAATAATATCAGACAAAACAAATTTTCAACTAAATGTCTATTACAATCAAGGATGGATACTAAATTATTGTCAAGGTAGTAATGCTTCAATAAGCAATAACTATCATCAACATATATTTACCAATTCAGGACCATCTAAACGTAAAACAAAATACTAACAGGACTAAAGACAGACTTTAACAGTATTACAATAAGAGTAGGAGATTTCAACCCTCCAATTACACCAATAGATCTCTGAGGCAGAAAATCAGCAAGGAAATAAGAGCCCTAATTTAAACAATAGACCACATGGACCTAACAGACATATAAGGATATTTACCCCAACTGAAAAGAATATATATTATTCTTACATGTACTGGGAGCATTCTCAAGGATAGACCATATTCTAGGACACAAAAGAAGTCTCAGCATATTTAGAAAGACTGAAATTATAAAAAGAAGTTTCTCTGACTACAGGGCTGAAAATAGATATGAACCAAAAAGCAAAAACAAAAACAAAACAAAACTAGAAGAACCGCAAAGATGTGGAGATTGAACTACATGCTTCTGAACAACCTCTGGAACATCAATGAAATTAAGAATGAAATTAAGACTTATATAAAAATTTGGAGACAAGCTTCCATAACAAATAGGATGCAGCAAAAGCAGTTCTGGGAGGAAAGTTTATAGTCAAAACTAGTACACATCAAAAACCAAGAGAGAACCCAAATTAAATCCTGAACCTCACAAATTAACTACAAAGGGAAGAACAATAAAAACTAAAAATCAGCAAAAGGAAGAAAACAATAAAAATAGGAGCAGAAATTGCTGAAATTGAAAACAAAATGTCCATCCAAATGATCAATGACTCCAAGAGCTTGCTTTGGAAAAAACAAAACAAAATGTATACACCTCTAGCTAGAATCACTGGAAAAAGAGAGAGAAACCCCAATAACAAAAATCAGATGTGAAAACGGTAGATTAAAACTGACATCGATGAAACACAAAGGCTCATGAGACACCATTATGAACAGATTTATCAATCAAGAAGAAATGGACAGATTTCTAGAATCCTACAACCTTTAAGACAACTTAAACAGACAAATCACAAGCACAGAAATTGAAGCAGTAATAAAAAAATCTGCCAAATTAAGAGCCCAGGTCTAGGTGGTTTCACTAGTGAGTCTACCAAATATTCAAAGAAAAGTGAATCCCCATCCTCCTTAAACTCTTCCACAAAGTTGAAGAGGGAAAACTGCCAAATATATTCTGTAGGTCAATAATACCTAACTCCAAAATTAGACAATTGCAACACCCAAAAAGAATACTACAGACCAATATCACTTATAAGTATAGGTGCAAAAATCCTCAAAAAATCCTGGCAAATAGAATTCAACAGAACGTCCAAAAAATTTTATTCTAGGAATGCAAGGATGGTTCAACATAGCCAAATCAATTAATGTAAAAACAGCACTAACATAGTGAAAATTTAAAACAACAGCATATCATCTCAACAGATGGAAAAGAATTTTTCATAATTCACTATCCATAATGCTAAAAATCATCACCAAATAGGAATAGAAGGCGCACCTCAATATAATAAAAACAATATATGACAAACCCACCACCAATATCATAATCAATGGTGAAAAACTGAGAGTATTTCCCTTAAGATCCCGAAAAAGACAAGGTTGCGCACTATTACCACTACTTTTCATCGTACTTCTGGAATGTTGGCCTGGGCATTAAGGCAAGAAAAGGACTTTAAAGGAATTCAAATTGGAGAAGAAGAAATAAAACTATCATTATTCGCAGATGATATACTAGATATAGAAAACCCCAAAGACTCCACTAAATAACAAAGGAATACTGCAAAGTGACACGATATAAAATCAATACACAAAAATTAGCAGCTTTTCAATATACAAACAATGAAGAAGAAGAAAACAAAATTAGGAAGAAATCCCATTCACGAAAGCACCAGGAAATATCGAATGCCTGGAAATACTCTTAACAAAGGAGGTGAAAGACTTCTACAATGAAAACTAAGGCTCTTAACTAAAGAAATAGATGAAGAAACAAAGAGATGGAAGAACATTCTATATATATGTATTGGAAGAATTAAAATAATAAAAATACAATAGATAGGTTTAAAGCAATTCCATCAAAATCACAAGGAGAGTCTTCAAGAAAATGGAGCAAACAATACTGGTTTTTATGGAGTCATAACAGTCCTTAAATAGTCAAAGCTATCTTAAGAGAAAAAAAGAACAGTGGAGGAATCATGCTCCCTGACCTTAAACTATACTACAGACCAATAATCAGCAAAATAGTTTGGTGGTGGAACGAAAAACAGTCATACTGATCAGTGGAATCATATTGAAAACCCAGACATAAAGCTAAATATACATGGATTTAATCTATGACAGTGTTGGCCAGAACACACAATGGAGTAAAGAAAGTCTATTTACCAAAAGGTATTGAGAAAACTGGAAAAACTTGTGCAAAAAAAATAAAAGAAACTAGATTACTTCTTTTTGTCATACCTAAAAGTTAACTCAGGATGGAACAAAGACATGGACATAAAGACAAAAACCATAAAGTACTTAGAAGAATATGTGGCAAAATTACTTCATGACCTCAACCTCAAAGAGATTATTGGGGAAGGAAGAGCTATGGCAAAAGAGGCCCAAGTGAAAATATGCAATTGGTATGACATCAAACTCAAGACTCTGCACAGCAAATGAAACCACCACTAAAACAAAAGGACAACCAAAATATTGGAGATGATATTCCCACAACTTCTTCAGTTAATTGTTTAATCTCCAAAATATAAAAGAGCTCACACACATCAACCATAAAAAGGCAAATGACACTCAAAAATGGGCAAAGCAACTGAATAGACACCTATTTAAAGAAAAGACACATATGAACTATAGGCACCTGAAAAAATGTTCTATATCACTCTTTATCAGAGAAATGCAAATAAAAAATTACTATGAGATACCATCTCACACCTATGAGAATGCTTATGTCAAAAAGACTGTGTAAAGCAGGTGTTGGAAGGGGTGTGGAGAAAAAGGAACCTCCTGTACTGTTGGTGAGAATGTAAATTGGTGCAATCTCATTGGAAAACAGCATGGAGGTTTCTCAAACAAATAAAGATGAATCTACCACTTGATCCAGCACTTCCACTCTTGGGCTATACCCGAAGGATACAAAATCTCTAATCAGAAAAAATATCTGCAGCCAATGTTCATGGCAGCACAGTTCACAATACCCAAGACATGGACATACCTAAATATCCATTAACACGTGACTGGATAGAGAATTTGTGGTTTATATTCTCAATGGATTTCTATGCAGGCACTAAAAAATAAAAAATAAAGAAACTGTTCCCTTTGCAACAACCTTCATGGAACTGGAGGGGATCATGTTAAGTGAAATAAGTTAGAGAGGAAGATAAATACAGGGCAGTTTCATTCATATGTGGAATATAATGAATGAAATAAAGAGATAAGCTCACACAATTACAAATGTGGCTATCAGAGGGGTGGGAGGGTGGAGGGAAGGAAAAAGGGGGAAAATGTAATGGTAAATGATGTTGGAACTCTGATGGAGTCTGTGGTGTGAAGTTTAGAGACGTAATGTCAATATTCAAAATGAATATAGAATCATAAACAAAAGAAATGAAAATGTTAATAACAAATGTGAACCATACTGAATTATGGCTTACTCTTTTAAATCCAGTCTCATTCTTCAGTCACATAAATTTATTCAGTGAGTTGAAACATGAAATGGTTGTTAGTCACTCTTCTTGATTGTGATGGAGGTGAAAGCCATTCATTGTAACAAGGCATGAGTCTTTTACCCAAGAAGCTACATTTTAATTGGAGAGATAGACATTTATACAGTCACAAAAGGTACAGTAACATAAATGTTAGCAGTGTAGTGGGATACAGAGATGAGCAGATATGGAAGATTTCACAAATGAGGGAGCATTAGAACTGAGATATTGAGAACTGGATTTTGTGTTTAAGAATAGAATGAGAAAAATTCAATTAAGCAATATGAATAACAAAGCAAAGACTTTTAAAACTGTATGTGTTTTGTGCATGAGGAATTTTTAGGTGATTCATATGACTGATAAATCCATTCATGAGAAATCAATCAAAAGTATTTGAAGATGACCTTATATGCTATTGAAGTAGAACACATGAGGCAATAGGAAATAGGACACATCAATGTAATACTAGAATAAAGCAGAAGGGAAATACGTTCAAAGATGGAATTAATATAGTAATAGCATTTTTTTAAGGAAAGGTACATGGAAGAATGAAGGTAAATAGGTCGGAAGAGAGAGGAAGAAACATTTTACTTATTCTATTTAGTTCATCTTGTTCCCTCTGGCCACGGGACAGAGTAACTGGGTCTTTGGGATTCATTTGGATTACACCTGGCCAGAGGCAGCAGACACAACCACCACTCCACCAGAGCACACCTATAGTTATAGTAGTTTTGAAAACTGTGAGGTCATATAGGAAGCAGCTGATTCCTTTTAAGTAGAAGTCCAGTGTGCATGTGATAAAGATTATCCAGATGTGTGAAATGTTTATGTGATAATTGTTTTTATGAACTGGAGGCTTGCTTTCTTAACACTAATACTCATATAGATATTTGTTTTCATTTTATTTTTCTTTTAGGTTACATGGAAAATGATCTTGGTGTCTGAAACAATGAATGGAAAGAATCACTCCATTGTATCAGTTTGTGTTCCTGGGACTCACCAATTCTTGGGATATCCAGCTTTCTCTTTTTGTATTCTTGTTCTACTTTGCAAGCATGATGGGAAACCTTTTTCACTGTGTTCACTGCCACCTTGTGCCTGAGCATGCCCCCCCCAACCCCCCATGTATTTCCTCCTTGCTAATCTCACAGACATTGATTTGTTATTTTCCTCAGTCACAGCCACTAAAATGATTTGCGATATATTCAAGAAGCTGAAAGCCATCTCCTTTAGTGAATGTTTTACTTAGATGATCTTTAACCATGATCTTGGGGGCACCAAGGTGGTGCTACTCATCGTCATGGACTTTGACAGATCTGGTCATAGGTAAGCCTCCCCACTATGTGACCATCATGTGTCTAAGAATAATCACTTCCTTAATCATTGGCCTTTAAACTCATTGATTCATTTAATTTTTGTGGTAGATTTGCCTTTTTGCAGCAATGTCTAATGCATTACAAAGTTTTTACTGTGATCTTCCCTGGCTTCTCAGACTTGCCTGCACAAATACCCAAGAACTTCAGTTCATGGTCACTGACAATAGTGGGTTCGTTTCTGTGGGTTCCTTTGTCTTACTAGTCATTTCTGACACCATCATTCGGTCAATTTTTTGGAAACATTCTTCCAGTGGCTCATGTAAGTTTCTCTCTTCTTTGTCAACTCATGTCTCCATGGTTGTTTTGTTCTTTGGGCCACTGATGGTTTTTATTCATGGCCTTTTCCCACTCACAATTAGATAAACATCTTGCTATTTTTGATGCATTTGCTACCCCTTTTCTGACTCTAGTTATCTATATACTCAGGAAAAAAGAGATGAAAGTGGTAATGAGAAACTGTCTTGTGCATTATAGGAGGTTTTTGTAAATGGGTTGGTTATGGAGACAGGAAACTACAAGATTCTCCCTCATTTTGGATGCATAGAAGACATTGTGCAGTATCAGTGAAATATTCGAGACTTAAGTCTTGTCATATTCCTAGATATCTATTATCTATTAAATTATGCTATCTTTTTCGGTATTAAATTAGAAGTGACATTGTTCTTTGACACGCTGAACATCAAAGAGTTAAGAGCCAAATATTATGTCATTTGTAAAGCTACATGATCTAGGAGAGTGCCATTAATTGAGAAAATAATATTGCTTTTCCTATACTAGAGAGATTATTCTATTGGCAGATAAGTTATGCATTCATATTATATTTCATCTACTATCTTGATTTTAAATATTTTTTTCTTACTCTGTATGCCTCTTATTTTCCCAATTTCAACATATTTTGGCCTTTACCATGCTCTTCTATCTGGTAGTCTGGACCACTGTTACTCCTAGATTAGAATTTTAGAATTTATAGCTAGGATGGATTACTAGCACCATTTATTCTAATCTCACTTGTTAGGAATTGAGTAATGGCTGCAATTTGCACAAGAGTCCACAGTTGGAGATTACCAGAATGAGCAACATCAGAAACCATGTCTCCAGATGCCAGTTCAGTGCTTCTTACTTTCAAATCAGTTTTGAATTTGTATTTTTGTTGACAATCTCCCCTTTCAGTTTTTTCTCCAAAGATCTATTTGAAGATTTTTAGAGCTCTCATTTATACTCCTTCTTCTGAGTAAATTGCTATTAGCATCTAACATTTATCATTTCTAAATTCTTTCCTAATTTCTCCCACTACATATATTTCTTTGTTCAAGTCCTACCAAAGCTGAATTTTAATTCACTGTTATAATTATGTAAAAAGTATAAATTTCATTATTAAATGATATTCTTTTGTCTATACTGGTGTTCAGAAAGACCTTTGATTAAAATTCTATTCTGTAGGCCTGAAGTCTCCTCAAATACTTTAATTTTCCCTTTGCTGTAGTATTAATGAATTTACAAATATCTATTGTGTAGGTAAAAAACTAGGCATTTTGTTCTAGGTATTCACTACTACCAAGTTAGCTGAAATGCCAAAATTTTCCTTTTATATTGTATAAGAAGGAGTGTATAGGCTCAAGAAGATATTTGAATGGATCTGTGTTATATAACTTAGCTAACTCCTAACTCTAATGTTCAGAGGGTGTGGGTCATCGCTAAGGATGCCTCAATAAAAAAAACCAAAAACCAAAAAAAACCCAAGAGGCAGGGCTGTGCTTAAGAAGTAAGCATGGCAATGATTTTCTTAGTACTTTCTCCAAAGGTACCAGTGATCATTTACTTGCATACAGAAGGAAAAAGAAATATCGTGACAATGTTATGACTGTTAGACACTGTGGACTGTTAGCCTGAAGGATCATTGTGTTCCTTTTTTTTGAAGGGAGGCATGTGGGATGTAGGTATACATGGAGTTTAGACCTGGTGTATAGTGGGTCTTCAGAATGACAATCCTCCTGTGATCATTACGTCATTTCCAGAATGTATGACTTGAACTAATATACTTGGGAAAACCTACACTGCTTTCTTGCTCCTGTTGGTTACAACTATTGTATAGAGGAAGACCCTGAAACTGTTTCATCCATAGGCCAAGACAGTATTTCAAAAAGCACATTATTTTCTGCAGAATAGTGAGGGCAAAAAATGATTCAGATGATATGTAGGCAGTGATTACCATGCTATCTCCATTTAATTCACCATCATGCCCCCTAAAAAATCAGACAGATTTTGGAGAATGACAATGGACTGTGTAAACACAACCAGAGCAGACTTAATTGCAGATGCTATGAAGCAGGGGACTATAAGACTTTAGTTTACATCTTTATCTCACAAAGCTCAGCCCTGAGACCCAGGGAAGCTTACAACACTGTGATGCAGGATGCTCCCTGGTCGTAAAACACCTTAGACAATAAATTTAAGTTAGTGTCTCTCTGCTTCTGTGACACCCGGGATACCTTAAAATTGGTATAGGGGTGTTTATGGCACTAGGAAGACTAAGGAGGGTTATAAAAGAGGGGTTTCAGATAACAAAAAAATGTTAAAAATGTTAGGTACATGGGAACCTGATTTCATGTCAAGAATTATTAACTGCCTTTGTTCTCTGTGCCACTCTGTATGCCTATATAAGCCCTGTGTAGTGTGTTTCCGGGACCGCTGTGATTTGGCTTATTACCCACCATGGTCACTGGCTGAATACAGCTCCTGTAAAAGAATTCAGACTCTAAAACGTTTCTTTGATCTCACCTGGTACTTTGCAACAGCTATGCTAGTATTTTTGATAGAAAAGATGACACAGCCTGAGGTATGGAACATGCAATTATTGATTTGATCAATTTTCTTTTCCATCAGTTTCAGAAAGGACTAGAAACAGTATTTACCTGAAATGAAAAAAGTATACATTTACAATTTTGCCATTTGTCATAATAAATCAAGAGATTTAGGCCAATTGGATATTTTAGTGGTTATCAAAATGATTATATTACTCTATTCTATTGAAATAAAAGACACATACTTGGGTGTTTTGGTAATAATATGTGCTCTCGAGATAGGGAACAAATTCTATCAGGAAATTGTCATACCATTAAAGTTTTAGTTCACAAAATGGATCAAAGTCTTAAATGTAAGACACACAAATCATAAAACTCCTAGAAGAGAACGTAAGTAGATATTGGTCTTGGCAATGATTTCCTGGATAAGACACCAAAAGCACAGTCATCAAAAGTTAAGTAAATAGGACTATAAACTGTTAAGATGTCTATTATCGAGTTACCCTGTTGGCACAGCAGACAAGGCTACAGGATGCAGTCCACGTCCACCTTAATGATCTGGGTTTGAGACCTGAGGTCTGGAAACTGCCACAGTAAACAACTAAATAAAACAAAGAAATGTTTCTTCCTTCTCTCTCTTCCTGCCTGCTCACCTCTGTTCCCCTTCATTCCTGCCTACACCATTCCTTTAAAACGAACACACAAACAAACAAACAAGTCTATTATCAAAAAGTCAGTAGATGATAAATGTTGGCAAGGATGTGAAGACTAGGTCCCTATCAGCTGAGTCAGCTAGGGAGTAGAGTTGCCAATTGAGGAATGGAGATTTTAAAGTAGAGGGACATTCACTTGTGGGATCAAAACTCACTTCAGGGGCAGGTATTGTGATTCACACCATTAACATTCCTCTTGTAAGGTTCCCTCAGGACGTGAGTTTCAGCAAAGTCCTTAAAGAGCTTCTCTTATGACTCAATGAAACAAGGAGAGGCTAGTGGTTTAGGGGTGGAGGTCATATATACTATGCTTTTCCACCAGAAGATTTATTCTATCTCTTGGAAACATTGTTGATTGACATCTCATCATTCTGTCCTCTTTGAATTGCCTTTTACTAAACAGAGCTGACATCTCTCTATAAACAACTGAAATTCTCTATGACCAATTAACAATGTAGGAGAAAACTCTGTCAGGTTTACAAAGTTATGCATATTATACTATCATCAGCTTTGAGTAAATAAATATACATTGCATTAAAATCTACTCAGAGATTTCCTGAACGAAAATTTCCTTTACGGAAAGAACCTCAGGGAATGTAGTTTGCTGTATACTTCCTTTGGAAGGAAGGAATGGTTGTGTATAGATTTTATTCAATTGTGAGCAGAGTGAAAGATTTGTTTGGTTTTTCAGGTCTATGGAAAAAATAAGTTTATGAAATTATTGGCATGAAAATTTGGGGAGAGGTATGTAGCTGAGCTTCTTAGAAAAGCACAGAGTTTACAGAGTATTAGTGTCACATAAACGGCTATTATAGGTTATTCATCATGTAGGAACAAGATGACCTGCCATTGGGGATGCTAGTATCTTTCTCTAGCTGCTGTAGGACTGCTTAATTGATACTGAAAGTGGTTACAGCAACATAGGTGATGTCTCTATATCCATCAGTAGCATGAAGTACTCATCATTGAGGCTGACCTGCTTACCATCACTGTCTAAACTGCTGATGCAAAAGTAAATGGGTAGCATCTATATAGTTCATCTCTCACACCAATCTGAGAGGATTATCTATGGCAGACTGAATAGACCCATTTTTGAAACGAGATGTTTGTCTTCATAGGGATAATGATCTCTATCTCTAATCTCACTACATAGGAAAGTTATAAACATACATGTATCTTACAGGTGTGTATTTTATATATAATTTTTTTATTAATTATCAGTTATAAAATAACAAATTAGCAACAAACTATACATAGTTATTTTGCCACCTGGTTTTGTTCAGTAATATACTCTGGTTTTCTTAATACACAGGTATTACCTGCTTTTAAAAAGTTCATGTTATGCCACTTTTCTTTTTACAAAAGAGCCATATTAACACCTGCTTTTGTTAGTTCAAAGAAAACCAAAGAGGATTTTTATTTTTATTTATTTTTTTTTATTAATGGCAATATTTATTTCTTTTGTTCACAATGCTATATTCATACTAGGATACTGAAATTACATCTCAGTCTATTTATGGCACCACACCCACAACCAGAGTTTCTTTTCTCTTCCAACATCCTCTCCTTTAAAGCCACAATCCTGTGTCCTTCTATTTGTATTGGTATCTGTATATTCATTCATTTCATTATATTCTGCATATGAATGAAACTATCCTGTATTTATCTTGTTTTCTGATTTATTTTGCTTACCATGATCTCTTTCAGTTCCTTGTGGATTGTTGCAAATGGCACAATTTCATTTTTTAATAACAGCATAGAATTTCATGGAGTATTTGTACCATAGTTCCTTATCCAGTTATTTGTTGATGGGCACTTAGGTTATTTCCTTCTCTTGGCTATTATGATTGTACTGCTATGAATATAAGGGTGCAGATGCTTTTTTCTGAATAGATTTTGTATCCTCCGTGTGCATGCCCAGGAGTGGAATTGCTGGATTAAATGGTACATGCATCTTTATTTACTTGTGAAATTTCCACACTATTTTACAATGAGGTTGCAGCAATTTACATTCCCAGCAACAGTGTAGGAGGATTTCTTTTTCTCCACACCCCTTCAAAAATCTGCCTCCTGCCGGTATTTTTGATATAGGCCATTCTCATGATTGTGAGGTGATATAGCATTGCAGTTTTCATTTGCATTTCTCTGGTGGTGAGTGATGTAGATGTTGTTTTCAGGTGTCTGTAGGCCATCTGTGTGTCTTTAGATAGGAGTCAATTCAGTTGCCCATTTCTTGATGGTCATTTGCTTTTGTATTGATGTGCTTACAAGCTCTTTATATATTTTGAAGATTAAGATCTTATCTGATTAGTTGTGTGAATATCTTCTCCAATTTCATGGGTTGTATTTTTGTTTTAGCGGTGGTTTCTCAGTGTGGAAGATTTTCAGTTTAATGTAGTCCCAATTGTTTAGTTTTACTTTGATTTCTTTTGCTATTACTGTTCCACAAAGACATCTTTGAGGTTGAGGTCATGGAGTGCTTTCCCTACATTTTTTTCTAAGTAATTTATGGTTTTGGTGCTTATGTCCAGGTCTTCGATCAGTTTTGTCTTAACTTTTGTGCATAATGCTAAGGAGGAATCTAGATTACTAATTTTTAAAATATGTTTTTCCAGTTTTCCTAACTCTATTTGTTGAATAGACTTCCTTAATTATGTTCGTGGCATCTTTGTCATAGATCAACTGTCCATGGAGGTATAGTTTTATTTCTGGGATCCCAGATTGATTACACTGATCCATGTGTCTATTTTTGTTACAGTACCAAACTGTTTTGATAATAATCATCTGAGGGATAGTTTGAAATCAGGGAGTGTGATTCCTCCACTGTTCTTTTTTTTCCTTAGGATAGATTTGTCTATTTAAGGTCTTTTGTGGTTCCATACAAACATCAGTATTATTTGCTTCTTTTCCTTGCAAATTTTCCCTGATTTTGATGGAAATTACATTAAATCAATAAATTGCTTTGGGTAAAATTGTCATTTTTACTGTGTTAATTCTTTCAATCCATGAACATGGAATGTATTTCCATCTCTTTGTGTCCCTAGTATTTCTTTTCATTGTAAGTTCTTTCACCTCCTTTGTTAAGTTTATTCCTAGGTATTTGATCTTTCTTGGTGTGATTTTGAATGGAATTATTTCTTAATTTCTTTTTCTCTACTTCATTGTTTGCATATAGGAATGCTGCAATACTGTCTGTTGATTTTTTATGAAGCCATTTTGCTCTATTCATTTATTGTTTCTATTCCAGCACTCTTTTTTTTTGTGGAATTTAGTATTTTCTAGATCTAGTATCATGTCACTATCAAATGATAGTTTTAGTTCTTCTTTTCCAATTGGATTCCTTTCATGTTACTGATACAGGAGGCAATAGGACTGAAAGTTGTCACTTTCCTGACAAGCATGAGAAATGGAATATTTTGCAGTCTCAAGCAATACCAGATGCTGTTCAAACTCCCCTCCTGTTTACTGAACTAAAGGACTCCATCCCCACCCCTCCGCACTCACCTGGCATTCCAGTCCAAGGACTCCCTACCCCTAAGTCAATAGCTCAGTCAGATGGCCTTACTGAGATTCCACCTCTAGCCCCCTCTGTGTTAGTCAGTGATTACCCCTTTAAAAGCCCTCTCTCACACTGCTTTCCTAGGATTGCTCTTTGTTTCTTCTCAGAAAGGAGCTTTCCGGGCCTGCACATGGGAAAAAAAATCTCTCTTAAAGACCAAGGGCTCCCTTGTCACTGCCTCTTACTTAGGAACCAGTTTACAGTTACTTTCTTGCCTTATTGGTCTTGCCAAGATTCCATAACTATATCAAATAGTAGTGGTGATAGTGAGTAACCTTGTCTTGTTCCAGATTTAGGGTAAAGCCACTCAGTCTTTCACCACTGATTATAATGTTGGTGGTGGGTTTTTCGTATATTGCTTTTATTGTATTGAGGTATGTGTCTTCTATTCATATTTGGTGAGAGTTTTTAACATGAATGGATGTTGAATTTTGTTAAATGATTACTTTTTCTGAATCTATTGAGATTATCATGTGGTTTTTTATTTTCCTTTTGTTGAATAGGTGTATTATGTTGATTGGTTTGTGTATGTTGAGCCATCCTTACATGCCTGAAATAAATTACATTTGCTTGTAGTCTATAATCTTTTTGATGTGCCGTTGAAATCTATTTGTCAATATTTTATTATGAATTTCATGTCTATGTTCATCAGTAATATTGGTCTGTAATTTTCTTTTTTTGGTGCCTTTGTCTAATTTTGGAATCAGGTAATTTTGCCTCATAGAATGTACTGAGAGTTTTCCCTTTTCTTCTACTTTGTGAAAGAATTTAAGGAGGCTAAGTATCAGTTCTTCTTTGAATGTTTGATGGAATTCAAGAGAAAAGCTCTCTGGACTTTGTGCTCTTGTTCTGGGGGAGATTTTGTATTACTTCTTCAGTTTCCATGCCTGTGATTAGTCTAAGTTGTGTGTCCTCCTGCTTCAGTTTTGGGAAGTTGTAGGATTTTAGAAACTTGTCCATTTCTTCATGATTAAAAACTTTTATTTGTATAAATGTTCATAATAGTCTCTCATGATCCTTTGTATTTCTGTGATGTCAGTTTTAATATCACCTACTTCATTTCTGATTTTTATTATTAGGCTTTTATTTCTCTTTCTTTTAAATTTCCCTAGGGGGTGTATTGATTTTATTTTATTTTTTTAAAGAACAGTTCTTGGATTCATTGACCATTTGGATGGTCTTTTTGTTTTCAATTCAATTTATTTCTCCTCCTATCTTTTATTATTTCCTTTATCTTGCTGATTTTTGGTTTTGATTGTTCTTCCCTTTGTAGTTTCCTCAGGTGTGTTATTAGATAAACTTTCCTTTCAAATTGCTTTTGTCTCACCCCATATATTGTATCTTATCTCTTAATTTTCATTTATTTCAAGATAAGTCAATTTCACTGGTGATCCAGGAGTTGTTCAGAAGCACGTTGTTCAATCTCCAAATCTTTGGGTATTTCCAGTATTGTTCTTTTGATTCATTTGTAATTTTACCACCCGTGATCAGAGAAGATGCTTTCTAAATTTGCTGAGATTTGCTTTGTGTCCCAAGATGTGATCTGTCTTTGAGAGTGTTCTGTGTACATCTGAGAAGGATGCATATTCTTTTTTGTTGGGGTAGAATACTCGGTATATATCTGTTAGTGTTATATGATCGTTATTTCAATTAGGGCCCTTATTTCTTTGTTGATTTTTTTGCCTGTGTGATCTATCTATTGATATAGGTGGAGGGTCAAAGTACCCTGCTACTTTATTGTATTATTGTCAATGTCTGCTTTTGGCGCTGCCAGTATTTGTTTTATATATTTAAATGGTCCTACTTTGGGTGCATATCTAACGATAATTACTTCTTCTTGATGGATTACCCCATGAGCATAATATAGTGTCTATCCTTCCTTGTGATATCATTTTCTGGTTCTGATATTAGTATTGCAGTTCCTAATTTCCTTTCATCACTGCTGCTTTGATATCCTTTTCTGTAACTGTTGACATTCAACCTATGTTTATCTTTGGATCTGATATGAGTTTCTTTTAAGCATAACATTGATAAGTTCAGTTTTTTTAATTCATCCAGCCACTTTTCGTTTGGTGAGTTCAGTCCATTCACATTTAGGGTAATGATTAAAATGTCAGGCTTATTGCTGTCATTTGATCATATGTTTTCTTTTGATTTTCTCTGCCTGTTACTTCTTTTTATGTTTACTTACATTTGCCTTTTCCTTTGAGTGATTTTCATTGTCTATTTTGTCATTTTTTTTCTACTTTTTGGCTATCTATATCTTTAGAATTTGTTTTTGTGTCTTCACCATGTTTTTTCTTAATTGTACTGCTCTGTGATAGTCTATTTTTTATTAAAGAAATGTGCAATCAGGAATGATGGTGAATAGGCAGACAGGCAGGAAGAGAAAGGAGGAAGAAGCAGTTTATTTTTAATTGTTCACATTGGTTGCCTCCCCATTCCCTGGTCTTGAAGCCAGGACCTTGGAATGTACGTGGAATGTACCCAGGTTGTACTTAGACTGCTAGGCCATCACCGTGCAACTGTGATTTTTTATGAGCTAATGCCATATCATACTTACACATTTGTTTAGGTTAATTTTTTTCTTTCCACCTTTAGTGTTTTTTGTTTCTCTTATTGGTGTTATCTTTGTTTCTTCTTTTGCTTGCCTGTTTATCATTTTATTTTGTTTTTATTTTCCCTGCTGATGGATCCTATTCAAGATTTCTTTAATGGTAGGCTTGTTGATAGAAAAATTAATTAACTTTTGTTTGTCATTGAAGACTTTTATTTCTCCATCATAGCTGAATGGTAATTTTTCATGGTAGAGTATTCTTGGTAGTTTTGTCTTTTATTATTTTGAATACATCATTTCATTCTTTCTTGTCCTGCAGGGTTTCTGTTGAAGATGTCTGATGATAGCCTGATATGTGTGCCTTTGTAGGCTATGTTTTCCTTTTCTCTAGCAACCTTAAGTAGCTTTTCTTTGTCATTGACTTTTGCTAGTTTTACTATTATCTGTCTGTGTGAAGGTCTTCGTACATTTAAAAATTTTGGTGTTCAGTGACATCTCTGCTTCTTGAAATGCCATAGTTACTTTTAGTAACAGATGTGAGAAATTCTCTATTACTTCTTTAAATAGGTTTTCTACTATTTTCTCCCTCTCCTCCTTCAACGACACCTATTATATTTGTTCTTCAACTTGGTTCTGCTATTTTTCTAGGGTTTTAAAATATATCCTCAATCTTATTTCTCTTTTGTCTTCTATGAGGTTCACCTCTGTTATCTTGTTTTTCATTTCTGATATTTGTTTCTCTTAAAATTGATTCTGTTTTTGGATCTTCCATGTTTACCTTCAATTCCTTGAGTATCTTACATCTATAGTGTTTCTGCTAGAACTGTCTTCATTGCCTCAATCTCTTTGATGACATATTCCCTTTAGTCTGTTATTTCTTTTCTGAGTTCTTCCAATTTCCTTTGGGTAGTAGTGTGCCTCCTGCATCTCATTCAGCTTTTTTTACAAGTATTATTTTTGACTCTTCATATGTTAGGTTCTCTCAATCTTTATCGATGGAATTTGTTTCTGATGAGATCCTGGCATCTACCTCCTTTTGACTTTTTTTTCTTGTGATTTAGATTTTGGCATGACTTTCTTTACTGTTTGAATTTAGAACCTTCACTTTCCTTTTGTTTTATTTTACATTTCTTCCTTTCTGTATGATAGCGTGGCAGGTGATACAGCTCCTTGATTTTAGTGGGGGGAGTGGCTCTGCTCTCTATGATATCCTTTTTTAATGGTTCAGTGATAATATTTCAGGTAGTGCTTGCAGGCTTTTCAGATTTCCAGTGCAGGGATATTCAGAGGTGGCTCCGGTGCTGTCTGTGAACATAACTCTACAGTAGCTCAATTATGTGTTAAAAAATCTCTGGATCTGGTTTGATGCACCATTGGGTTGCAGGTCCTAAGACCTAATGGGAGCTTTTTCCTGGCCATAGCTGGGAAGGATGGGGGCTTGGTTTATGGTCCATAGTAGCAGAGGCTAGGAAGTGCATTTTCAGATCACTGAAGTCTTATGGTTGGCATTTCTGAGCCACTACAGGGCAGGAATGATGGTTCATTGGTCTTTTGGGAACAGGAGCCTCCAATGTCTGGTTCTGTATTGCTGAATCCCAGAGGCTCATGCTTTCTAATCCTGGGAAGGGACAAGGTGAGGGGTGTGTGAAGCTGCTTTTCCTCAAGGATTTTTCTTTTTGACAAAAGGAGAAAAGGGAAAATAATGCTCAGCATTTATTTTGCAGGAACCATTTAAGATGAAGCATAGTTTCTGAGCATTGACAATGGTGCCACTATGCTCTTCCTTTGGAAATACTTTATAAAGACTGTGTATTTATCATCTCACTTCTGATTTAATTATAAAATTGTGTTATTTTAAGTTTTTTGTCTTATATGGCTTGACCAGGGGGGTTACTTTTTGGATCTGACCACACTAATTTTTTTCCAGATAATTAACTATATTTGCTTCTCTCCTCTTGGCTTATGAAAAGTTTCCTAGGAACAATCTACTTTCAGAGTGTGGGAAACACTTTACAGAGTTTGAGCTTGCTTTTTGATGGGCTCATATATATCATGATTTCTGTGTCACCTGTTAATAATTGATTCAGTTGTTTCCTTTACTTTTAATCTCTATTCTCTTAAAATTTTGTATAGGAAAATCTTTGCAAGTATCTACAATTATACCATGCCATATACCAATATATGCTTGCATAAAAATGAAATGTTGTATACAGTCTTCTACTATTTAAACCATTCCAAAAAATAAGCATATTGTTTTTTTAGAGTACATCAAGATGATTTTATGTTTCTGAGTAAATATTTATTTTCAGAGATTATCTTTTTGGTAATTATCAGTATTTATAAAATGTCCAACAAAAAGCACAGAGATATTAAACAAAAATTCCATTCATGTTTCTCTCTTCCTGCTTGCTCTGGTCAAGCCAAGTAATTCTCTAGGGGCAAAGTCCCCTGATTCATGAGTTCCTTCTAAATTATCATGTTTTTGCTGCATCACTTGGTCACTGTCCTCTAGAGCTGGAACTAATCAGTTTTATTTCTTCTTGTGGCAGGATTTTATATGGCTCTTCATCTGGAGAATACAGGAAAAATCTCATACTATCTGAAGATACTGTTCTCTTTATACAGGTAAAAGAGATAGATGGAAATAAATTTATGCAAAAAGTAACGTTAATTTGACATGTGATTTTTTTTTTTTTAGAATTGCTATGCATATAAATCATAAGTTCAAAGTATATGAGTATTATCCAAAAGTAAAGTGGATAGTGCCCAGGATGAGGAAGGTTTATAATATATTGGAAAAATTTAACTGACCTTGACTTTTGGCTAGACATACATTGTTACTTAGGTAATTTGAAAGACATTAAAAAGTGTCAAATGATTACAACAAATCACTCTGTTACAGATGTTGATTATATGAATGATTCTTATCATCTGTCACTTGATAAACAGGCATGGAATATCAATGGCACATGAAAATATTGAAAAAGGATAATTGTATTTTTCTCCATTTGTTTTTCAAAAGAGATGGGTATAGATTTATAAACTTTTGTTCAAAGGGAAGCAAGTTTATTAAGAATTTGTCAAATTTACAAATTGTAAAGTGTTTCCTAGATATCCCAATGAAAATAAAAAGCTTTAGATCAAAAATCCAAAACTGAATAAATTCTAATATCATTTAAAAGTGTAATATGGAATATTAAAAATACATAAAATTCTGATGAGGTTTATTTAGTTTTCCTGATCTCTTACATAGTTTACAATTTGCGTTTTTTAAATTATTTTTTATCTCTAGGCTGTAAATAGAGTGAAAAAAGTCTTATAGAATGATGACAAATGAATTTTTTGATATAAAGGAATGAAAAAGAAACAAAGAAGACATATAAAAGATATTGAGTTTATTTATTTTTGCAAACAGATATATGAGTGACTATTTGCTGCATTCAGGACATAAATAGTTATTTAAAATGGACAGAATTCATATTGTTCATAGTTATGAAAAGCAAAAGTAGAACTGGCCTCATATTAGAGGCAGGATTTTATTTTGGTATAAACAAGGTTTGTGATAATTTGAAAGATTAAACTGAAAAATGTTTGAGCATTTTGACAGGCATTTTTTAAAAAACCAGGCTCAAGCAGCAATCTCTGAAATTGTAGGTCACTATTATTCACTATGGATTTTTAAAGAAGTTTATTTATACCTGGAAGAAGCAACAGAGAGCTTAGCTTGAGTAAATCATTTGACTTAAATATGTGCAACTGGGCATTTTGGAGGGCAGTGCAGTTTTTAGATGGAGGAGGAAATTTATATGGATGATGATTTAGATTAGTACAGTTCTCAAACTTAGCACTGTCTGTAGGTCCTTTTCAACTTGATGACAATTATTTGGCACTTCGGTTAACAATATTTCCCTTATTTAAAATAGATTAAAGTCTGGTTAGAGGACTAATCACTTCTATGTGGGTCAAGAAAAAGGATTTATCACAACAGAAGGAAAAGTGATAGATTTTGTCTTTTATATTATGAATATTTACATAGTTAAAAATATGAACAAAATTAATATATTTAGTTTTATTATTTCATTAGTTTACAATACTAATGAAAGTTAGATTTTGCAGAATAGAGGTACACCTCAGCCACTATTTCTATTAATTAGAAAAGTGAATATAGTAAAAAGACTTATTTCAAAGAATAGCCAGTTTATGAGTTTATTTCAGAATACCATTATTTGGAAATTTTGCTTCTTTGTGTTCAGTAGCTTCTAGGTGAGTAAACATCATATCCTGTTCCTCCATTCTGTGCCTGTTTCTCTGCTTGGAAAGAGATTTGGATCCTGACACTGTGTCAGGTGACACAAACTGCGATGACCCAAATTTTTAAAGTTTTGATATTCCATGATATTTGAATGAATGTATTCTCATTCTTTTAGTAATATAAGTTCCATATTTATATTTCCTTGAGCCTTAGATTCATTTTTTCTAAAGTTATCAGTTTCTACCTGATTAATAGTGATTGACAATCAAAAGGTAAATAAATTCACAGTTATATGTGCATAACTGATAAGTGCTTATTGAGAAACTCTCCCAAGAGACTTAGTACTTGAGAGATACCTAGAGATATAAATGCTATAATTTATTTATAATTAAATAATTTCTGAAAAGTGATTACAGAAAGTAATGGAAAGCATTTCTCAAAACTGTATTTGACTTAATTTAAAATAAATTTATCCTTTTGTCCTTTGTAATCATACACATTTTATTTTTTGTCCTTAATATCATTAATCTTTCCTTTTCCCTATGTTTTCCTCACTTTTATAATTGTTTACTTTCTATTTTTTCTCCATTGCTTAAGAACTATGCATATTCTCTACTCTTGAACTTTAATTATTTTAGTAGTCAGATTTCCATGTATTTCTTAATCACCCAAATACATCCTCTCCTATCTTTCAGGAAATATTTATTTTGTAAAGCATTTACACATTCCTATTATATACTATTCCTACTATGTAACTAATAGAAGTCTATGTTTTGGGATACACTGAATCACAAGACATATAGATATAATCATTGATTTATAGGATAGGAAGTCTTATCAGGAAAGATATAGACATACACACAAAATTCATGAATTACATTTTTAGTATGTACTACTAAAATACAGTTTTGTCCCCCATTCACTAAATAATTCTTTATTTAAAATTGAATTATAAAAGAAAAATCTGCTTTTGTTGCCTTAAAACAGTTATTTTGCTGTAAGCATAATACATAAATTACTTTGAAGATTGAGTTTACGAAAGAAAATGTTTATTTTGTAGAGGTATACAAAGCATATATCAAGGACATAATGCATGTAGCTCTCCGGAAGTTTTTGTAATTTCAAAGAACATGATAGCTACTGCTCAACATCTTTCAGATACTAGACTGTCTTCCAAATGGCCAGTTTTACATATTTAAGTCAAACGATTTACTCAAGCTAAGATCTCAGTTGGTTTTTCCAGGTATTAATAAACTTTGAAACTCCATAGTGAATGATAGTGACCTATAATTTCAGAGATTACTACTTGAGCATAGTTTGTAAAAAATTCCAGTCAGAATGAAAACCAACCTGTCACAAACAAATCATGGCCAACTAGGTGTAAAAAAAAGATCCATCTTCTAACTAAGAATCCAGTAACTGTACCAAAGAGTAGATTCTTCTTAGGACATAGAGTTATTGATGTCTCTGATTTGTATGTGTTTTGGGAAAGTCACTGAACCTCCTCACCTTCAGTCTCATAATCTCCTAAGGATGGGGCAAGTGGTATTATTTCTAAAGTATTTTCCACATTTGACATATCTATTTGTATATAGTAAATTTTGACAGGTTACATATTATAAACTTAAATTGTATAGTATATTATTTTGATTCATTTATGTATTATATGATTGCTAGTGAAATAACTATGACATTACATCATGCTGTTATTGTCTATCTCTGTTATACTATGCATTACATCTCTTATTTATTACTTGTTACAAGTTTGTACTTATAGAAATGCCATAAATCTTATCCCTCAACCCTCACATTATCTGATGGCCACTATTTTACTTTCTGCCATTTATTTATATATTTTTTTACAGCTTTGACTTAGAATCCACATAAAAGAGATATCATATAGCAAAGACATTGCATGTCTTTGATTTATCTCACTTTAGCATAATGTGCTAAAAGTTCATCCATGTTGCTGTAAATAACAGTATATATTTCCTTATCATGGCTAAATAACATTGTTATATTTTTTATTCATTTATCCAATGATAGGCATTTGGGTTATTTCTATATCTTAGTTATTGTGAATAATGCTGTGATATACATGGATGTGTATATGCCTCAGGCAACTCCTATTTTCATTTCCTGTGGGTGTATGCCCAGAGTGAAATTGCTGTATCATATAGTAGATCTGTTTTTAATTTTGAGGAAACTGTATATTGTTTACCATAGTGGTTGAATCAATTTACATTCCCATCAACAGTGTATAAGGGTTCCTTTTTCACCAAATCCTCCCCAGCATCTGTTGTCACCTGTCTTTTTGATGGTGTCATTCTAACAGGTGTGAGGTGATATCTCAATGTGTCTTTGACTTACATTTCCCTGATGATTAATGATAAAAGTATCTTTTCATGTACCTTTGGCCATTTAGTTGACCTCTTTGGAAAAATGTCTATATTAAGTTGTGCTAGTTCTTTATTTTGGATGTAAACACTTATTTGATATATGGTTCATAAGCATTTTCTCTCATTCTGTAGGCTGTCATTTCATGTTGTTAATTGTTCCTTTTACTGAGCAGAAGGTTTTGAATTTCCTTATCCTATTTGCTAATTTTGCTTTTGTTTGTGTTTTTGGCAACAAGTCTAAAAAAATCATTGTCAAGACCAAAATTGGTGAGCTTCTTCCCTCTGTTTTCTTTCAGATCTACAAGAGAACAACTTCAGCTTCAATCTCTGACACTTTAATTTTTGTGAATGTTGTAAGAAAGGGATAAATTTCATTGTTCTGCATGTATTTCTCCAGTTTGCCAACAACACTTGTTGAAGAGTATATCTTTCCCTCATTGGGTGTTTTTGGCTCCCTCCTAACGTATTAATAAACAGCATTTTTTGAGAGCAAATATATTTAATTTATACTTGATGATTTTTATTCATTAAAAGATATTATAATCTATTAATAAGTAGGTGAAAATATAATTTATTATTGAAATATATCTTAGATATAGAATTTTAATGCTCTCCATTGGCCAGTACTGTTTCATATTCATTTATCTCTTATGTTGAATATTGTTATGGACAAGCGAAAGAAAGTAGGTAAAATTAACATTTACTGAATATTTACTTATTGAATATCTACACACTGAATACATTATTGCAAAACTATTTTATCCCTCCACTTACTCTGTCCACTGCTCTATGATGCCCCTCATATCTTTTAACTTCCTAGAACATGTGCTAGTAAGTACTCCAGGGCACTGCTTCTGAAATTATCTTTAGGAAAGAACCAGGTTTTCACTCTAATCCTGTATGGACAGATGCTTTACTAAATACAAAATAAAGCACTTGGATTTTACTATGATGTAAAATTGCTAGGGAAGTTTCTAGGTAGTCTCAATTTCTGTGTCTAACATGATGCAAACTGATCTTGGACAATTCATGCACTTGCACTTTCATTTGGCATACAGATATGAATAAATCATAATCCATGCCTTGAAGAAAATTAGTCTATTTGGTGAGATAGAACTGTAGTCAGTTTACTAAATTACATGAGAGAAAATAATTGCTCATAATATAAAGTGAGACCTCATAGATGTGGTTAAAATTTAATAAAATTGATGAAGATTCCAGAGGTACAGAATCAGAAGGAAAAATCTGTTTGAAAGTACAAATCTTGTACAAAACAATGTTATTTAATTCATTGCAATGCATTATTAATGAAAAATATTAATTAATATTATAAGTATAATAATATTGCCTATGTTGTTAGGTTTGTATATTATGAGGTAATAAGCATCAAGGATTTAGCACAGCATCAGTCTCACTGTATGTAATATGTGTTAATGAACACGTTATTGTCACTGTGAAATGTAAAACTTCAACAAATGGATATTTGTTATATTATTATTATTATATTATATTATTGATGGATAATAAATTTCCATAATGGACAGAAACAAATAATGCTCATATTTATTTATAATTTAATGTAAACTTTTTCTAAATTCAAGAAAGATTTATTCTTGGTTCTAATCCTAAAAGAATAAAAGAGAAAAAGAGCCAAGAAGTTTTGAAGAGACACTTGCCTTACTGAATTCTAATATGAACATGTAAACACAAAATAATAATCAATTGGAAAAGAACAGTATTGAGTAGACCCATGTATTATGGATGGACTATTCAGTAAATGTTTGGGGTACATTAAAAAAAGACTTACAGTCTTAGAAGTGGATAGAATATCTGAGAAATAGTGAATGGCTCTGTGTGACTGCAAACAGGCTATATTAGTCTTAAACAAAAAAAAAATCAAAAGAATATGGGGCTGAATTGTTGCCCAATCTTATCTACTCTGGGAAGAATCACAGTGTATTAAATGCAAAGATAACCCAGTGGTAGAGAACAGCTCCATAGGAAAGCCACTAATTTTTCTGGATGATCACATTTTTGAGACTATTTCAGAGCAAATTAGGTCAGTTTTAGTGCTAAAGTCAAAAGAGGCTTTCATAACTTTGACCTATTTTTGTAATTACTCAACATACTTATCTTAATTTACATTTTTCCCTACTGTTCTCTTTCAGGTAGCAATGCCAACAAAACCAATGGATAAAGTGAATCACTCTGTGGTGTCAGAGTTTGTGTTCCTGGGGCTCACCAATTCCAGGGAGATACAACTTGTCCTCTTTTTGTTTGCCTCTATTCTTTATGTGGCAACCATGATGGGAAACTCCTTCATTATGCTAACTGTGATTTATGACCCTCACTTACATTCCCCCATGTACTTTCTGTTGGCCTACCTCTCCTTCAATGACCTGGGTGCTGCTTCTGTCACTTCTCCCAAGATGATTTATGACCTTTTCAGAAAGCATAAAGTCATCTCCTTTAGTAGCTGCATCACTCAGATCTTCTTCATCCACCTCATTGGAGGTGCGGAAATGGTGCTGCTCATTGCCATGGCCTTTGACAGATATGTGGCCATATGTAAGCCTCTCCACTACTTGACCATCATGAGCCCAAGAATGTGCATCCTCTTTTTTGTGGCTGCTTGGGTTATTGGCCTTCTTCACTCCTTGATTCAGTTGACTTTTGTGGTAAACTTACCCTTTTGCGGTCCTAACGTGTTGGACAGCTTTTATTGCGACCTTCCTCGGTTCATCAAACTTGCCTGCACAGACACTTCCCAATTAGAGTTCATGGTCACAGTCAACAGTGGGTTCATCTCTGTAGGCACCTTCTTCATACTCATCATTTCTTATCTTATCATTATTCTCACAGTTCAGAAACACTCTTCATCTGGTTCATCCAAGGCTCTGTCCACACTTTCAGCTCATGTCACTGTGGTAGTTCTGTTCTTTGGTCCGTTGATCTTTTTTTATACGTGGCCATCTCCCTCCACACACCTAGACAAGTATCTGGCCATCTTTGATGCAGTTCTCACTCCGTTCCTGAATCCTATCATTTACACATTCAGGAACCAAGAAATGAAGGTGGCAATGAAAAGAGTCTGCAGACAGCTAGTGAATTACAGAAAGATCTCTTAAATAAGGCCTGCATTGTAGAAAGTCTTTAATTATTGCTATTTCTTATTCATGGTCAAACTCAGTGAGTAACTTTTCTTTGTTCTTCCTGATATGATTATACAGTCTGCTTTGAATTTTGTTTTGTCTTTCATATGGGAAGGAGGGACATTCACCTTTAAAAAGAGAAAAAGATTTATATATGAAGTAGCTATACTCAAAGATTATGATAATCTTAAATCTCAGTTCCTAAGGAATGATATTTACTTAATTTTTAGAAATTCATAAGAGGGTAGGCCTTTTTAAGGCTTTAGAACAGAGAGATCTCTCTCTCTTTTTAGTAGGAGTCTATCTCATAGAGAGCAATTCCTATCAGAACTCAGTGAGGAATTTGTTAAATGAAGATTGAACTATTTCTTCCTTTTGTATGCTATAGCTTGCCTACAACCCTGTCCCCTCTTGTTGGGCTCTTCCAGGAGACACAAGGTAACTTTGAGAATATATATCCAAGAGCCAAATGAATGTATGGCTTTGGGTAGAAGTCAGATGGGCCATTTTTGGAATACAAAGAAATGGGAAAACATTATAATATTCTTATTAATTAACATTGTATTACTCAAAGTCACTAAATTTTTGTTTCCTTTATTCATCCTATTTCTTCATCATTTTTCCTCAGACACTGATGGTATATAGCGCTAGGAAGGTTTTGGTTGCCCCTTCCTTCAATAATTTCATTATTGTCCATTTTAAATTGCTCTGTTATAATTATTTTAAATTTCTCCCTCCATAGATTTCATATAT
Source organism: Solenodon paradoxus (assembly GCA_004363575.1). Lineage (NCBI taxonomy): Eukaryota > Metazoa > Chordata > Mammalia > Eulipotyphla > Solenodontidae > Solenodon > Solenodon paradoxus. Next base: position 149,124 of record RJWH01001698.1, read on the forward strand.
TGAAAGAATAATTTCCATCACAGGAGTATGATGAGGGGAGACTAGGGTAAAATCAGAGTAGTAGTTTTCACAACTTTTTTGAGTGACACATAATAAGGAATATAGCACACAAAATTTCACATAATGGTCCTTAACTTTTAAATGAAGTTTCTTCTTTTTCTTTCTTTTTCTCTTTATAGCTATTAAAATTTCTGTTTACAACCTACTTTGTGAACTACAAAATCTCTGCTTACTAGGAAAACTACACAAAAGGTAGAGAATTCCATCTACTGCTTCTAGTTAAGAACAGAAGGAATATGTCAATATTAATTTGTTTTATTATTCTAATAGAGAAAACAAAATTTTAGTCATATATGTTTTTTCTTTTCTTTGTGATGTATTTTACAGTAAAAGCTGAGCTAACTGCTAAAATTTTAACATTACTTCTTTTCAGACTCAATGGAAAATATATGCATATATACAGACACACACACACATATATGTATATGTATATGTAAGGAAATAGATTTTACTTCTTGGCAATCATATACTGCTGTCTATATTCATTTGTTTTTATCTTTTACTATCATCATTTACATTCTGGAATAACATTTCATCGTAATATAAATGTATCCTTTTTCCCTTGATAAACAAAACCAGGTCATATAATTAGCATAATTAGTATATTTTCGGGTACTGTTAGTTCTAATAAAGTCTCAGTCACCACATTAATTATGACTTTTGCAAATATAATTTAACTATTCATTAATAATTCTTGAATGTGGGTAATTGAGAATTGTCTAGTATACTCAAATTTTAGTAAATCAGCAGTGCTCATGAAAACACTAAATATAACCCTCAACAGTCATCCAATCCTATTTATACCTTTGAAGATAGTAAATGTTCTTCTTTAATAGCAAAAACGAATACATTAACTTAATGAAAGATAAAGACATTTTATATACCCTACAAAGAAGTAAGGCACACACACACACACACACACACACACACACACACACACACACACAATCAGTGTTTTCATGTTTAATCTTATTTAAAAGTTCTCCAAAAAAAGTAATTACTCTATTAAACACTAAACAAAGGTCTTAAAATGACTAAGACTTTAAGATGTTATGTTTACATGGACATACTGTGGAACTGTCAGAAGTATAACTCAAATTGAACACAAAATTGTCTAGCTTTTCCAATTTAAATGCTTATTTTATTTAAAGAAGACATTGTTTTACAAAAATATTGTCAAATTAGAATTGCTCGATAATTTTTTTTGATTATGTGGATTTGGATATAATTTAAATAGAAATGCTTCTGAGCTAACAATACTATGTTATATCATTTTTCTGAAACAGCTAGCACATTCAAAATAGAAATTCAGTTAAAATTTTTTCTTTGGGTGTAGGGAACCTGGGGGTAAAGATCAGATTGATGGTAGTGAATGAACTAGAATTTTGGTAGTGGTTTGTGAATATTGATCAAAGTATGCATCTATTCAATGAAGCTTATATAACATTATGGTGCAATAATAATCCAGTAAAACATTTTCCTTTGGAATATAAGGTATATTACAGTTGTTGAAATGCCTTTGTATTATAACATTAGTTTCAGGTATGCATCACTATAAATCAAAAACTCTATATACTTCATTAAGATCACAATTAAAAGTCCAATTCTATCCTTCAACATATCATGGGCCCCTTTTATACAATTTCCACGATTCCCTTTCCTTCTTTCTGGTAATTTATCAATTTGGATTTGTAGTCCAAAGTTTATTTTGATTTATTTGGTTCATTTGTTTGCTTTGTTTTTCTATAAACCATATATGAATGAAATCATATAAGTGTCTTTCTCTGACTTATTTCACTAAGCATAATATCTTCAGGATTCATCCATGTTGCTGCAAATGTCAAGATTTCATATTGTTTTGTAACTGAGTAGTATTTTATTATGTATATATATATATCATAAATTCTTTATCCTTTCATTTATTGATGGTACTTAGTTGTTTCCAGCTCTTGGTGATCATAAATTTTGCATAACAGGTAAACTTCATAAACCATTTCTTATCATTGTCTTTATTAATAGAGTTGTTGTATAAAAGGCATTCACATATTCCTTGCATTAGGAAAATATTTCACACCCACTCAATAAGATTGAAAGTTTTTTTTAATTATAAAAACACAGTCACACAAAACTCTTAAGGTCAGTTTTGCATCCTTACCTATAAATCAAAACTAGAATCAGATTTACCAAGTAATCAGTAGTAGAGACACATACAGACATCAGATCTCAAAGAATATTGGTCCTCCCAATGGAAACAGAGCATATTCCTACTTAGACAAATAGATAAAAATAAACAAATCTAATACCCCATCACTTTTCATCAGACAGAGACTAGCTACTGTTCTAAGGGGCTGGGGCTGCTATTGCAAAGTACCACCATCTCAATAACTAAAACAATAGAACTTTATTATCTCACAATTCTGGAGGCTAGAGTTCAAATCGGGGCTGGCATATTTGGTTACTATGGGAAGTTGTGAGGAAGTGATGAGTTCTAGGTCTTTTTCCTCAGTATTAGATGGATATCTTTAATGTCTCTTCACGTCTTCCCTTTGTGCATGCCTGTCTCTGTGCCAAATTTCCCCTTTTTTAAAAGGACTCTAGTCATACTGGTTAAGGGCTTACCTTAATGATTTTATCTTAATTCATTACATCTACAATAACCTTATTTCTAAATAGGTTGACATTCTGTATTTCTAAGGGCAGAACTTCAAAGTAAGAATTTTGGGAGGACACAGTTCAACCCACCGGAGATCTTAATTATCTCAAAAGAGATTATCAAATAATCAGATCATATAATCAAATTCATATTCTTTGCTGCCACAATGAGGAATCTTCTCTCAGTCATGCAAAAACTAGTTTTAAAACTGAATTTGGCAAGGATCAGAAGCAAAGCAAACAAACAAAAAAAACAAATAATAAACAACAAATATAACCACCAAATTGGAATAAAATAACATAGATCAGACTATCAGTAAAGGTAAAATTTTAGTGCTATTTTGGATTCACTACAGAAACAAAGAAAAGATTCATGGCTGGGCTTAAATGTCCCATGAAGTGTGCTGCTTAAGGAACACACTTTCCTGGCTCCAACAAGTGAGTTCTCTTGGATATCTTTATAGACATCTAAAATGATCCAAGAAAAATTTTTAAAAAGTTAAAAACATATAAAGCAATCACATGTGAAATATTTATTTGAATGACTAATGAGAGAACAAGCATGATGTAAGCTGATTTCAATTTTGACGGAAAAGTTTTCTAAGACTGAATTCCCCTGTAGTTTGCTCTTCATACCTCTTGATTTCACTAATTCCATTATTCTGACCTCTTTGGACTGACACACAGTTCAAATTTTAAGAGCTAAATGCAAGGGAAAATACATAACAGATTATCTGTTATCAGTAAAAATTGCCTCCTTGACATGAGTCAATTTGAGAGTTAAATGAAGAAATTTTATTGAGACATTTTTTGAGTTAAAAACTAGAAGTTACTACATTTTTTGACATTAAAAAATTTAAGTAAGCAGCATTATGGTAGAAGACCTTTTCCCAGACCCCAGTGCAAAAGTCAGTCTGCCAGTAATGTTATCTTACTACGGAGGAGGCTGTAGCTACATGATTTTCTATGGAGACTGCAGGTAGGTCCTGTTATCTTTGACTAAGGACAAACGAGCATGGCCTCTGTATCTGCTGTTGTACATAAGTGATAAGAGTTGCCAGTGGAAAGCACAGGTAGCCAAGGAGATGAGTCATTACCTCAGAGTATAAAAGGAGCTCCCCTACACCCCCATTGCTAAGCTTTGGGTAACAATACCCCTGAACCAGGGCTGGTGCTTGCAATAAAGTGCCTTTTCTCTAACTGAGTGCTCAGCTGTCATTCTTCTAGCCATCTGGAGGCTTTGCCATACAGTATGAATAATGTTCAACTTCTCTATTAATCAGGGAAATCTAAATTAAAACCAGTCTCTATGATGAAAAATACATAATGTTAAATGGAACATAGGTTGGTTTTAAGACCTGGTTGGGGAAGTTATACAACTCTGTGTTATAATGAGAGATTCCATCTTCTAGAACTTGAAAAATGTCCAAGTGATGTGGCAGTTAGAGTGCAGATTCATTGGCTAAGATGTTGGTGAAAGATGACACCCTGTGCTTCTGTGATGCATTCATTAGGAATACAAGCCATAGAAAGATGACACCCTGTGCTTCTCTGGCATTTGACATTGTGATTATCCCACTGAGGCTTGCTATAAACTGTGAGGGCTGAACCACACCGTGACAGGCTCCAGACGCAGAATCCACAATATAAGATTAAAGACAAGGGGAGGATGTGACACGCCCTTGGAGCCAACTGCTAGATAACGCTGGAATGTGACACACTGACCCTAACCAAGCGAGCACTCTGGCGAGCCTATGTAATGAAACCCTATAAAAACCTGTTAAAAAATAAACCCGGGGTCCTTGACCAAATCCACTGCGTTGGATGAGGCTCGGACCCCAGCATGCTGGAAATAAAGTCCCTTATGATTTTACATTGTTGACTGGTGTGTGTATGAGTTTCTGGGAGGATGAACGCTGACCCTAACATAAACCACATTCTTTCTCACATTTTTCTAATTCCATTGTGTATTCCTTATAGCATGGTTCAGGAGTAGGACTCTTTGAACAGAGCCTAGAAATGCTGCACAAGTGGGATCCAGTCAGAGCAAACAGACCTTCATGTCATCTGTTATACAGGAGATTGATGATAGATAGAGGGTTGATATATACACCTAGATAGGAAGGTAGATAAAGGAAAATGTTGATGGTAAATCCATAATTAATATGTCTGATCTTTAGCTTTCTTTCAGTCTAAGTTATTTCTCTCTATTCTACCTCTTTTACCCCTTTTTCTGTGATGGATGAAAATATACATCTGGTTTGTGACACAGGAAATCAGTATAGGAAAGCTAACTTCCTCAGTATTTTCCCAAAATCTTTATATTTTACTCCCACTGGATTTAAATCTTCTGCCCCTACTTTATTCACCTGGAGACAAAAACCAAACTATCTGTACAGATGTCACTGGAATAATTTTATGAATAACTTTATGAAGTCATGAATGACATTACTCATCATTCTGTCTTTTATAATTTTGGTAAGGAGCTTATCTGCTGCAATGTCTATTGATTACATAATTGATTTATCTTTGGCAGATTATATTCCTCTTTCCCTGCTGTATTTCTCCATCTAGTTATCCTATACAAACCAATATTAAAATCATGATAATGTCAAATAACATAGATTTCAGAATCTTTTTTAGATATCATCTATCACAAAAAAATTAGAAAGCCTTCATAGTGGAAAAAAGCAGTTGATAAGCAGCACTGAAATATTGCATTTTGAATATATACTACTAGTCTTATATGCAAGGCTTATGATTATTGGTGTTTATTTGAAATAACACCTTCAGATAATTGCTCCAAAGGAACAAAGGACAAATAACATTACCAAATGGACCAAATTATTGATGCCTTCCTCTCTGTTGGTCAGTGGATTTGGGGCTATTGAGGTCTTTCTTCTCCTTGAAATTGTGAAGTTGAACCATGGACAACACTTAGTCTATTCCCATTAAATTTCCCTGGGATGCTTATTAAGGAATTGAGATTCCTTAGGTCTTGATTCACTGAGAAGAAAAATAACTCTTTTTTTTTTTTAACAATATGATATGGCCTCAATATATGTGGAAGGATGTTGAAAACTGACTTCAGAATGGGACACTCAATAATAATACTATCCTACAAGATCTCTTTCATCACTGAGAAAAGGAATGATCAGAAGTGCAAATGTGCAAATATTTATGGCTCTCTCCCTACCCCCACTTTCATTCTTTTTTCCCTACTCAGTAAATTAACAAAGACTTTGGAGGTATGTCTGCTCTTCAGAACAGGCTACCTCTCAGCAGGACCTTGTGTTAATGTAGTCTGAAAAGATGCTCTCTGTCATCTTGAAAATATATTTTCTGCCATCTTGAAAATGCGTTCTCTGCCATTTAAAAAACAGCCATGAAACAGGCTAGATACTTTAGGTTGCCTGCCACCAGGAGGACAAACCTGCAGGGCTTTCCCTTTAACTTCTTCTTGAGTGGCATCTCTTTCATATTTTAACATCTACTGTTCTAAGTCAAAATCCTATCCTTCTCATCTTTTGGTGTGGTGTGCCTGAGGGAGAGCTCTTTCCCCTTATTACAAAGTCTGTCACATCTGTGGGAAATACCATTTCAAAAACAAAAACCTATCTCCATCTTATGTTGTGCTAAAGAAATGTAGGTGGATAGGCAATCAGCCTTTTAAGAGAATTATCTTAAAATTGGATTAATGAAAATCTTATTCTTCACATATATTGGTAGTTCAATTGTTTTACGAACTATGAGTTTTATTTATATTTGTTCATACCTAAATTTTAAAATTAAAGTTAAGAGATCTCTGTTTATGTGTATGTTTGTGTATAATAAATTATTAATGGTATTGCTAAGTTTAATTTGTATCTAATTGACTCATGAAATGTGCGTTCATAAAATAAAATATAGTAATGAATTAAGATCAAGGTTAAATTTATTCATTTAGTTTACATAGATATGTCTTTAAATTTAAGTTAAATATAAATGGAACAGATCTTTTGAGATTTGCAGTCTAAAAAGTAAATCGATTAAACAGTATACATGGCTCTAGGCTGTTTCTAGTTTTCTTGATACATGCTGTTTACACTGGTGTGAGGTGGTATCTCAATATGCTTTTTATTTGCATTTCTCTGATCATGAGTGATGTAGAGCAATTTTTCATGTGTCTCTAGGCCATCTTTCATGTGTCTATAGGTCATCTTTTTCTAGAAAGTTGTCTATTCAGTGCTTCTACCATTTTTTGAGTGGGTCATTTCCTTATTTTTCTGCTGAAGTGTGTGAGCTCTTCATATATTTTAGATATCAAACTCTTCTCCAATATATGCTGTACAACTATCTTCTCCCATTCAGCAGGTTGCCTTTTTGTTTTATTGGTGGTTTCCTTCACTTTTTAATTTGATGCAGTTCCAATTGCTGAGTTTTGTTTAAGTTTTTTTGCTGTAGGTGTTTCTTCCACTAATATATCTTTGAACTTGATGTCCTGGAGATTTTTTAGTACATTTTCTTCTAGGCATTGTATGGTTTTGGGTCTTATGTTCAGGTCTTTTACCTATTTTGGGTTAATTATTATGTACGGCACCAATGTGCAATCAAGCTTTACTTTAAATTTTCCCAGTGCCATTTGTTGAATAGAATTTTCTTCCTCTACTGTATATTCCTGGCTCCTTTTTCATACACAAGCTGCCCATATAAGTGTGACTGTAAGCTGAGCTCTCAATTTTGTTCCACTGATCTCTGAGTCTGTTATTGTTCAGGTACTACACTGTTTGGATAATAATTGCTATGTTATATAGTGTGAAGTCAGGGAGTATTATTTCTCTACTGTTCTTTTTTTGAGGATAGTTTTGGCTATATGAGGTTCCACACAAAATTCAGTATTGTTTGTTCAATTTCCTTGAAAAATGTCTCCAATTTCAAAGTGAATTTCACTAAATCTGTATACTGCTTAAGGTTGGAAGCCATTTTAATTATGTTAATTATTTCAATCCAGGAGCATGGAATATTCTTCCATCTCTTTGGGTCTTCTATTTTTTTTTTTTTTTTTGCCAATGTTTTGTGGTTTTCAATGTAGAGATATTTCACCTTCTTTGTTAAACTTATCCTCAGATCTTTTTTTAAAATTGCTATCTGAATAAGGTTTTTTTAATTAATTTTCTCATTTGTTTAGTTTATTGTTTGCACGTAGTAATGCTCGTGATTTTTATCCTGCTACTCTGCTGTACTCATTTATTGTCTATAGCAGTTTTTTGAAGTCTTCAGGATTTCCTAGGAATGACCTCATGTTATCGCAAGTTTATAGGTTTATTTCATCTTTTCTGACTTGGATTCTTTTAGTATCTTTTTGTTGCCATATTGCTCTGACCATAACTTCCAGAACTATGTCGTATAGCAATGGCGAGAGTGGCGTACTTAGGGGAAAGGTTTTTTGTCTTTTACTATTGAGTATGGTGTTAACTCTGGATTTATCATATAGGACTTCTATTATGTTGGGATATGTGCCTTATATTTCCATTTTTGTGATGACTTTTTATCATGAATGAGTGTTGAATCTTGTCAGCTGTTTTTTCTGCATCTGTTGATATGATTGTATTTTTTATTTTCCCATTTTTGATGTGGTCTACTACATTGATTTGTGTATGTTGAACCACTCTTACATCTCTTAAATTAATCCCACTGGGTTATGTGCATGATTTTAAAAAATATGCTATTTATTTCAATTTGCCAAGGTTTTGTTGAAGATTATTACATCAATATTAATCAGTGATACTGATGTTCAATTTTCTTTTATGGTGGTGTTCTTGTCTGATTTTGGAATTAAGGTTATGTCCGCCTTGCTAATATATTTAGGAGTTTTCCATCCCTTTGATTTCATGGAAGACTTGAAGGAAAATGGCAATTTGCTCTTCTTTGAATGTTTGGTATAACTTACTAGGGAAGCCATCCGATCTTGGACTTTTGTTTTGGATTTTTGGGAGGCTTCTGATTACCTCTACAAGTTCTGCAGTGGCAATTGGTTTGTTTAAGTTATCTATGTCTTCCTGGTTCAGCTTTGGAAGATTCTTCCAGAAATATGCCCACTTACTCAATGATTTTGTTGGCAATGTATATATGTGCTCATAATACCTTTTATGATCCTTTGCATTCCTCACGTATCCCTTTCTTGGAGCCATTTATGTTCCGGCGTTTTGGGATTTAGATTCTGGTATCACTAGTCTCCCTGCCTATATTTAGCACTGTGGCTATTTTTTTCTTTTTATCTTTGGTTCATTTCCTATGTGGTGGTTGATGTGAAGATTTGTTTGTTGGTGCCAAGAGCACATGGTGTTCCTGACTGCTCTCCCTGGGTGCAAGTATACAAGATGTTCTTTATCCATTCATTTGTTTATGGGCATTAGTTTATTTACAGTTCTTGACTACTGTAAATAATGCTGCAATAAATCTGGGGAGGGGGTTGAATAAATCTCATTCAATTACTTTTATGCTTTTGGGTAAAAACCTGGATGTGGGATAATAAGATCATGTTGAATTTTCATTCTCAATTTTTGAAGGCATCTCCATAGTGCTTTCCATAATAACTGCATCAAATTCTACTTTCAGTGGCAGTGTTATAAGAATTTTGTTTGATCTGTACTCTCAACAACACTGTTGCTTCCAATCTTTAAAATTCACTTTCACAGGTATGAATTAATATCTAATTGTGGTTTTGATATGCATTTCCTAATAACAAGAGAGCAGGAGAATCTTTTCATGTACTTAATGGCCTTCTGTATGTCTTCTTTGGAGAAATGGCTGTTCAAATCTTCTGCCCACTTTTTTTTGGATTGGATTGTTTCTCTGATGTTGAGTTTGATGAGTCCTTTATACATTTTGGATATTAAACAATTGTCAGATGTATGATGCACAAATATCTTATGCTGGTCAGTAGGGTGTCTTTTCATCTTAGCGATAGTTTCTTTAGCTGTGCAGAACATTTTTAGTTTGATGCAGTCCAATTTGTTTGTTTGTTTTTGTTTATATTGTTACTGGAGTTGAGCCTCCAAAGATCTTGCTATGGAAGATTGTTATGGAAAATATTGCTTATGTAGTCTTCTAAATGTTTTATGATTTCCAGTCTTATATCTAAGTCTCTTATGTATTTTGTATTGATTTTTGCATATGGTGTCAGATTTTCACTTAATTTCATCCTTTTGCATATGGCTGTCCAGTTTTCCCCACATCATTTACTTTAAAAACTGTCCTTGTTCCCAGTGTATGCCCTTGTATACTTTTGAATAAATCAGTTGCCTATATATAAGGGGGTATATTTCCAGGCTTTCAATCTGTTTCATGTATCTTTATGTAAGTCTTTACTCCAATAGCATGCTGATTTTATTATTATTGTTATGCAGTATGTTGAAATCTGGAAATGTGACATCTCTATTTTTGTTTTACTTTTTAAGAATTGCTTTGCTTTTAAATTAAATAGCTTTTAAAATTCAAAATAAATTTCATGATTTTGGGGGGTTCTATTTCTGTGCAGAATGTGTGGGAGTTTTATGGGGATTGTTCATATCTCTAAATAACTTTTGATAATATGACTATTTAAGAAATGTTAATTCTTTTAATCCATGAACATGGAATACCTTTCCATTTCTTTTTGTCTTCCTCTATTTCTTTAACAATGTCGTATAGTTTTGAAAGTTTAGGCCTTTTCCTTCTTTGTTTAAGTTTGGTTAAGTTTATTCCAAGGTATTTCATTCTTTTTGATGCAGTTGTAAATGTAGTTGCTTTCCTGATTTCCCTTTCTGCAGTTCTTTTTTTCCATATAGAAATGTAAAATAATTTTCTATGTAAAAATTTTGTAACTGGCCACTTTACTGTTTCATGTATTATTTTCAGCAGCTTTTTACTGGAGTCTTTGAAGTTCTTTTTTTAAGTATTTTATGTTATCATGTCATCAGTAAATAGTCATAATTTTATATACTCCTTTCCATTTTGAATACATTTTATTCATCTTTCATTTTTCATTTGTGCTGGCTAGGACTTCTAATGCTATATTGAATAATAGTGGTTAGAATGGATATCCTTGCCTTGTTTCTGACCTTAGAGAAATAACTTCTACTTTTTCCACACTGAGTGTGACTCTACTAGTGGGTTTGTCATATTTAGCTTTTACTATTTTGAGGTTTATCCCATATATTTGTATTTTTGCAGTGTTTTTAGCATAAAAGGATATTGAATTTTATAATGTTTTTTTCTGCGTTTATAGAGATAATCACATGATTTTTGTCTTTCTGTTGATATAATGTATTACATCTACTGATCTGTGTATGCTTAACCATCCTTTCATTCCTGGAATAAATCCCACTTAATGTGTCGTATGATTTTTTAAATTAATTGTTAAGCATTTATTAAGAATAAGGAATGCAATTCTTAATGCAAATATTTTTATAACCAATAAAATTGTTTGGTTATAAAAATCCTCATATTTTGCACATGGATATCTTGTTGACTTTTGTTTCTAACCTAATCTGAGTTTTAAAGGTACTTCTAAGAGAGTACCAGGCATTGAATGTAGTTTACATGCATGATTCTTTTAATGAGTTATTGAGTTCAGTTTTCTCATATGTTATTGAGAATATTTGCATCAATATTCATTAGAGATATTGGTCTATAATTTTCTTTTTGTTGATGTCCTTGTCTGATTTTGGAATCAGGGTAAGGTAGGTTACATAAAATGTGTTTGGAAATTTGCTTTCGATTTCAGAAAAAGATGGAGAAACATCGGTATTAGTTCTTCCTTGAAAGTATTCTTGAAATGATTTTTCATATCTAATTTTCACTGTGTCTACTCTGCTCTGTGTGCATAAAACTGAACTTTATGGATTGAATAACCAGGTTCTTATCCTCTGGGTTCTGCTTGGGTGTAGCTAATAAAGTCTACTATCATAGGGGTCGGGGGGGGGTGCAGAAAAAAAGAGTAAGATCAGGTTATTTATTCTCTCATCTTTTCTGAGTTTTATTTTGGTAATAATCGCATTCTTCCACCAAAAGTTTCAACTCTTCTTGGTGGACTTCTACTGCTACAGCTGTTTTTCTGTTATGGTAGTATTATCTTCTGTTGTTCTGGTTGAGAAATAGTAATGACTCCTGGTTGTATATGTCTTGGATATTTCAAATTTTCTTGCTAATTCCTTTAATGAAGACTATCTTCTCTATATTAGATTTCTTCATTCACTACACGTGAATGTGACCTCCCCCACATCTCTGAAATAAGTATTTATACAAAGAGAAATTCTAGGGAATGGTGTCTCCTGATGGGGTTCTGAGAATGACTGGCTTACTCACATATTTGAGAAATATCTTTATATCTTCTCCATCAGGAGACTTTGATGATACATGGTACAAAGCTACACTAGGATTACTTAAAGTATCATTTGTATTTGTGTGGAATGAAGTTCAAGTGAAAAGCAAGGTATTGTAATTCACATACAACTAAATGTCATAGTCACTTGATCTTCTAATAATTTACCTATTTTGCTGATGTAAAAGCACTTCCATCTAAGTCTGATCAAATAAGCGTTTCCTTGCATGAAAACATGCAATAAGATAGTACCTCAAACCTGTGAGAATGTCCTATAAAAATGACTAGAAAAAGTTTTGGCAAGGTGGTGGAGAAAAAGGAACCCTCATACACAATTGATAGGAATGTAAATTAGTGAAATGAAAAAGAATATTGAGAATCTTCAAAAAAAATGGAACTACCATTTGATACAGCATTCCCAGACCTAGATATATATCCACAGAATATAAAAACACTAAACAGAAAAGATATATTTATAGCATATCCTATATAAAATATCTTATAATTATAGCAGCACAATTCACAATACACAAGACATGGAATCAGTTTAAATGCCCATCAACAGGTGGTTGGATAAAGAAGGTAGGGTGCATATATTCAATGGAATTCTACTCAGCTATCAAAATGGTGAATTTTTGCCTTTTGTAGCAACCTGGATGGAACCTGAGGTGATTTGCTAGGTGAAATAAGTCAGAAAGAGAAATAAAAATACTAAATGAGTTCACTCACATGTATTAAACAAATAAACAAAATGAATAAGCTAACAAAATACAACAAAATTCCTTTAGGTTTTAAAAACAAGACTGTGCTTTAACCAGAGAGAGAAGTGGTGTGGAGATAACCTAGGGTTGAAAGATAAAAAAATTATAGTAGTGACTGGCATTAGAACTCATGGGTGCAGTGTCATAATACACGCTGATTGAGGTGTGAATCTATTCTTCTGCAATTAGCATAGTATTGAAAACTGTTGAAACATCAATATAAAAAGAAAAGATGAAAAAAAAAAAAACCGCAACACCTAAAATCTATTTTTGAATTTACCCAGGATAATTGTCTCTAGGGCCCAACAAAATTTGGACAGAGAAGTATAAAAACTGTTTTAATAATATGCAGTTTTACACTAAAATAATTATAAGATGTTGCAAATATTGGCAAGAGTGTGGGGAACATGTAATGGGTGAATTTTAATATTAGTCTGAAAAATACCAAATATGGGACTAAATTGGACAGAACTTACTGATAGTCAGGTACTTACCTAAGATTCAGGTATTAATGAATTCACATAATACATGTATTAGAGTGGTGTTAATACCCTGGTAGACTGATAATTAAATCACAATCGTTTTGAAGACTCTTAATTACTAGGTTGATTAGATTCATTCAGTGAATTTAGTTAGCTTCTGTCCCTAATTCCTGCAATACTTTCTCAATGAGCCATGTAATAGAGGTGGGATCTATGCATGGGTTCAGTACTATGGATTTCCCCTCGACAAAACTAATTTGTCTGCTACCATTGCTGAGTCCCAAATGTCTATATTGAAACCATTATTAAATCATTCATTGAGGGAATTCCTGATTGCACATTGATTACATTGGGCCTCTTTTTTTTCATGGAAGAGGCAATGATTTATAATAGCAAGAATACACACGTAGAGGAAGTTCTCATTTTATTCTTGTAGGTTCTTGGATACCATGACTGTAAGTGAAACGATGTATACTAAAACCAATTTTACCACAGTTTCATTGATATAGACAAGAGTTTAAGTACTCTGGCAATATTTCTAGTCATGAAACATCACCAAACTTGTAAATAAAGTCCCCAAACATTTATTAAACAATAATTTGTATGCATTCATTCATTTTCCAATACCAGTTCCAGTGGGGTTGAGGGTGGCTGGAGCTTATCCCAACTGCTCAGAATGAGGTAGAAATCACCCCAGAGAGGAAGTTCTTCTGTCATAGGGCACATACCCACACTCCTTTGGACAAGAACAATACAGACAAGCTAATTAACCTAATGTGCACATCTTTGGGATGTGGGTAGAAATAAGTACGTGGAGAAAACCCATGAAGACATGAGGAGAATGTGCACACCTTAGAGTAGGATAGGCTAGGATCAGTTTGTTTTTTTCTCATTAATGTTTTAATAAAACAATATCGACTGAAATAATGCTATTGGAGAACCCACTGTATTTCAAAATGGATTTGCCTTGCAAGACTGCTGTCATGGCTTTTAGTTATATGTCAGTTTAGCTCTAACTAGAACACCACTTCCAGAATTTTCCTTTTTGTATATATTTGGTTAAGTGTTAGCCACAAGAAAAGTTTGTGGGAGACTTGGAATGTGGAAGTGAAGCAGTAGCTATTTTTGGACTGAAGGTCAGTATAGGGCATTACATTTCATGCATATTGTTGACTCACCTTGCAGGTACAGGACAACTAGGGCCTGCAACTCCTCTAGCTTTTACTGGATCTCCACCTTCAGTTTCTCTTATTCCTGGGCCAGGAACAAGTGCATCTTTATGATGAAGGGCAACAGATTATTCTGCAGGTTTCCTGCATCATCAAAATTGGATGCAGTGAGAGACAGACGCAGTTCTAGTTTATCTTTTGTTTTGACTTCCTGTACATTTTCCCTTACTGACACCTATTTCTGCAGGCTTTAGACCCACATTCAGTGGCAACAGACTTACTTGGACTGCCTAATGATTTCTACCACTGAATACAGTCTAATCACTGTAAGAAATTTCTTATTTTAATCTCTCATAGTAGTTTTACTTCACTGATTCAACTGAGTGACACATTTAACATGTCTGTCAGTCCATTCACTTATAGAATGATAGACTGCCTTATCAATTACCATGATATTTACATAATATTATATATGTCCAGGGGACAAGTTAACAAATGAAGTATTATAATGAGCTCATCTACATATGGAACTCATTAGTCTGCCTACATGTTTCATGTAAAAACAGTGGCTTGATAGATTAGTGGTGTGTCCTGCTGAAATGCTGTTACAATGCTAGTTGGAGTACCCACACCCTGGGATTATGTGATATGTCCTAACATGATATGTTCTAAACCTGAGACAAGTTGCAGACTTGTGTTATTATTCTGTTCACAGCTCCTGTTCAAAGCAACTGTAGGTTATACCTATGATCCTTGAAATCATTCCTTTCCAATCTCCCTTTTGCCTTTTGGGTTCCTTTACAGTCCTTTGTTCTTGTAACCCTGCCCAAACTATACATGTAATTCCTTCAATCAACTGTCTTCAACCATCCATCTGAATGTAAAATCTCTTCCTGCCTGGATTTTGATTAATATCTTGAAATATTTGTAAAAGAATGAAAAAAAATGAGTCATGCATTTATATAGGTAAATAGATTGAAATGTAGAGCATCAAACAGGTCTGAAAGAATATATGCCACATGTTTGCCTTTAGAAAGAAGCAAAGGGGCTCTGGGTTAAGGGTCAAGATCAAAGTGTTTTTATTTGTGATGAATTCGTTTACTGCGTTAACTTGATTGATGTGTTTAATTTGTTTTAACGTGATGTTTTTAATTTTCAAATGAGTTCATGCATTTTCTGTGCAGTCAAAATCATTTAAAAAACTAAAAATCAGTAAATGATTGCTGTTTCTATTTTCTGATGAAATTTCAAATTTTAAAGTATCATTTGTTCATATTAAAGTTCAAGATTTTTAACTCTAAGATATTATATACTCTTTTCTGTCATCGACAATGAAATATACTATTACCATGTTAGATTTTTTTTTTTTTGTTAAAGATAATGTACCCTTAAGCTGACTGATAATATTATTTCATCAAACAAAGACTTTCTTCATAGGTACCTAAAAGGGAGTTTGTAAGTCATGGACACGAATAGATCTGCGGGGGGGTGCTGGGATTGGTCAGTATTTTACTTTTGGTCTAATTTTATTCTTTGTATTTCAGTTTTGTCCAGCTTAACAATTATTTATAGGATATTTACTCTGTGCCTGAAAATGTACAAGGCACTGGAGACAAGAATAAGGGAGTATCCTTGTCATTGAAGATCCTCTGTTCTATAGGACAGAAGACACAATTTCAATGTCATGAGCTAAGTGTGGTGATAGGTATGCAGAGGATATGTGGGAGAACAGTGAACAGAAGATCAGTGAACAGAACAGAGCTTTTCAATAGTAGCTTTGTATCAGAATCAACTAGGGTCCCTTTTAAAACATACTGAGACTCTAGGCCCATCTCCCAGAGATTTTGATTCATTTTGCTTATAGTGGGCACAATATATATATTTTAAAGAGCTCTCTGTCTCTTCTCTTACCATTCTCCACCCTTCACATAATATTCCATTGGTACTAAATGACTGTAGTTTCTCAAACATGGCGTGTCTCATGTTGTATGCTGCTAATTTTTCCTGGAGTATCTTCCTTGGTACTCTTTATCCCACTCCCCTATTCCTCTCTCACATTTAAGCTTCTCCTCAGATGCTATTTCCCCCAGGACATCTGCTCAAATCTTCTATTTAGATAGTAGTTTTTTCTTCTATGTTCCTACACATTGCATTGAGAATGCATCCATATAGTTATTATCCAGATTGAATTAAACTACTTTGTTTGCATCTATGTGTCTTTTCACTGGACTCTAATCTTCTTTTCCAGTAACTGGCACGTGAGTTATGGTAAAAAAAAAATGTGTTGAATGAATGAAATCCATGCCGGTATCCTAGTTTTCAAGGAAATTTAAATAGATTTTATTTCCTTAAAGGTCTTAGGTGTCAAAATGGAGATTATATATTGTATTCCAATTTTTATAGAATATCAGCATTTTGCTAGATATATTCTTTCCCTTTCATGGAATATTTTGCTTTGAAAACATTTCAAACATGAAATAATTTTATAGCAAAAATCTACATACCCACCACTTATATTTTATCATTAACATTTTACTCACCAGAGTAGAAAACAAACTTTGATAAATGGTGCTGGGAAAATTGGATTTTTACATTTAAAAGAATGAAACCAGACGTCTATCTTACATCACTCACAGAAATTAACTTGAAATGTATTAAAGATTTAAATTTAAGACCAGAAACCACAAGATTCCTAGAAGAACACACAGGGACAAAGTTTCTTGATATGGGTCTTGGCAGTATATACTGGACAGGACACATAAAGCACATGAAACAATAGCAAAAATAAGCAGTGAACCCCATGAAACCAAAAAGTTTCTTATTAGCATAAAATAGAAGCTTTGATGTTTGTTGATGAGATTTTCATATATTAGGTATGTTAGCCATTTAGCTGTCATATTTGTTGTAACTTTTAATTATTTTATTTCTTTCTGTTAAATATTTAAAAATTATATAGATAAATCCATCATCTGTCTCTTTCTTGTTTCTTCCATTGTCTTTAATTTTTAATTTTAATCCTTGCATTTAATGTTGCATTTATTCTTAAAGTGTACTTGATTTATCAAAAATATCCCTACAGTTCTATTTATACTATTTTTTCCTTGTAGTTTTTAATGGTTTCTATCTTATGTATTTTGATGCTGTTATTTATTTAAAAATTAAAAAAAAATTTTTTCCAGCACCATGTGGCAAGTTTATTGGAAAACAACTAGACAAAAATGATGCATGCAGCTTGGGGGTTACAGGAGCACAAGAGAGTTTCTGTGAAAAAATAAATCCTGTGTTATTTAGTTCATAAGAGTTCATGATTGTTGATACATGTAAGGATTATTACCTTCCTGTCCCTGCTAATTTTTTACTTTAATTTCACTTTTTTGAAATTAATATTGTTATATTGAGTTATGGTGTCTGCCTATGCCTATGAAATCATCGCTCAATCTTCAATTTTTAATCTTTAAATTTTATTTTGCATACAATTTTATGTATGCAATGTTTACAGTTGTCTTTAATTTTAACTATTAAATTGATCATGGTTCTTACTACAGATCTTCTTATATAGAAATTTCTCCCAATTTTTGAATTCTCGGTTTCCTCATTCAGCTGAAGTATGCCTTTAAGTAATTATTTTCAAGTGTTTTTCTTATAATAAGCTCTCAATCAATATTTTCTGCTAAATGAGTAAATAAATTAACCCCCCCCTCCACTAAACTTCTTTACAGAAAAGGAAGCCATCAACAAAATGAAAAGTCCACTGCATATGAAAATATATTTGTAAACCACATATGTGATAATATCCAACATATATAAAGAACTCATATAGCGCAACAGCAAAAACTCCCAATTAGCTAATTAAAAATGAAGAAAGTTGAGAAACTGAATAGACATCTTTCTAAAGATGTTAAAGTGACCAGTAGTTACATGGAAAGGTAGTCAATATCATTAATCAAAGGAATGCAAATCAAAACTACAAGGAAATGTCACCTCATACCTGTGGAATGGCTACTATAAAAAAGACAAGATAACAAATGCTAGGGAAAGGGGAATTCTTGTGTATTGTTGGTAGAATTATAATTTGGTATAGACATTATGGAAAATAGCATGAGTATTCCTCAAAAAATAAATCTAGAACTACCTTATGAAGCAACAATTCCACTTCCGGGTATATAGCTGACGGAAATAAAATCACTATCTTGAGGATATTTCTGTACCCTCATGCTCATTGCAACATTATTTATGATAACCAAGACTGACTCCGACCCGCGGAGCAGTCAACTGGGGTCTGGAGATCCACCTAGAACTGATGAAAGGGGTGGGACAAGAGGCGCGAAAAATGACAGCAAGACAAAGAATTCTGATCAAGCTGCAAAATTTTATTAAGATGGAGGGACTTATATAGGGAAGGGACAAGAGAGAAGGTAGTTCTGATAGGCGGTCCCTGTGCATGTCTGCTGCGTGCTCTTTAGTCGGATTGGAGGGTGGGTGCATGTACAATGCGTGATCAAGGCTCTGATTGGTTGCTAGTGCTTATGCTTTATGTATGCTTCTGGGAGGCGATAAGGGTGGCCCTGACCGTTTGTTATGGTGAGCGCAATTTCCCAGCCTGATTGCAACAGCTTAGCCCAGGTTCCCAACACAAGACATAAAAAATTTAAGTGTACATATTTGGATGAATGGAGAAATAAAATGTCATAAATATACAGAAGGAATATTATTCATCCATGAAAAGATGGAAATATTCCCATTTACTACAATAAGGATGAGCTTTGAGGGCATTATGTAAAGTGAAGTCAGTCAGACAGAGGAAGATACTCACTTAAGTGAACTCACTTATATGTAGAATCTAAAACCTCTGATCAAATAGAAACAAAGAACATACTGGTGGTTACCAGAGGCTGGGTTTGGGGGTATGAGAAAAATGAATGAAGATGGTTAAAAAGCACAAACTTCCAATTATAAAGCAAGTTCTGGGAATTTAATGCACAGGCATAGTGACTATAGTTAACAATACCGTGTTGTATATTTGAAAGTTTCTAAGAGAGTAGATCTTAAAAGTTCTCATGGTAAGAAAAAATATGTCAAGAGACGAATAGAATTAATGCGACAATCATTTGGCAATACATACATATACATTATTGTTATATAATGCTAAATTAAATTATATCTCAATAAAAATGGAAAAATTACTATATTTACTTCATTGTCCATCTATCCATCTAGCAATGTATCAATACATTTTGACATGTTTCAGAGTGAATTGTAGTATCTGTTTTCTGCATCTTAATAAATGTATTCATTTATTGAGGATCTACTTTGTGATGAACATCATTTCATCTGTAGTGGAGTTGTACTTCTGACAGGGAATATTCAAGGAAATAATTTTTGTAAAGTAAATATTTCATTAATTTTATTTTTATGTACATTTTCTTATTGGGTTTGCTTAGATGGGGACCTTGAAAGTGCTAAAAAGATATGGAATAAAGAATATGTTCTAGTTGTAAATCTTGGGAGGTTCCTAAACACACACACACACACACACACACACACACACACACACACACACACACACACACGAGTTCTGAGCAAGTTTTAAAGACAAAAGGCAAGGCTCCCTCCTGCCTCCTGGTCTTATGTGCTCTTTCTTCTGTTACAAATATTCTCCATGCTTCTCTGTCCCTCATGCTGACTCCTTCTCACCCTTACTATCTCAACTACTTTACCACATGATATAAACAAAGGTCCACCCGTTATTCTCTCTTAAATCAATATTTTAATGTGAAAGAGGTACAAACAATTTCTCCTAACAATTCAGTATTAGGTATGCTTAAGGGGACTGAAATTTACAGCAAAATCCACTTGATTCTGGTTAAATGTCTTCACTCTCCCAGGCATTCTGTTTCTTTTTAAACCAATAATGAGCGAGATGAAATTGCCAGATAAAATTGCCAGAAGTGATGCCCTTAAAACGTCCTGTCTCAGTTTTCTCTCTGGTGACTAATTACAAGATTTTTTGTTTGTTTGTTTGCTCTTACCAAACCAATTGAGTTCCAGGACAATTCCCCTGACCACATGAGTTAAGCTGGCAAGTCTAGGTCACAGTAGCAGCACCTGGTCACTATTCTCTATGCTATTAATTAGTTACCTTTAAAAAATTTTCAATTTTTCCTATAATAGCAGTGACTCAAGTAGAAGCTCAGTTGCCAAGGTATTCTGGTTCTCTAAAGATGCTGTGGTCTGGTTACAGGTAAGTGGAACTATGGAAAGTGAGGCTAAAAGCAGGGGAAAAATGGTCTTGATCTATTATATTCAGTTTAAGAAAAAGTCCGTGACAGAATCTCCATTTGTAGACATCAAATAATTCCCAAATAGCATGTCTTAGGTGATTTAGATATACTACTGATTACATGTTCCGGGCCAGATATTTACTATATATATATATATATATATATATATATATATATATATTTATATATATATACATGTATTCATTTCTATGGGCTTATTGTCAAGGCATTCATTCTCTCTATTTTCTTTACCTGAATTTCCTCTAGGAGACTGGCCAAATCTGTGTAAATTTGCCAAAGAAATGAGAACAAATGCTAATTATTATAATTTTAATGGGCTTTAATGAAAAGAAGTACAGTGGTAGATGAAGTCCCTGAGAGCAAACCATTCAAACTGTTGTTGTGGAACAAGTTTAATTTACCCAGAGCAAAACACGGCTCAATGATCATTCTTCCAGAGGCATTCAGATGACTTCCTCTAGTTTTGTCTTCAACCAGGAGCAACCCTTGACATTGAAACTCTGAAGACACAAGCCTTCTGCATGTTAATGTTTTCTGGTCTTCTGTTCTTTGCTTCTTTTTCCTTTTTAAATTTGAGGATCCATTTCCAGATTCATTAATTTTCTGGTCTTCTAGTCCAATTCTTCCTTTTAGGCTCATTGTACTTGGACAGTGCCAGATATTCAAATTTTATTTGGCTTTTTACATGATAAGAACTCCCTGTTCCTTGAATACCTACATTTCGATTAGCCACTTTTCCCAAAAAGTGATCAGAAAAAATAATTTGCAAAAGATTGTGAAAGACTTGTCCTTTCTTATTATCTAACCGTTATGGACCTTACACTGTTCCCCAGATTTATTGCTTGGGAAGTCTAGGACAATTCTATCAATCAAATTAAGGAATATATAAGGTGTATAGACAATTTTTTTTGTGTAGAGATAATGAGTTCGTCCATGAAATCTACACTTTAATGGAATGTGTTCATTATTGGCTCCTAGTGTTTCTAAAAATGACTGGCTAGCTGTTGCTTAGAGATCTTTCTTCTTTTGTTCATTTGTTTATCATCCTTCCCTCCCTCTAGACACTTATCTATCCATGATGGAGGTTTTGATAGTATAAAAAACCAAATAAATTTGGAATATCTGGTACTATCCAAGTAAAATCTCCCTACCCAAATCCATTCATTCATACACTGACTCATTCACCTCTCCAACAAACAGTAATTAGGGGCACACCATGTAATGGGAATAGTACTGGGTGACATGGGGAACAGAATAATATAAAAGATTTTGACTTTTTCTCTGGAGAAACTTATAGTTTAATGCAAGATTTCTCAACCTCAGTATTACCAGCATTTGGAGCAGCGTAATTCTTTGTTGTGGGGAGCTGTACTGTTATTCTGTCTGTTGTAGGATGCTTAGCAGTGTCCCTGACCTCTATCCAGTAGATAAGAGCTACCCAACTCTTCCTGTGACACTCCCCCCACTCAGTCCCAGTTGTTACAACCAAAAATGTTTCCAGACATTGCCTGTGGGCAAGTCAAACATTCTTGATTGAGAACGTTGGTTTAATGAAAGGGACTTGAAAGAGCCTAATTTCCATACATTTGGTAAGTGCTATAATAAAGTTTATGAGTGTGGATATATTTTGGATAGAGGCTGACTTTGCTCCCCAACTCTGTTCTTTACTAATAGACTTCTTCAAAGTAGTTTGTTCAATCCCAAAAGGAGATTTTATATTTGAGGAAATTATCCATCATAATTCAGTTGACTTCTTTTATACTACTATGTCTTTTGTAATTCCATATGAGAGATCCTCCTCTGGGTAGATTACTAAGCCAAAAACTAAATTAGACTTTTTTTGTTTCTCTACCTATCAAGCAGTTTCTGTTAAAATGACTTTCAGAATTACTTAAGAAACTCTAAAAAGAAGTGGCTTTAAAGTATAAACTATTTAAAACGACCCGGAGTATAGATCAGGATGTAAAGAACTAGAATTTGTAATAAATTCAGTAAAGCGGATTTTTTTTTGCTTATGTTAGTTTCCTTAAGCAGAATTTTTTATCACTTTTAATTGAGTTTTTATTACTTCCACACTGGTAATTTTTCAAGCATAGAAATTTATGTTACGAAGATTCGCAATAGTTAAAACAATATTCCATTAAATCAGTTGGGGTAGGAGACATTTGTATTGATAATATAGATTCTTTATATTTGCTTTGCTTACATTATTTCATTGATTAACTCTCTAGTGCTGCTTTCTCTTAAATTCCAGATAGAGTTATTTCTTCCTTTGGCTTTGAGAGTGTTAGAGTGTTATGGTACTTTATGTATTTTTAATTTCAGCAGTCAAATAATTATTTGAATATTGCTTCTAATATTTTCCCCTCCTCACTTGCTTCTATACAACTTTGAGTATAGGAATTCTTTACCTATTGGGCAGGAGTGGAAGTGGGAGAAATTTGGTTTCTTTATGCCGAGGTTTCGGGTCATTAGTAGGTTGCAATGACAGCAGAATTATTCTAGTATAGTGTTGATAATGATTAGTTCTTTACTTCCAGAGCTAAATATTTCTCACTGTTTAATTTACCTGGTTATATAACTACAAAGAAAAGCTAGTGAGGATTAACTTATTTTCCACCTATTTTTTTTTTTTTTTAAAGGTACGAAGGCAGGGAAGCAGGCAAGAAAGGAGCAGAGAAGCATTTCTTTTTTAATGTTCATTTCTGGTTATTCACCCTGTTACCTCTCTGCCCCAAGATGCGAATCCAGATGTCAGTTAATATCTGCGCTAACAGGGGGCACTGACTTCTAAAAGAGGCAGCATAAATTTCTTAAATAAAGGTACAATTGAAACTTGGTTGTATATTCCAATATTGTTCTTTGGGAATGTAAGGGTACACTCATATTTCTATTATAGTCCTAGATATCTTGACAGGGTAAATGCACAGAACACAGAAAGACGGTCACTTATCTGTACCATTTGCGTTTATGATAGTATGTGCTAACATTTTCTTTAAGAACTATTTCTGAATCTTTGCTCAAATGCAATTGGTCTGCCTTTGGTAAACTGATCAATATTGTCAACCAGACTAGGGAAACATTTTATCTTTTGGAAAACATACAGGGCTGATGATAACTGACAAGATTTTTCTGAGTAGAGGTAGAAAGTAATCATTCTGTTACTTTAGTATTTTGCTCTTTGGATTTTTGATGTGTTCTGGGTTGACAGTTTGGTTACATTGACCTCAAAGATAACTTAAAAAAATTAAAGAATATTTAAAAATTAAATATTTTAAAAATTAAAAAATGTTTAAGAATTTCTATTGGAAGCATTATGAGAACATTTTCACTATTTGTACTCTTGGTTTCTACTTTCTGTGTACCTTACTTGGGTTTCTTTCCCTTATCATTCCTTATCAAGACAACAAATGTCTTCTTAGTATTCTTGCTACATTTGGTGATTAAAGGTCTATTTATGTTATCAGTATCCTCATAAAAATTAAGATTTGGGGTCTTTTTGTTTATTTTTATGTGAAAACTGTCCAAAGAGGTGAACTATTTCATAGTGTCGAAATGGTCAGAATTATTTATAGCCCTGGAAATTTCACTATGTGAAATCTAAACGTATCCAGAATATACCCATGTCTCACTCACACCTTCTACCTTTATCCCCATGTTCTAGGTATTGAAATCTCTTGCTTGGGTTATTGCAGTAGCTTCGAACTCTCCCTGGCGTTATCCTTGAGACTGTGAAACATATTCACAGTGCAGCAGCCAAAAAGATCTTTTAGCAATATAAACTAGCCTTTATTGTTTCTGTTTCAGCTGATTTGTACCTCATCCAGGGTAATAACCAAAGTAGTTACACTGGCTCATAAAGCCTTATATGATCTATGTCATTGCTACTTCTCAAACCTCATGGACTATTATCCCTCCCCTCACAATCCCATGCCGTATACTTAGGTTCAGTCTCTGGCCTCCTTGTAGTTCTTTGGACAAGCGAAGCATATTCAGTACTTTAGCTCCTGTTATCTTTGCCTGGTATATTCTTTCTCCAAATACCTTCAAAATTTGATCATCCTTCAGTCAAATTAATAGCAAAACATTTTCCATTAATTTTATAACAGCACTCTCCATATGCCATATTCCCTTCTTTGCTTAATTTTTCTACATAACAAAATCACCATATTATACCCCATATATTTTTTCCTGTGTTTAATTTTTATCTTTCTTTCTCTGACAAATGTAAATGTATGAGGAAAATGAAGATGAGGTTGCTTATTGTGTCTTTTATTATATTCCTAGTGCTTGGACTTGTTCCTGGGACACTTGATAAATGTTAAATAGAACGAATTAATGGATAGGAACTACTTTAGCTCAATCATTCAAAAATCTTTTTTTTTAAAAACTATCTGGTATTTGCAAGCTACTACAGGGACAAACCAAGCGGATAAAAAATTAAAGGCTGATGGTTTGTAACTGAGTAATTTATAATCATGTGGGAGAAACAGACATGTGACCAACTCCAAATATAGTAAGTATATGTGAACATATAGGAGGCTCATGAGTAAGGTAAGACAAATGAGGTACCAAGTGAGGTTATTAAAGAATAATATTTTGGGAAATTTAAAATGGAGGATAATTTCTGAGTTGAGCAACAAATCAAAGTCACAGGATCTTAGAAATCTCTTTGTCATAGAATAGTTCTCTTTGTCTGTGTGGTTTATGTAATTGGTTATTATTCCTCTAGGGAGAGGGTGGTTGACATTGACCATATGTAACATCAATTTAACAGCCAATGTCCCTTGTTTGGTTTCATCAGGTGCACTCATGGGTACCAGTCCACTAGATCACTCCCATTCCTTGTGTTAGCAAGGCCAACTGGCAACTCGGTCACTGTCATATGTAACTACAACAATAATGGACGAAAGGATGCTATTTGATTTTATGAAATGTTCAGGTAATATTTGACTTCCAAAATTTATATACTTTTCCATAGAGGGTATTAATCATTTTAATTTGTTTTGTCTCGCTTTCTTCCTTTAGGTAACAGGAGAGTGAACCTACCAAATGAGCAAATGAATGGAGCCAACCACTCTGTGGTGTCTGAGTTTGTGTTCCTGGGACTCTCCAATTCTTGGGAAATACAACTTCTTTTTTTTTGCTTTTCTTGTCTTTTCTATGTGTGTAGTATTATGGGAAACCTCCTCATAGTGGTCACTGTGATCTCTGACCCTTACTTACACTCCCCCATGTATTTTCTTTTAGCAAATCTCTCCATCATTGACCTGATCTTTTGCTCCATTGCAGCACCCAAGATGATTTGTGATCTTTTCAAGAAGAAGAAAGTCATCTCCTTTGAGGGCTGTATAGCTCAGATCTTCTTTAGTCATGCTGTTGGAGGCACTGAGATGGTGCTGCTCATAGCTATGGCCTTTGACAGATATGTGGCCATATGTAAGCCTCTCCACTATTTGACCATCATGAACCCACGAATGTGCATTTTTATTTTAGTGGTTGCCTGGACTATTGGTCTTATTCATTCTTTGGCTCAGTTGGCTTTTGTGGTAAACTTGCCCTTCTGTGGCCCTAATGTGCTAGACAGCTTTTACTGTGACATACCTCGGCTCATCAAACTTGCTTGCACAGATATATATAAACTGGAGTTCATGGTCACTGCTAATAGTGGGTTTATTTCCTTGGGTGCTTTTTTCTTACTCATCCTCTCTTATATCTTCATCCTAGTCACTCTTCAGAAACACTCCTCAGGTGGCTCATCTAAAGCTCTTTCTACTCTGTCGGCTCATATTATTGTGGTGGTCTTATTCTTTGGTCCACTTATTTTTTTCTATTTATGGCCCTCTCCTTCAACACAGTTGGATAAATTTCTAGCCATATTTGATGCAGTTTTAACTCCTTTTTTAAATCCAGTCATTTATACACTTAGGAACAGAGAGATGAAGATGGCAATCAGGAAGGTGTTCAATCAGCTTATGGGTTTCAGAAAAAATTACTAAATGACTTTATTGAAATATGAGATTTACAAGTGACTACTGATATATTATCTTTCCATGACAGTCCTCCTTTATGTTTTCCTCTCTTTCTTCATTTTGCTTTATTCTCAATGTGGTTTCTTTACATTAGATAAAACAGTCACCTCTCCCAATCTTGCAAGAATGAATTTGTGTAGGAGACAAACCTGCATGGTCAACCATATGTGAACTCTTGGTTGTCTTTCACACATTTGTGAATGTCCCAGCAGCTTCTTTTATTTTTAAATGAAATGGTCCCAGAAGTTGAGGGTGTGCCAAGACCTGTCAGTGTCCCAAAGGGGAGGATCTCAATCATCACCTACATTCAGTCTGATCATAAGCTAGATGATTAGGCTGCAGTTTTTAAAGTATGCAAATATATACAGTACTGTGGGACTGTTAGTTTAAATCCCACAGATGGCCACCAGGAGTCAAGCGATGTACAACTGTCCCCTAAGTATGTGTCATAAAAATTGGGGCTCCAGATGAGAGTCTTAGTTCTTGTCTGGGAGATAGTGGTGAGCTACAGCAAGGCAGAGGGAAAGAACCAAGATGGGATGCACCTGTTAAAGCTCCTTGAGAGCACATCCCTGCCTAGGCTTCTCGTGTGGGCCAAACATGAAGCCTGTTTTTCAAGTGGAAGCGCCAGTGAAAACAAATAGGCCTTTTTCTTAGAAAGAGGTTAGGGCTGTGTTTCATTCTGCTGTCTGTCCTCTGGGGGTAGGAACCTGCTAAGAACTTTCTCTTGGATGGTTATAGTCATGTAGGCTCTGTGAATGCAATGCGGCCCCGGCCAGCAGAGCCAAGCAATCAAAGGACACTTTCTGGGCAGTAGCTGTCAAGACCCGGGCACCAATCATGTTATAGGCACACCCCCGGGAGCCACAGCTACGTAAAAGCGCAGAAGCAGGCAAGATGGTGTCCGCCTTTCTCTAGCCCGAACCTGTCGCAGGAGGCTTCCAAACATGGTGTGGGTCAGGAGCCTGCCTCACCCTCCCAGAACAGCCAAAAGCACCCGAGCCTCTTCCACACAGAGCCCTGGTATCCCCTCCAGAGCTGCTTCTGCTCTGGGCCCCAGGCGGGTGAGTCTGAGCAGTTTTAGGAGCCATTTTTCAGATGTTTGCTTTGTGGGTCTCAGTGACACGAGCCATTTTGGTTTACAAAGGTATGTTTGGGGGCTTATCATTAAGGTGCAAGTCTTCTGAGTGTGGGCCTTTTCCTGTTGTCTTTCTGCACAGGCCTTACTCAGCGGTTTTTTTTTTTTTTTTTTTTTTTTTCCCCAGAGGAAGTTGTTTCATATGTAGCTGTAGCTTCAGTGTGGTTGTGAGAGGTGAGTTCTGGATCCTCCTAAGTGGCCATACTGAACAGGAACCGACCTTTCCATGGCTGGTCACTGAGTGTTCTATTACCCCCATGGTGGGTCTGTTTTGTTCTCACTGAAGAATGGGCGAGGTTCTTCCCTTAAAAGAAAGAGGGATTTTTATATTAAAGATACAGAAACCAAAGATTATATTAACCCTTCCAGTTTCCTAATAACTGTGCCAATAATATCTTTCACACGTAAATGATGCAAATACATCAGTTTATTTCTCAGTCACCATATGACTGTTTCTAAGTTATCCTGTCCTGTAAGTGCGACGTTTGTTATAATTATGTTTATCTGTTTCCATTGATATCTCCCTTTTCATTTGTTCCACTGTATTATTTCAGTTGTTTTGTTATGGGTTAAAAGGTAGCAATCATCTTTAAGATCTGTGTTTACTTACACATTCTAATGAACAAATCTTTCTTTGATGTCTTCTTCCATATATTGAAAATGTACTTAGCTTTATTTCTGTCAAGTAGATCATATATTGGCAAACTTTCTGTAAAGGGCTTGATTGTAAATAATTTTGGATTTGTGGACATGTGATCTCTGTTGCCACCGCTCAGGCCTGCTGTGTAGTACTGAAATAGCCACAGACAATAAATACATGAATGAATAGGCCTTACTGATTTTCAATAAAGCTTTATTTACAAAAACAAGAGGCAGATCAGTTTTGGAATATGCAAAATGAAAGTCAGTGTAGCATCACAGAAGCTTTGTACTTAAAATTCAGGGATTTTGGTTCCAACAGCATCAACCCTTTTGTTGCGCTATCTTATCCAACTCTTGGGAGAATTTGAATTTCTTTAAAGGCTGTAGTAGAACTCGTAGCATTATGGTTATAACTAACTGAGATGATTTTAAAAGGTTTTATCATTTAAAAAAATTAGCTTGAGTTCCTTGTTTGGACTGTAACCATTTGCTTTGACTATTTCCATTTGCTTTGACTGTATTAGCTTAAAAATAAAATTTGTTTTATCTTTTAATGAACATTAAACTTTCTACTTTGTCCTTTTTCTATATCTCTTTCTTACATGCACACTATTTGCTGATGTATGTCTATATCTATCTTTCATAGTGTTATGGTATGTACTTCCGTTGTGTTATGTCATCTGTCAAATAGAAGATTTAATGATTAACTTTCATCTTCAGTTCGTTACTAAAAAATATTGATGGTGAATATTTATAGAATGCATACTGTGTGTCAGTCAATGCACTTAGCTTTGCCTGTTTTAATCCTCATAGCAGTCTTTGAGTTAAGTACTATTTTCTTCATCTTATAGATTGGGAGATTGAGTCAGAGAAGGGTTAACTTGTCTGATGTTACTAAATGGTAGAATTGAATTTAAATCCAGGTAGTTGGTTTCCAAGGCTGGATTTTGAATCATTATGTTTACTTTTCTTCTTAAAAATTTGGTTTACGACTGATACCTGCAGAGCAGAGTCCTAGGTTACTTTTCTTCATTTAGGGCAAATGGATTATATTTCAAAAAGGATTATATTCCTTTTTTACCCTATGTTTATACTGGTTTCTTCTTGACACTAAACAATTCTGAGTTGAATAATGATATGAACACAGTAGATTGTGTTATGTACATATAGCTCTGTTAGTATATAATGAATATTTAATAACATGGAACATTGTCCAAGACAGATGATTTAATAGAGGAGGAACAAGATGTAAAATTTGATCTCCTTTGAAAACAATACGTGTCTATAAGCCAATTGTTAATAGCAATATGTCTTCCTATGTGTGGGTGGAAAAGTGATGGGAAGGATAGAGGTTTTTTTTTTTTAATGCTTATGTTCTTGCACTTATCTGTAATTTTTATTTTTCAGAACAAATGTTACAATGTAATCCTGAAAGAAACTACTCAAATGCCAAATACCTAAAAACAGTCTTTTAAAGTACAATATTTTCCATAGATTTTTGATGCTGAACCTTGATAGCCGTACTTTGCTAGCTTTTCTAAGGCATAATCGTTGATGGTAACTTATTTGCTTTCATACTTGGCATCGAAAAGAACTCCAATAGCCATGATTTTTAGTCTAAAAATTGCATTGCCTTTTTCTGATTATGTTTTTGTTGAACTTAACATCTTATTACTGCACATTTTGTTTTCATTGAATGAGTTTGGATCAACCTCTGAGTTTGGTAGCATTGGGAATGCTAGCATGATTTCACATGCAATTCCTGTATTCTTTAAAAATGGATGTTACAGTGGAAATCCCTAATTCCCTGCATAACTCATGAGAAAGTGTTCTTTGGACCCATTGATTCCGGTTTTAACATTGGATAAGTTATTGTTGAGGGTAAGAGTGAGACCTACTGGGATTGTCACCAAGAATGTCATGTAGGCTGACTTAGGAGACAAATACTGAAAAACAGTCATACAAAAGATAGTTAAAATCTTTTAAACATTTTTACAAAGTAGTCAACTATGACCATATTGACTTGGGAAAATATGTCAGATTTAGTATATGTGGCTGATGTGCCTCCTAATAATAATGATTGTTTACTGTGTATGCACAATAGCATTCCAAGAGTTATGGCTAGGTGGTATATAAATATTATAGACTGCCCTTACCTTGGGAAATTTAAATAAGGTGGATTGGGTCTTTCCTCTCTTTTCATTGCAAATTACTGGAAGGAAGTCTAAGAATAAAATGGGAAAAAAAGCTTCATGTGGACTTAGCAACAGTTGGGGAAAAGGGCCTGTTGATCAATCTATATAATGTTGATTGATTAGGTTATTTTTCTTCCAAAATCAGAGATATAGCCAAGGGAAGAGCTCATTAACGAGGAGAATTTATAGAAGAATATTGTGAAAATCCCTTGATCTGTGGAACTCAGGCATCTATATTTTCATCTCTTAGTAGGCATTTAATTCAGTTTATTATTTGCATCCCGGAGGTATGGCTATCTTATGAATGGTATCTTTTATAAATATGCTTTAAGCTGGTATGTGCTAATATTTTTTGAGCCCTAATTCATTCATTTTGATTGAGGATTTGCTAGTTCCCTTAATTGTTTCCATACCAGGTAAAATTTAAGAGAGCATTAAACTGAAAAGTATTTTAATTAGTTATTTTATAAGGAGAGACTGTATGAGTCAAGGAAGTTCATATGTTTCTGAAAGTTTTACTGTCAGGTTTGTTCCCCAGGGAATGGAATTGAAGGGAGGGGCTGCGAAGGATGGAGAAAGATAAAGAAAGATAAAGACCAAAATAGGAAGAAAGCGGGGTCAGGGGGTGAAAAGTTTTTGGGGAACTGTGACACCGAGTCACTGACTACTTGCATATTTATTGTCATTACACAAGGAACTCATTCACAGAAAAAATACAAGAAGTAAATCGGCCATTCTAACAATCATTGTTTACAAAGTGATTTTATATTTAAAAATTTTTAGTTAACTATCTAGTCCTTGACTTCTTCCTGAGCCTCAGCGGGAAACAAAAAGCCCCCCAGCCAAGGTTTTCCTTGTTGGGTGGGTACCTAGTGTTCCAGGTATCTGGGTTATTGTACCCTGCCCTCCCCCCAGCTGAGGCATTGATTATTTAAACTAAGCTTCCTCTTTATTGATCCCAGCATTTGACTAATTCTATTTTAAATTTTTTTTATTATTTCTTTTGTTTGCATTACTATATTCATTTTAGGATACTGAAATTACACCTCAGTCTGTGTTTATTTCATACCATATCCCCACCTGAATTCTAGAATTCTTAACCTCCACCTTATTTCCTCTTCTCCTCCCACCTTACACACACACCCCTGGTAGCCACAATCTTGTGAATTTTGTTGAGATTTGTCTTTTTTTTTTTCTTAATACCCCACATATGAGTGAAACCATCAAGTACTTCTCTCTCTCTCTCTCTCTCTCTGTCACCTCAACCCCCACGCTGGTCCTCCTCCTCACCCCGCCCTGGCTTATTTCAATTAGAATGATCACCTCCAGTCCCATCCAACTTGTAAAAGGAACAATTTCAAAGCTTAGTTAACTTTAAATTGAAAGTTAGATTTGCATTTTCTACTAAACCAGAAGATTAGAGATGATATGAGCAACAGAATTTTTGTGTAACTAAAATTGTCCCATTGCAGGGAATTATAGTATAAAGTCCTTACGAAGGTACTTGCTCCTGTGATACTCCCTGCAAAAAGAATGCTTAGTTTCTAACATTTAAAAAATATATTGGAAATTATATGGGTGTAAATTATATGAAGATCCTCTCTGTCATACAAAGAGTACCTGTTTTGCAGTCCCAGATGATTTTAAGTAGAATGTTGTTATGATTCAGCGTGAGCTCATCTACCACAATAAGAGCAAATTGGCCATTGTTCTGAATCAAGACTGCCAGGCAAATTTTAGAAAAGTCACTTAAAGTACCTTTACTATCTTCCTCATTTCCCAATTATATTATCATGGCAAAATTCTAAAGAGAGAATTGTGGGAACCAAAATCTTACAGTACATTTGAATATTTCCAAATTGACTTATTATTACTCCCTACAGTGGAATTTGAATATATATATATATATATATATATATATATATATATTTCTTGTATGCTTATTTTCAGGATGTTCAAAGTTTCTCTGGTAAAGGTCTATGGTTCTACCACTGGCAAAAATGTGCTCAGTTTCATATTTTGTACTTGGAAAATCATGAGACTCTCCTTAAAGAGCTCCATAAAGCATTATGACTTACAAACAAATCTCTGCATTTAAGAATATCATCTGACCTTAGACTCCACTCTTGCAAGAAATATGGGCAACTATTATCAGGAACTCATACAACACACTCAGTCTTATCATCACCACATATGAACATCTTTTCCTCATCCTTTAAAGGAAACTTTCCATGACCTAAAACCTCAGTAGTGTCCCAGAGGAATCACTGATTTATTTTTTATTCCCTATCCAAATGGATATTTCTATAGGGGGATTATTAACTGGAAGGTGAAATCAGAAATTTGTAATCAACTTCAGGCAAAGTTATGTCTCTGACAGCTCTTGAGGCTCAATGGACAAGTCAAAACATCTTAACCTTTGTGATAATGGACAGCCAAATATCTAGTTTCCTGTTAACTCGCCAATGAAGTTATGCCTGTTCTATTGTCAGCACTTTTGTTGCACTTAGATAAATATATGAACCAGATGGAATGGTTAATGTCTAAGAATATGGATTATCTAACTTGCTATGGTAGATTGAAGGATATAATTTTAGCCTAATTTATAATTTTAAATTACGTCTCTGAAACTTTCTGCAAAGTTTTATCATTATTCTGCTCTTGAATTTTTGTGCATTGAACTGTAAGAAATTTCCAAAGTTTTAAATGCTGCTATATAATCACTGTCATGACATATGATCCAACAACTCTTTATTTGATAAAGAGATGAAGAGTTGTTCCTGAGGCAATAATGCCATCTAGACATCCTGACAGTGATGTAGATTAGGAGTGAAACTCCCTTTTTCTATTTTTCTACTTTGGCATGATCAGGGCACAGTCATCAGTTAAGCAAGACAGAACTGCAGCAATCATCTCCATCAACTGTGTAACCACTGAATATCTTGAAAAACCAGGAAATAGCTTGTGAGAAGCAGCACTTCTTTCTTTGCTCCAAACCATGCCCTGTATCAACTCTTTACCTTAAGGCATTAATTGATCCAACGATTGTAGTGTTTCTGAGAGTGCACTTAAGTTAAGTACTGTGAGATCAACCCATAAACCATAAAAACCACGCTCTCAGTTCCCTTAATTAAGAGCTATTTTGGAATTGTGTTCTTCCTTGTGTGGGGGTAAAAGGAAAAGTTCCTCCATTTCTCTGAAGTTCTTCACAGGCTGAATGGACAAATCAACATTAAGCATGAAATTAGTAGAGAAAAACCCACATTTAATAATATACTTATGGAGAATGTACATGGCAGTAAACTGAGATAGCTGGGGCAAATCAATGATTTATATCCTATGCTGAGGCATGGAAAAGGGGACTTTGGGTTTGGGGGAAGAGTAGAGGGATCACTAGTGATGGTAAATAGGTAGAAAGGACTATTTACTGAGAAGGTATCTTTTGGATTAAAACTTTTCCAAACTATATTCTTCTAGGGGATAAGAAATGAAAGACAATTTCTAGAATAGGGGAGGGGTGGATACCCAGGGAGTAGTAGGTAGCCCTTTGATTAAGGGGAAGGTTAAAGAATTAGAACTCCTTTGCCTATAGTGTCATTCATTATCCTTGACTTGTTTATGTTAGCGCGAGCCACCTACAAAAGACCAATTCTAGAGACTTGGGTGTTTTATTTGTTTATTTTTTATTATATTAAGTTGTTCTACACATTAAATTAAACTCATTTGCATAGGTTCCCCCTTCCTCAGATATATATCGCACACCCTACCCTCCACCACATCACCAAGTATTCTCACCTTTGTCCAGTGGGTCTGCCCTTACTTCCTGTTTCAGCCTCCATTGACTTCAGGAAATCAATGTAACTATTATATAAGATTTTATTTGAGGTTATTTCCACATAAAAATCCTTCAGTTTACTAATGAACACTTAAAACATTCTATTTAGGAAATTCTTAAACAGATTATAAACAGAATTTTAACACAGTTTTTTTTCTGGTTTTATAAACAAAAATGCTTAATCTAAATATTCCCCCAAATTTGAAACAACATGCGTAATGTGAATTTTAAAATTATTCTTTACTTTAGAAAATGGTAAAAGGATGGTATGGTGGCTATTTAGTCCATTTCTTCAGTCCAGAAACCACAGTGTCAGTAGGTTCAAGTCAAGATTCACAGGAGGCTAGAAATGTGTCCTAATCTGAGCTATTCATTTTAGTCTTTGTTTCTTATCATTGTTTGGTCTCTAACCCTGAGGACTCAACTGTAGTCTGTCCTTGAGATAAAAGTCCTTCTATCTTTTATTGAAATTAGTTACCACTCAGTAAATTATTTTTTAAGTGGAACAGATCTGAAACCCTTAAGTTAATGATTTCAATGGTTATTCAATTTTTGATAATTCAATTAGTTTTACATATTTAAAAAATGCAGTATTCTCAGAACCCATCAGCTGTCCTAGAATGACAAAAGGCAGTAAGCCTTAAAAACAAACCACAAATTCATGTAAATATTCTGTCTAGCTATGTTGCAGTCATCTTTCAAGCAGTAGCATTTTTCCCATATAGTCCTCAAATGAAAAGGAAAAAAATATAATTCCAACAATATTTTTCAATTTCATTATCACCACTTCCCATCAGTAGCTTTGGCATTTATCCAGTTTCATTTGCCAGAGATAATTTTTGTTTATTTTCAAGTTAAAATGAGAAAGGTTTTATCAGTTCTTGTTGTAAGTCAATCTTGTCTGGTTAAAGGCCAAAAATGACTTACTTGGGAATTTAGTTTTAAACCTTTTGGGCTCCCACATGTCAGTATTACTTTCTATATTTTAATTTTCAGTATTAAAAAAACAAAGGAAAACAAGGTCTGTGCATTCTTAGATGTTTTAGCTTATTTCTGGGTGTTTTTTTGGTGTGGGTCACACATGTTAACTGCAGTCCTGCTAGATTTAATTTTCTATAGATAACGAGTTGTAAATGGAAAAAAAAAATCTCTCAAGCAAGAAATTAATTATCTGTGATATTCCAGGCTACTGGGAAAAGAATAAGAGATAAAATTGGATTCATAAACAAGTGGTCTATAGCTTCACTAAGGTCCAGTGACAGGAAATTCAGTTATTTTAGCATCAGAGTCAAAAAAGAAAGGAACTTTCTTTTTCCTGCATTACATTTTAAAATTTATTCTTCAGTTTTTCTGATAGAATTTGTATACTCTGAATAGGCACATTTTCTTTATGACTTTTAATTTGATGAATTTTTTCTTTATAATCTGGCAGTTTTAGCTATGGGTATTTATCAATAATTATATTCATGTCTGAAAAATAATTCATCTCTCAAGAATTTCTGACTTGATAGATTCTTTATAGGAATAATTCTCTTAGACCATCTCTGCCTACCACTTCAAAATCAACTTCTGCTTGCACATAGGTGAATTTGAAGTAAAGGTAAGGTAAAACATATTGACAGTTTATCGCTGATATCAAGGTATAGTAGAAAAGCTCGTTTCATAGTCAACCTTAGGACTCAGCTGAGTATTTAAAACTTTATTTCTTGGCTATCCTGGTAGTCTAGAGACTTAATTCACTGGGTGTAGTTCATGTACCTCCCAAGGTCCCTGGTTCAAGACCTGGTTCTGGGGAAACAATCAAGATGAACAACTAAGGTAAAATAAAGTTCTTCTTTCTCTTCTCTCTTTCTACCTGCCTCTCTTACACCTTCATTCCTGTCTGTGCCTTTCCTTAAAAAAAGAAAAAAAAACCAAACCAAACCAAAAACAATGGCATAAAAACTTTATTTCATGCAGAAGAACACACACAAACCAAATCATCATGGGGCAACACTTTCACTATTTTTGTATCTTGATTTCTCTGTGGGGAGGCAGTTAGATATGACCAGTTGGTGTCCCAGATAATAAATTTTCAACCCTTTGAATATCAGATGACTGCACTGGCGGAATAACTGACTTCTCTATCTCAGTCTAAACAGGTCTTGTTCTGAGTAACCAGGAAATAAATTTCTGTTTGGCAAAATGGAGACTTACCTAGAAATGAGCAAAGTGATTATTACTTGGTGCATTGGACACTCTCTTGGAGATCCTCTGGGATTAGGTGGTTCTTTAGGAATGTGGATCTTTGTCTTTAGGCTATTTTATAACCCTACTGAGCTTGTTTGAAACTGATAGTAATGCAAATGTTTCCTCTTTAGAGGAATGAAAATGATTTATGTTCCTGGCAGTAAAAATACACTTTGTCCTGTTGAGACTGTGTCTCTGTAAATCAAATCCCCATTTGAACATGTTTTAAATCTTACTATTTCTCTTGTTAATTAATGACCTTGTGAGATAATTATTTAGCTTTTTGAAAATTATCCTTTAACCTCTTACATCCTGCAGATACCTGTGCAGACCTGAATGAGTAACACAATTTAGATTTTGATACCTCACCTTTGACAGCTAGCCTGGTGAGTTAGTGCTTGCTAAACCCACCTGCCTGGACACAGCCAACCAATCAGCAACATTCAGAGACCGTTTTCCCAATTTGGGATAGAGTTAGATCATGGATTTTGCACTTTAATAGACTTTCTTTTATACCATTTTTCTTAAGTACTACCAGTCTTTGATTTTTTTAGTCTGTTGCTACATGGATTTAATGAAATGTTTACATTCAACACAATTTTTGGTCTTTTCATTTTATTTGTTTACCACTAACACAAAAGGAAATTGAGACTAGTTTATACAACTGCATCTGAATCTGGGGAGGTCTCAATGCCAAGCTACCAAAACCATATAAGAACTACTTTTGCGAAAGTCTACTTGGGGTGTGAGCCCCTTGTGTAGAGAGTCAGTCACTCTATAGCTCTCTCCAGGAAGAGGATGTCCTATCTACCTTAGAAGATTTGCTGGTATGCCAGGTGCAGAGTTGTGTGACCAAGGCTCAGGGATTCTAAACCATGCTTACCTTTGGAAACCTCATTAGAAATGGCAGTGGAGTGGAGAGTGACCCTCAACCTGAGAACCAGATTCTTGACTGATTTCAAGGAGCAATTGGAGGAAGTTAAGAGTATGTGGACAGATTTTTTGACAAGGCAAGGAAAGTCCATATGCAAGAAGTACGTGCTGGTGTGCGCCAAGATACAGAGAAAGCAGACAGGAGTCAAGAGATGGTTGCTACATAGTGCCTTTTGGAGTGCTCGCATTAGATGGATTGATATTCATTATATTCCTAAATTGGACACAGGGAAGGTCTTTCCTTTTTAAAGAAAACCACACATTTAGATCCTGAGGTTTTTCCTGAGAACTGCCATAGCCCCCAAAAGCAGTAGCCCCTATTTCTATTATGCTGATTTATTAATGAGATAGAAATGGATGCATAATGAAGTTTCAGTTTGCCAGCTCATGGGCATTTCAGATGCCATCTATCTGGTGTAGACTGGGTGTCATGGCAGAATTGTTTTTCACATATTTTGGTGGAACTTCCTATTTGAGCTACCAGTTGATTCTCTGGCAACTGGCTAACCTGCCTCATTAAATGCAAAGACAAGCACTTTATTCAATATTACTGTAATAGTGATTCCCTGAATATATTTTAGTTGAAATTTTTTTATTGCAGCCTGGCTTAGGGAATGTTTTTAAACAGTATGTTTGCTGGTACATCTTGCACATTCTCAGCGTTTCTGTTTTTTTTCTTTACATAATTGGTCCACTGTAGTTCAGTGTAGTAATTGCATATGCATTGGCTTTAGTACTCATAATTATTAGTCAGAATTTAGTTCTTCTATTTCCTTTTCTCAATTCCTAAGCTCTACAGAGTTTGATGAAAGTTCATGAGTGGTAAAGTACAGCTTTTCAAAACATAATATAATCTTGGATCTTTACCCAGTAATTGCATGAATTTCCTTTTCCTTATCTCATTAATGTTTCCAGAAAATTTATAGGGAAAGGAAACCAGAACAAAACAAAATAAATTGGCTTTATCCCAAATTAGAGACTGGCTAGAGAGACAGACAGCCCTCACTGAAACCCAGCATTCTAGCTGTAAGTTTTTGATGTACCTGTGCTTTAGTGTGAAAAGTCTGTTCTGCTACCCTCTGTTGAAAGTTGTTATCTGAGTTTCATATGCCATATTGAAAGAAAAAGGTTTTTTGGTGTTGGAATTGAATTTACTTGTAATTTGGCAGACTTTAAAGAGAATGGCAGACTTGGGCCAAATTTTTCTGACTAGCAAGAAAATCTATGATCACAGGAGCAATAAATGATTTTATACCTTTAGTGAATTAATTGTATTCTAATAAGCACTTTATTGTAACAAGTCAACAATTGCAGTTCTCTGTTGCAAAAATTTATTTTCAAGTTTAAATGTGTAAATGATCATATTTGTAAGTCTTGCTTCTTTGCAATACGATTAAAAAGACTACAAATCCTAATATTAAGAAAATAGATTATGTATATTTCTATCTGTATTGAAGTATTGTTGATGTATATATACACACAGATATATGTATATGTAAGTTTAAGGTGTACACTGGGCTTATTTCATCCCTGTCTGAATATTAATAAATGTTATATACTATGCTAATAGAATGAAAAAGTCACATGATCATTTCAATAGATGTGAAAATGGATGTATTTGATAAAATACAACATTCTTCCATGATAAAAATGTTCACCAACTTGGGTATATAATGAATGCTATTGAATACAATAGGTCATATATGACAAAATATCTTACATGATGGTGAAAGGTTGAAATATTTTCTTTCAAGATCATGAACAAGATAAGGTTGCCCACTCTTGCCACTCCTATTGAACATTGAATTAGAAATTAAATTAGAAATCCTAGACTGAGGAATTAGGCCATAAAAGATATAGAAGGCATCCAATATGGGAAAGAAAGAAGTAAAATGTTTCTTTTTGCATGTATGACCTTATGTAGAGATATGGATAATTCCAAAGACTCAACCAAAAGAAATGCTATGTATCAAATAAATGGATTTCAGTAAAGTTGTAGGACATAAAATCAATATGTAAAACCACTCATATCTATATATTAATAAGGAATTATATGAAAAATAAATAGCAGAATTTTGTTTACAATAACATCAAAAAGAATAAAATATTTAGGAATAAATTCAACTTAGGGGGTGAAAGATCAAGTTTTAAGATGTTGATTAAAAACTTGAAGACAAAAATAAATGGAATGATATCCTTTGTTCATGGATTAGAAGAACTAATACATTCCTAGAGGGAATTATACTTAGTGAGATAAGCAGGAAGGAGTAAGACAAGCATTACATGTTTTCACTCATATGTGGTATATAGAGAAACCAAATAAATGAATTAAATCAAGCAAAAATAAGCTTATAGTCAATAAAATCAAATCAGTGGTTACAAGAGTGGAATGGGAAGGGGACGGACAAATTGGGTGAAAGGGATCAAGTGTATGGTAAAGAAAGAACTTTGTTGGATTGTTGGTGGTAAGCTAAATGTATTATAGATGTTTGTTTATGATGATGTATACCTTAAACCTATATAATATTATTCCTTTGATAAAGTTAATTTTTAAGAATGTCCACATTACTCAAATGATCTACAGATTCAATGCCATCTCTATCAAAATTTCACTGGTGGTGCGCCGTGGTGGAGAAGGGCTTGGGCGCAGTCCACATATATCCCAAGGTCACTGGTTTAAGACCCAGGACTGGTGGGAACAACCAAGATGAATAACTAAATAAAATAAAGTTTAAAAAATTCCATTGGCACTTTTTGTAGAAATAGAAACAAAATTCTAAAATTATATGGAGCCACAAAAGACCTCAGATAGCCAAAGAACCCTAAGAAAGAACAGAGTCTTCAAACTATTAAGAAGCTGTTCTAATTAAAATTGTATTGTGCTGGCATAAAAACAACCCCAGTGGAATATTATTAGCCATAAAAAGAAAAAAATTCTGCCTTTTGTTGTAATATGGATGACGTTGAG
Source organism: Solenodon paradoxus (assembly GCA_004363575.1). Lineage (NCBI taxonomy): Eukaryota > Metazoa > Chordata > Mammalia > Eulipotyphla > Solenodontidae > Solenodon > Solenodon paradoxus. The sequence goes on from RJWH01001698.1 coordinate 189,865, forward strand.
GGAATTATACCAAGAAATAAATCAAGCAGAGAAAGACAAATACCTTGTATTCTCTTTTAGATGTGGAATCTAAGTAAGTCAAACTCATAGAAATAGTGAGTAGATTGGTGGTTACCAGGTGCTGGGGCAGTGGGGTGGAGGAAGTGGGAACCTGTTGATTAATAGAATATAGACTTCCATCTCTAAGATGAATAAATTCTGGGTATCTAATGTACAGTTTGGTACAGCAATACTGATTTAATGAAAGTTGCTAAGAGTAGATCTTAAATGTTATCACCACTTATAGACAAATGATAATTCTTGAGTTGCTGAAGGTGTTAACTAACCTTATTGTGGTACTCATTCCACCATGGTTATGTGTATCATATTATAATATTTTACTCTAAATGTAGGCAGAATTGTGTCAATAACATGTCAATAAAGCTGGAAAAAAGCTAGGGTGTTTATAGGTACTTCTACAAAGAAGTTTTAGTATGATTGCTGAATTTTATATAAAACTGGTTATTGTCAGCAGGCTGTCAGTATCTTAGGTTATATGTTCCACTAGACAATACTTACCTACATCTCTACTAAGTAAAAATCTATAGATGAAAAAGATAGCTTCACTAAATTTAACACAATGAATTAAGATAACCTTGGGTGGTCTTTGCTCTCATATAATTTTGAAAGGCTTTACCCAGACTTTTTGCCTCCAAGTTTTTATTTTTTTTAAGTATTTATTGACCTTTCATTTTTTCTTTATTGTCAGTTCATTTTATATTTTACTTCTACTGGTTCTGGTATTTGAATTAATAAAGTAGACTAAAATATATATCTGTAATTATTTAAGCTATTATTTTGAATATTTTATTTTAATATCTTTCATCTTTAATATCCTAGAAAATTGTATTTTTGGACTTACTTTGAATGAAATAATCTTATTGTACTTCTTAATTTTGTGTCCTTGTATCAAGAGGTTTTTAGTGAATTATTTTTGTCAAATTTGCTGTACTGGAACAATTCTTTTGGTTTTATTCTATTATTTCTTCAGGAGAAAAGGATTTTTACACACATTCCCCCATCTCCATCCCTGTTCCTGTTCTTAAAATTCTCTGAATCTGTTTTTACTCCAGGTTATCACATTCTTCTCCCTTATTCTAAGTGTTTTATATTGACTCATGACTGCTGCTCTTAATTGTTGTTTGAACCTTTGAACACAAAGGAGATGAAACTGACAAAGTATGTCACGATTTCTAACTTCAACTATACTTTTAGGAACATTTTAATTTTAGACTTTTTTCATATGAAAGTTAGAAAATATTTTTCATTGCATTTCATTTCATTGGGGTCAAATAATAAAGTAAATATTAAAAGTATTTAAAAAATAAAATGGTAAATCTTTATTTTTAATAAGAAAATTATACGCCTCCTTTTTTTCTCCCTTAAAATCCTGAGATAATTCTCTTGACCTGATGATCTCTATCTGAGAATCCCAGGACTCTAATTCTTCATTGGATCATAAACCTTTTACTATAGTTGATTAATGGCCTCTGTCAAAATGGAAATGTTTTATATAACTTCTTATTCTAGGGATGGTGAGTGGAAGGATGTGAGCAGTGCTTATGCACAGGATATAATTGAGTTTGTGAACTTCTCTGACTTCCTGACTGTGCTGTCCTGAGATCTTTTGATAGATTAGGTAGGTGATGGTAAAGACGGTTTGATGGCTTATATTCTGCCACAGAAGAATTTCCATCTTAGGTTCCCAATGCTTTCAGAGAGGAGGGATTTAACAGAATGATCACAAATAGGAAATATACTGAAAGGGGAGGAGTCAGGGAAATTGTATAGAGAAAGGTATATAAAAAAGGTGAAATTGATTTTTAGATGAGAATACAGATTTGAGAATCAAGATAGAGGAGAAAGATACAGTAGGTACCATAGCTTACAATTGCTGTCCTTGCTTTTAAGGTCTCTGATCTATATTCTACTTTCTCCTGATGTCAGTTCATCTTTGACTGCACTTACTATATTGTCCAGTATATAATTTGGTCAGTTTTCCCCATGGACCTCCATCTCTTTTGATTCTCCTTAGTTTGTGGCGCTTTTCCGAGTTCCTTTACATGATGCCATGAGATCCTATTATACCAAACAAATGTGCAACTCTAAGTTAAAAGTGTTAAGTTTCTGACCGTTTCTCCATAGTTTCATAACATAGTCTAGTTAGCTTTTATCCAAGTTCATGACACCATTGTTCAACAAGATTCTCAACAGTTGTTTGAAAATTCTTAACTGAAATTTTCCCCAAATTTTTCACGCATAAACTTCTTTCCCTGTGTTATTGAAGTTGTCATTTCTGAGTTTGTTTTTCTACTCTGTCACCTTTTTTTTTTTTTTTTTTTTTTTTTAACCTCCCTACAATCTTGATTCTCTCTTTATGGATTTCAGCTGATCTCTTTAATGGCACCAATGGTATCTCAGCCCTAATCCATGCCTTTTTCTTAGTTTTTCTTTTTGCATATGAAAAAAGCATATGGAACTTCTTTGACATTCTTTTCCCCTTTGTTTCTTCTTCTTGTGCACAGAAATGGCTATTGAAAAGCAGATACTATGTAAAAATGGTAATATTAGTAATATAACAATGGCGATGACAAACTGCATTTTTTCATTTTTGGGTAGGTATGGTTTCCCCATTAACTTTCTTTGTCCCTTTATATGTTATCCTTTAAGCAAGTCTTTCTCAGTACTTCAAATTTTGGATGACTTTCAAATTTTTGTCTCTAGCTGAGATCTTTCTTGCCTGTTATTTATTACAGATGTTTATGAATAAATAGCTTCCTGACTTTATTGAATCTTTAATTGGTGCTAAAACCTTGAAGTATTTTGGTTCTTTCCCATTCTAATCACCTCATCTCTTTTCTTTAACTTATAGCAATAACATACGGGTTTAAGTCCTGGCTTTGCTGTTAGTAGCTATGGAATCTTGGGTAACTTAATTTATGTATGTTTAAATATTTATGTGTTGTAGGATGAAATATTCTTCTGAGTAAAAATGGAATTTTTCTAGCTTTTTTGAGATATAATTGACATATGTGTAAGTTTAAGCGGTTCATTGTATACACTTTTGGGGGAATTTTTGTTTAAAGTTCATAATTTAGATAATGAACAGATAACTGTGTATACATGTGTAGTCAAAATAGTGCTGAATTTGGAATCAGCCTGATTTTTAGTCTTCTCTGAACTTGAGATTCCTTATCTATAGGTGAAAATAATTCACTCTTGTATATAGCCACAAAACAGGTAAGTATAAGGATAAAAAATGTGAAAGTGCTTAGTAAAATATGTGCCATGCAGATCATGTAGTTTTCCAGCTCTAAAATTCCATCATTTAGTATTTCAGCAACTTTTAAAATACGGTGAAGAATATTTATCTTCTTTGTCTTTAAGAATGACATGGTGGATGACTACTAATTATTTCATGAAGCTTGAGAGATAGAAACTGTGTAAGTTTTCTGCTGTGTTGGGTGCTTTTGGAACTGCTGCTTCGTCCCTCTCCCCCCTTTTACAAGATTCTTATTGTTTTATAAAAATTCAGGAAGTTAAACCATTATAAGCCTTGAGATGAGTCAGTCCTATACTCCCCAGCTGAAAATTTATAATGTGAGTATCAGGCATTCTCCTGGTAGTGATTGGGAAATTTGTTAATACCCAGGTTTAAATTTAGAAACTTATTTCATGATGCAATATACAGGAAAATACTATAGACAAGAAAAACAGGAATCGTGGACCTGAAAATGACTTTACTTCAGAGAAACGTTATTAATTAAATAATCAAGAAACCTTTTCTACTTATTTCAGTCTGTACTCTAGTAAATAGAAGAGCCAGAAGAAATGGTCCTTATCCTCTCATCCTTAAACAGTGTATTTAGGAAGAGAATATCTATACAGCTGAAATCACTTTGTGAATTACTAGTAGTAGAAAAGAACTTGCTTCCAATAAAGGATCTGTTTATTATTTCTTCTCAGAATATCTCTCCTCTCATTTTATTCAATTCCCAAATTTTCAAAACTCACTCATCAGCCTTTTCTTTTTCATAAAGCTGCCTCTGAATTTCTGAGTGAATTCATGTGTTCCCTTCCTGGACAGCAACAAATACTTGGAATCTCTGTGGTGCTGTATATTTTCATTTCTTTTTATGTGGGCAAATATTTTTTAAGTGATTTTTTTTCCTCCTGAGCATTTAATGAGAGTCTTGTGAAGCTTGGAACAAAAACATTGTTTTTCATAATTGAATTGAAAGTATAAATGGACATTTTATAATTATATTTGTATGGAGTAAGAAAATTCAACTTAGAAACTTTTCAAAATATTGACAGCAGTTAATTCAGACTGAATACCTACTCTGTCCCAGGCACTGTTGTAAATGTGTCACATTTAATCCTCACAACAACTCTGAAGCTGATGCTGAGTTTGCTTGCTTTTATGTATGTATTCTTTCATTATGATTTTTTAGAATCGAAGTAACATTGTATTTTAACTTTAACTAAGTCAGTTAAGATTTGTTTCCTGATTAGTAGGAATAAGAGAGGAAATAGATTAATATACAGTGGGGTTACAAGGGAAATTTTCATAGAGGAAATGAGCTTTTGATTTACATGGAAAGGATGAGTAGTGACTGGAAATGTTATATATCACACTAGCTCAAACATAATTGCTAGCTGCATATGGCTACTGGGCGCTTTGTGCCTAGTGCAACACAGGATATATATTTTCTGTTTAGTAGTCATATGTAGCTAGTGTTTACTGTTTTGGACCAAGTAGATCTAGGATTTGGCTTATGTCTTGTTATTTTGTTAGTTTTCTAGTATGCAGAATCCAAAGTCATATGTGGTCTAGAAAAACTATAATCTTGTCTCTAACTAGTTATGTGTCCCTCACTAGACTACTGTTTTCTTATTTGTAAATGATTAACTTGGATTAATCACTATTGAGATATGTGGGATAATATTTTTTGAGGTATTTTTGCTTATTTTACTTAGTTGTTCTTCTTGGTTGTTCCCCCAGCACCAGAACATGAACCCGGGAACTTAGGATGTATGTGGCCTGTGCCCACCTTCTGCTCTACCATGTTGCGCCAGGATAATAGCTTTATGGCAAGTTTCACTCATCGTGTGCAGCTGAGGTGTGCACATATAAACATGTTTTTTCATTTACAATTATTTTTTATTGCTGAATAGTACTTCATGGTATATGTTTATAACAGTTTAACTATTCAATCATCTGAGTTCTTTCCAGTTTTGGCTACTATAAATAAAGATATAATAAACGCCAGCATGCAGCTTTCTCTGTGAACATGTCTTCACTTCTCTGGGATAAATACCCAGGTAAGCAATTGCTGGGTCACATGGAAGTTGTATGTATAATTTTTAAAGAAACTGCCAAACTGAACAGTAGTACCACTTATTTTTTCACCAGTAATGTATGAGTGATCAGTTTTTCCAGATCCTTGCTAGCATTTTCTAGCATCCCTACCATTCTATTTTACTTCAGCCATCTGATAAATCTGTAGTGATACTTCACTGTGCTTTTTTTTTTTAACTTAAATTTTATTGAGGGGATATTGCATCATAACATTATGTTTATGGTGTGGTTTGAAGTATGCATTACCATAAGTAAACATTTATATATAATACATACGAAAAGTCCATTTCTATCCTTCACCATGTAATTGAACCCTTTTACCCAGTTTCCCATCCTCTCCCCCTTCCTTCACTAATTTGATTCTATGGAAGTCTGTTTTGTTTGATTTGGTTCATTTGTTTTCTCTATATACCACAATGAGTGAGCTCATGTGATATTTGTCTTTTTCCTTCTAACTTATTTCACTAAGCATAATTCCCTCTAGGTCCATGTCATTGCACAACATGCAGTTTGTGTGTGTGCAAATGTAAACACACGTATTAAAAGGTAAAGCTTGGGATACATTGTTTTCTCTTGCTGGGTTTCTGTTGTCCTTTCCTTTTCAGATCTGTGGGTTTTTATGTATTCATGTAATTTATGTTATCATCCCTTTATGCTTCAACATCCCTCTTTTTTCAACTCTACCTTTTAGGAACAAATCTAAGTATTTATGGAAGCAGGAAGTGCTGAGACACAGAAATGTTTGAAACAAAGGCAAGAGAATGTATCTTCCATGTGGTAGCAATATATTTCTTGCAAAAATAGGGAAGCTAAGAGGATGAGGGATAGAAGTGTGGGTCAATGGTTTTATGACAACTATGACATTAGTATGCATTTGTTTATTTTCAAAAAACTCTATAATTTAGTACTATAATAGCTGTCATCTAATTTCATAAGGCTTGTAGATTTCAGACACCATGGAGATAAATTGAATTGACTTCCTTAATTTCCTTGACTTTCTATAATAGCACCTTGCACATCTTGGCCATATCCTGACTGATAATCACTTATATTTTCACTTATACTTTTGGGGGGGGGTCCCTGAAAATACATTGTACTATGATCTATTTTACCCTTGTATTGGTCCTGTCTTACTCTTGAGTCACTTTGCCCTACACCTGGTTTTCTTATGCTTGTCTATGGTCTTTGTGTGAATTGCAAAAGTGATTATAAATAGGGATGTAAGAATAAGACATATTTATATATCTGAAATTAGTTAGGTTTAAGAAATGAGACAGTTTGAATGGCTGGGGATTTGCTCTATGAGTAAATAAAAAATAGAAGTAGTGAATTCTGTGAATGCCATCTCTGTCTCTTCTTTCTTTTACCCTTTGTGTTGTACTCTTCCACCTTACCTGTTCCCCACCAATACTTTCCATGGACATCTATGTTTTCATATTTTTCCACTTTTTTTTAAAAGGTGAATAGTCCTAGAGAGACCATGGTGACAGGACATTATATGTGGAAATGACTCAGCTGCTTTAGATGATATCAGGTAAAAGCCTGTTTAATGATGATATGGTTTTGAGAAGGTATTGAGAGGATATACAGTGTTGGCAGTATTTATATCTTTGAATACTAACTATTGAAAATTATTAATATTCTCATTTTAGTTCTTTACATTTTTCTTTTATCTGGAAACAATCGAGCTGATAAATAAATGGATGGAGCAAATTACTCTGTGGTATCAGAGTTTGTGCTCCTTGGGCTCACCAATTCTAGGGAGATACAACTTGTCCTCTTTGTGTTCGCCTCTATTCTTTATGTGGCAAGCATGATGGGAAACTCCCTCATTATGCTAACTGTGATTTATGACTCTCACTTACACTCCCCCATGTACTTTCTGTTGGCTAACCTCTCCTTCATTGACTTGGGGGTTTCTTCTGTCACTTCTCCCAAGATGATTTATGACCTTTTTAGAAAGCATAAAGTCATCTCCTTTAGTGGCTGCATCACTCAAATCTTCTTCATCCATGTCATCGGAGGTGCGGAAATGGTTCTGCTCATTGCCATGGCCTTTGACAGATATGTGGCCATATGTAAACCTCTCCACTACTTGACCATCATGAGCTCAAGAATGTGCATCTTCTTTTTTGTGGCTGCCTGGGTGATTGGCTTTCTTCACTCCATGATTCAGTTGGTTTTTGTGGTAAATTTACCCTTCTGCGGTCCTAATGTGTTGGACAGCTTTTATTGTGACTTTCCTCGGTTCATCAAACTTGCCTGCACAGACACCTACCAACTAGAGTTTATGGTCACAGGTAACAGTGGCTTTATATCTCTCGGGTCATTCTTCATATTGATTATCTCCTACATTTTTATCCTCATTGGTGTTCAGAAGCGCTCTTCAGGTGGCTTGTCCAAAGCCTTCTCCACTTTGTCAACTCATATCATGGTGGTGATTTTGTTTTTTGGTCCTTGTATCTTTGTTTATACTTGGCCTCACCCCACATCACACCTAGACAAATTATTTGCTCTTTTTGATGCAGTTCTCACTCCTTTTTTAAATTCAGTTATCTATACATTGAGGAACAAAGATATGAAAGTGGCAATGAGGAAAATATGCAGTCAATTTATTATTTATAGAAGAATTTCTTAAATGACGAAAGTATTACCAAGTGTTCTTACTGATTTTAAGCCACATTGAATGTTTATTATTTCAATGTCAGGTGTTCCCAAGTATCTTATTAATATTTAGGTGCCCTAGATTAAAATATTATGTTTCTTTAAAAATATTAAGAAATTGTGATGCTGCCTATGGTTGGAGTAACATGTGGTGTGGTAAAAGGTGTCTTCTGGGCATTCCTTTGTTGTTCAGGTGGCAGAGATGCTGACATGCAGACCACATGTAGCCTGAGACCCTAGGTTTGAGCCCAGTGATCAGCGCGAAAGTATCTTCTGGAGAAGGCCAGCAGCTTATCTCTCAGGAGCCTTTGCACTTGATTAATTTACCGTGATCTAGACTTCAAAATTGAGTCTCTTTAGTATCAGAGTATGTGATAGAAGAGAATTCTAATTGAAAATAAATTGATACTAGATGGAAATATTTACATCAAAATTACAGTTTATTAATTTGTCACAAAAAATGAGTCAGTGACCTGGGCATTTACATAGACCTAATTCATTCTTTTATTATAGGGAATTTTCTGTGATGAAAAATGCCTGCCCTTGTGAGGCTTTCTCCTTTCTGTCAGCTCTACATCTATGGCAAGATAATTTCCCCAACTTCATAGTAAATGAAGATTTTCTGCCTCATTTAATATAAAACTTCGTTGAAGAGCATCCTATTTACATGACAGAAATAACTGTTTTTAGAACAGTTATTGTCCTAAATTTTGATAGGCAATACTTTCAGTACAAAAATTTTTATTTGCCCAAACCAGCAACCTCCTTCCACTGATAAAAGTATCTTTTTCTTGTAGTAACCATGTAGTATGATTAGAAGATGACATGTAGATTTTACCTCTCTGATCACTACTGTTTGGTCAAAGGTTAGACTTCTGAACCAAGTCATCTCTCTAGCTACAGCAGAAAGGTGAGATCTGAGTCTTTGACTATGATAGGCCAAATCTGAACTTTTCCCCAGGGATAGAGAGAAAGCATGACTCAGTCTCTTTTGGAGAAATGATGTGTAGAAACTGCTGGCAGTCATACTTCCTGCTCTCAAAAATGGAATCTGGAATAATAAAAACAAGATAATATGAGAGAAGAAGATAAAGAATTTAAAGATTGAAGGTTGGCAGTATTCAGGTTCTTGATTTCATCTTTCTTTGGCATTCAGCTTCGTTCTTGCCTCCCCTCCATTTATTTTGGCTACTGACTTAATACATGAACCAATAAACTCATCCTTCTGCCTACATGTTACTTGTATTATCTTCAGCTTTTTACTGTGCCTTGAAGATTCTTTCATATACCTCTGTCTACATTTCATATTACTTCCTTATAGACTGATATATTTGGAATCAATAGGGAATAATCATTAAGACTTCATTTACATTATCATTTCTTTCAGAAGGTTTATATTTGCTGAGACGTATATCCATTATAGTATCCCTTCCTAAGAAGTGAATCTGCTCATTCATTAAAAATATTTGTCTTTCTGAGGACTCTCTACTGCTTACCATAATGGTTTCATTCACCATATTTTTATTTCTACCAACAGTATACGAGTTCCCATTTAAAAGACATAAGAGGATATTTTAAATTTATTCACTATGTGTACTCATATCTTTTTAACATGTTGGTATTCACGTAAACACGGAATTACATGTGTCAGAAATTCAATAAAATTAAGCTTAAAACAAAAAGAAGTGTATAGTTTCATTTTTGCAAGACAAAAGTATCTAGGGCTCTGTTGTGGAGCAGTGTGTACCCTATTAAACCACACACTTAAACATGTTAACATGATGCATAGACTGGAAGGGATCATGTTAAGTGAAATAAGTCAGAAAGAAAATGAGAAGCACAGGATGGTTTCACCAAAATATGGAATATAAGGAAATGAAACAAACAGATAAACCCCAGCCAAAACTCACAAAACACAAGATGTCATGGGGGAGGGAGTAGGGAGGTGGGGAAAGAGGGGAACAGGTGGTGGGAAGGGACACTGGAACTCTGGTGGTGGGTGTAGTATGAAATATAGACTGAGATGCAATTTCAGTATCCTAAAGTGGATATAGTATTGTGAACAAAGGAAGTAATAAATACTGCTTATTAAAAAAAGACCTTAGAGGCAATTATAAATAATTTGACTTTTACTCTGAGAAAAGGGAGACCATTGGAGGATTCTAAGAAGAGAGGTGATATCACGTAACTAACATTTACACATTTTAAGCCTGACTGTCCTGCTGGGAATAGTCTGGGGAAGGGTGGTTCAATGGTCAAAGTAGTGATTAAGTAAAGTGAGACATTGTGATATAGGTGGTAAGATTTTGAGAGTTTGACTAACAGGGTTTCTCATTTAATGGGATATTGGATGTCAGAGAAATGACTAGAAGATTTTTTTACTTAAGCAACTGGAAAGATGAATTTGCATCACTTAAGGTGGAGCTGTAGAAAGAGCAGGAACTCAGTTTTGTGTACAGTACATCCGAGGTGTCTACTGGCTTTGTGGAAATGGAAAGTATGCATGTAGATAAGCAAGTCTGATATACAGATAGAAATCTGACCAAGAGGTTGAACATAGGTATTATTTGAAGGCATAGTACTGCTGATATAACCTAGAGGATGAATATAGATAGAAAATAAATGAGGTCACAGACTTGAATCCTGGCATAGTCAGACATTAAGAGGTCAGAGAGAATGTGAACAATAATTAGTGGAGTCTAAGAATGAGTCAACAGTGATATATTAGGAAAACAATGTGACTGTGGTGTCTGGGAAACCAAGTGTAGAAAATATACATGAAGGTTGGAGTAAATAATTGATTAAAAGATGAGGATTGAGAATTATTAGATTTAGATGGAGGTTGTGGGAGGTCTAAAAGACACATTTTAGTGAGGGTACTAGAGGCAAATTTTGATTGAAGTGCATTTGAAAGAAAATAAGAAGCAAGGAATTTTGCTGTAGAGGTCGTTGGAGAAATGGAGCAGCAGCCAGAAACGGAAGCTGCATCAAGAGATTTTTTGTTAAGATGGTAGATATATGGTAATAGGGAAATATTACAATGGAGTGGAAAATGTGGACCATGTAGAAGAGAGAAAGGACAAACTGGAGTAGTTCTTTATTTTAATTGAAGGATAACTGTCATAGCATTATATTCTTTTTTAGGTGTATGACATAACGATTCAGTATTTGTACAACAAAATGATCACCTCAGTAAGTCTGTAACATCCATCACCGTAAGTATAGTTTTTTTCTTATGACAAGAAATTTTAAGATATTCTGTCTTAGCAACTTTAAAATAGATAATATACTATTAATGATTCTAGTCACCATGCTATATATTACATGTACAGGAATTATCTGTTATAACTAGAAATTTGTTCCTTTGACTCCCCTGCCCAGCCCCTTTACTCACTTTACACAACTCCCACCCCATGCCTTTGGCAACCATCAGTCTGTTCTTTGTACTGATGCATTTGTTTTTGTTTTTGTGTAGATTCCACATATAAGTAAGTTCATGCAGTTTTTATCTTTCTGTGCCTGACTTTATTTCTCTTAGCATAATGCTTCCATGATCCATCCATATTGTCACAAATGGAAATATTTCCTTCTCTTTTTGGCTGAATAATATTCCATATCCATGTGTATATATGTGTATATTGATATATATTAATACTATATTTTCTTTATCCATTCATCCATCTATGCAATTTGGAGTCCTTTTTGAGTGCACAAGCAAGAAGGGTTATAACAAATGAAGTCAGGGTTTAGTTAGTTCTTCCTTGTTACTTCTTACAAGGAAGAGAAGCAGAAATATTTTCTCTTCTGCTCTCTCAAGCTAGAATTCTGATTTCGAAAGTGATGTAACAGCTAATTCTTTTTTATTTTTTTTGGTGGTTGTTGTTATTGGTTTATATTGCCTGATAAGATAGAAAAGCTGCAATTTGCTTTTATTCTTAGAATATTTTGACAAAATTTGTGGCAGGAAGCTATATTGTGTAGAGAACAATAAATAGTTTTTTCGTTCTGGATTCAAAGATATCACTAAATTTTACTGAGTATACAATTTTACTAGCTATGTAGATATGTTGAATTATATAGTGATAATACTCTGCAATGCTATTTTGAGGATTCAATAAAATACAAAAATTTTGTTTTCAAAATCACTTAACTGGCACATTTGAAGTATTCATTTTAAAAGACACACCCCAAACATTTCTGTCCTCAAGTTTTAAGATATTTTTCTGTATTTTCACATATTTGATGATATATCCTTTTGAAATTATTACAAAATGATTAAAACTGGAAAAAGTCACTATAAATTTTGCTGTGGACTGCATATTCAACCAGTCACTATAAAATAAAGATTCAAATAGTTTTAGAATCCAGCAAAAGGTCTTTTTGTCATAAGAAAATTACAAACCTCTGATTGCCTCTCATTAATGCCTTCAATGCTTGGCTACCCTGGGAAAACTACAAGGACCTTAGGTAGTAATTCCCTAAGCCATGGTTATCAGTCTGGAAGTCCCACATCTTTGTGGCAACTCTTTGTTGGTCATTGCCCTCTGGGGGCTATAATTAGCTTCTGCTCTTACTGTGACATCATTTTATGTAGATATTTGTGTATCTCTGTAATGATCCTAATAGGATCTGGTTGAACTTTTGGGGGCTGTATTGAATCTACAGGGAGGCTGATCTTTTAGTTTCCTTGGCAAAACAGGTAGGTGAGGAAATGAAAACAGTAGGAAAAGCAGAGTGAATGTGTCTGTGTTCTAAGGACAAGAGATGCTTTGGTGATAGGATAAATATTTTCTCAGGTCAAAGCCATTTTATTACAGTTTCTTAATTGAGCTTCCTCTCATGCTTTATTCCTTTCAGTTTATCTGTCACACTGACATAGGCACCATCTTCCTGAAGCACTAGTCTCATTAATTTGACTTTCCTGTGACTTCTGCGCTCTTTATTTGTTAATGAGGCTCAGGCATCTTAAGTAAGTTCTTGAGGTCAGGTAAAACTAGTCTCAATTTTCTCATGTTACTTTCCACTGTTCGTAGATAGTTTCTTTTTCTCCAGGCAACCTATTCTCTTCACCCTTATCCCAGAGTGCCTTGAACTTGCCGATTAGTTCTCATATTGTACCACCTGTTGAAAGAAATCTCAAACTCTGTATTTCTATATTTGCAATATTTTCTTTTTATATAAGTTCTGCTTAATGCCAAAATTTCCACGTTGTTTCGCATCACCATAGCTTCAGTTTTCTCCTTCCACACCTGACTTATCATTTGTCTGAGCATAGGCGTCTCACAAACTAGGTCCCGATAAGTGTCTCCAGCAAGATTATTCTGTGAAAAATATTTCTATTTATGAAGACTTTCATGCTGTTGATCACTAACGTAGACGATAAAAGCTAACTTGAAACTGGCCCCACTTAATTACCTCAGAATAATGGACTCAAATTTAAATATATATATATATATACACACATATATATATATATTTAATACTTAGAACTAAAAACTTGGGTGTATAGCTAGGTAGCCCTTACGGTGTATCACGTATACCCCACAATGTGGTAATTCTGCTTTAGGGATCTGTTCCTTATTTGATAGCTCCTCATCTCACTACACCCTGCAAGATAAGTAGTTTCATCTCCTTTTACAAATAAGTGAACTGAGGGCTTAAAGAGAAGAGTAACCTTCCCATGCTCACATGGCAAGTTACTAGTGGAATCTGGATTCAAAAACAGGCCTGATAGATTTCAAAACTCAAGCTACTCACAGCTATACTACACTCTCAAATCAGAGTATCAGAGTATAATTTATGGATGATTTACAAATGCATTGTAATGTAAAAAGCAATCTTTCCATTCATTATTATATTCAATATTCGCAGAAATTGTGTGATCCTAGCTGGTCAGGTATTCAAGGGTTTTGCCTTTTTGAATGGAATCACTTTATTAGAGAACTAACACCTTTACTGAATTCTTCAGAATTTCTCCTCTATCCTTATCTCCCCGTCTCTCTCTTTCCTCTTGTTATGTGCATACAGTCTGACTTCTCCTTGTATCCTTTTCTCATTTTATGTTTCTTTCTACATTTTTTCTTCCCAATTCCTTCAGACCTCTCATATTATTGCCAAACTGTATAAAATTTAGTTTTGGATGTAGGTCTGTAGAGGAAAGTTTCCTGTCACCCCAAGTAAGTATGGGGTGCAGAGTATGGGATGACTGTATTATTAATTATAGTTACTAATCGTTTGGGGGTGAGGAATATTCTTCTCTGCCTGTCGAATCTCTGAAAAGATGGTGTAGAGAGAACATTGGAGTCGTGGTTGATGGAGTGTGGAGGTATTATTAACCAACCTCTCATTGTAGACATTTTTACTGGCTTTCATTCTAAGTTATCAACTTTGGGTGGTATATAAATGAAAAATCTACGCTGGAATAGTGGATAGCAAAATATTCTACAGATTCTACATCAGGATATTTACCACTCTGTTTAAAAGATGGATCACACTCCATCATCTTCCTGAAAACCTTCACTTCTCTAGATAATATTGGTCCTTTCTTTGAATTTCTATTATATTTTCCCCAGACATTTAACAATATTTTCTGTTTATTTGGCAGATATCGTACATTGTCTTATATCTATTATGTGTGTAATTTATGACTTTCCAGTGGGTTTGTCAAGCTCGTGACTTATAGAACTTGGAAAAAAAGAAAACCCTAACTACTGTGGACTAGAATTTTCAAGAAAAGCTTTATGAAATAATGAAGATTTTTTTTTTTTCACTTGAGGAGAGTGAAACACAGAGGTAGACATAATAAGGTGACTAAAATGAGTATGAAACTGAATAAACAGTTTAATTTGTCAATTTATTTTGTATTTAATGATTATTTCCATGCAAAATAATTTAGTGTAAATAGTAGTTTATGTAGATGCTTGTGTTAGGTATCAGTTTTAACTTAGAAAATAAGATTTTTAATTTTAATTATTTACTCTTCTTTCTTATTTCTACAGCATCTGTAATTTTTGGATTAGGAACCTAGAGACCTGGGTTCTGGTACTAGTGTGAATATGAGCAGTTCAGTTTACATTTTTAAGTCTTGGATTTTTCATGTGAATAATGATCAACCTGGCCCAGGTCATCTTTTTGATCAAAATATCAGTTATTTTAATGGGTGCTTATGTTTTTCCACACGAAAACCTTGATGTTTATTCACCAGTTGCTGAGTATTTCTGGCCCTTTCCCCAGTGCTTTGGTTATTCATCCATGCATTTTCACCTTGCCAGTCCTCTTCATTTTTCTGTTATTCCCAAAGTGAACAGTATATGTGGGTCCCTGCTTCCCAGAACAAGCTCACAGATTCCTGACAACAGAAGAGCTTGAGGCTACACACAGAATGTATCTTGAGACTATGGACTGCAGGTCAAAAGGTGACAGCAAAATCATTTGATTTAGTTGAGTATGGAGAGACTAAGCTCCATCATGGTGAGCCATAATTGGGGTCAGATCACAGTGAGAGCTTCTGGAAGTTTTGGGGACACATGAATGCATTAAGATCGATGATATCATAAACTTGCCATGTGTGTTTTGAGAAGATTCTTCATATTTCTGAACTGTATCTGCTAAAGAAGAAGGTCAGTAAACTTGTTCTTCTGCATCTCTCTATAGCTTTTAAGGGAATAACTCTTCAGGAGCTATTTTCAGGGCTTACCCTTTGCTGGGAATTGACTCTGGTAGGCATCTGGACCTACGTTAGTGGAATTCTCTCCAATACTTCATCCCTTCTTCCCCCATGCACACATTCATACTAAAAACTTAAAAAGTATAAACTTTTTAGTATTGGTGTTTGGTGCATGTGATCAAGCTGAGGAGAAAGGTTTTGTGCTTTTCTATAATGTTGTCGAAGTCTGCTTTTCTCTTTGTTTAAAAATGGGCTGAAAGGTAAACATACAGTATCTTGGGGGCTGCAGTGTATTTGCATGGATTTCAAATTTGGTAGACATGATGATATTAAATATCAGAGCAGCTTACCAAAAGGAAAACAGTATATATTCTAAATGAATTGAGATACCCTTGAACAGAAAAAGAGAGGGGATGGGTAAGGCTCTGAGGCATTGATGAAGAAAAAAATACTTCAATGTTTTTAAATGCTGGCCATAAGCATCTTAATACATATGGTTAAATAGAAGCTGTTGTAGGTGTATTTCATATCCTTTGTGGTGATATAAGCATTTGCTTTAGTAGAAAGTAGGGTGGAATCTCAAATATTTGTTCATATCTTAGGCCTGGATAAAAGTTTTGTAGGTCTGGTTTAGGCTCCAGGGAAACTTTTTGAGTAGTGTGGCCAGTAGAGAATTCTATATAATTCTGATAGAATTAAAAGAAAGGGCGAGGGCTGGGGGGAGGCACAGAGGGAAGAATCAGTGAAGAAATCCTTTGGAACATTATGCTAAATGAAGTAAGCCAGTCTCAAAAAGACCAATATTGTCTAATTCAACTTATATGTGGCATCTTAGTAGTCAAATTCATAGAAATAGAAACTATAAGGGTACCTGAAATGGGGGACCATGGGGAAGGGAACTGTTTAATTGGTATAAGGTTTTAGATTTGCAAGATGAAAAAGTTGTGATCTATTTCATCATAATGTGAATATACTTAACATTATTGAATTCTATACTTAAGAAGGGTTAATTAACATGGTAAATTTTTGTTATGTGTATTTTTACCATAATGAAAAATGGGAATATTCAGAAAAGCAGTGAACCTGGTATGACTTGATGAAAAAGAATGAAATCTTCTCTGTTAAGGTCTATATATTCCCTCTTTTACTACTCTTGACTGACTGACTTTTATAGACCCAGTTTTAATTTATATTAATCTACATCCTGTTCTGTTCTTTGTTTCTCTTTAAGTCAGTCCCATCTAAAGTTTCACTCCTTGGTGGCGGTGCATCATTTAATCATAGTTAGTTCTCCCCAACCCTACTCACTGTGTCTAGATTTGGCAAGAAGACTAAGAAAATAATCATAAAAGGGAGATGAAGTATATTAATATTGGAAAGCAGGATCAGATAAAATATTTATAACTGCTAATTCACCTTTGGAGGTAATTAAGTAAATTTATTTACGTTTTGTCTTCTCCCTCTGCAAGTTAGTAAATGCATATATATATACATGTGTGTGTATATATACGTATATATATGTATTTTTTGTTTTTTTTCAAGAGAAAGGGAAACAGGAAGGAATAAAGTCAGATAGACAGCTGACAGGAAGTATGAGAGAGGAGGAAGAATTGCTGTCTATTTAGTTGTTCACTTTAGTTGTCGCCCTTGATCTTGGCTGTGAACCCAGGTAGTAGGGCTGTATGTGGAATGCTTCCCAGGTGTGAGCTGAACACCTGGGCCATCAGGGTGTGCCATTACACTTTTTGATTGTGTATTCTGTTCCCCGCTGCAGACATCTGTGAAGATTTTTCTTGCCTAATTCTTGCCTAATTTTAGGTTATGAGAGATTTTGCTTATCTAATTAAGATATGATCTTCTGAGTTGATATGATCTTCTGAGTTGTACTGTGTTCTTTATCCCCATCAACATTCTCATCATCATTATTATAATTATTTAGTAAGTGTGAAGAATTGATGTGCCAGGTAGTTCTAATTTGTAAGATAACCATGCAATATAAATAATCAGTACCACTGTCATCCCTAGTAATTGCTATTTCATTCTCATTTTTTTAGTTCTCATAATTTCAGTGATAGCCTTTGTTGAATGGGTCAATGGATGGAGGGAATCACTCAGTTGTCACTGAGATTGTGTTTCTGGGACTCACTCATTCATGGGAGATCCAACTTCTCCTCCTGGTGTTCTCCTCTGTGCTCTATGTGGCAAGCATGACTGGGAACATCCTCATTGTGTTCTCTGTGACTGTGGATCATCATTTACATTCTCCCATGTACTTCCTACTGGCTAGCCTCTCCTTCATTGACTTGGGAGCCTGCTCTGTCACAACACCTAAGATGATCTATGACCTCCTCAGGAAGCATAAAGTCATTTCCTTTGGAGGCTGCATTGCTCAGATCTTCTTCATCCATGTCATTGGTGGTGTGGAGATGGTGCTCCTCATTGCCATGGCCTTTGACAGATACGTGGCCATATGTAAGCCTCTCCACTACATGACCATCATGAGCCCACGGATGTGCACTTTGCTTCTGGTTGCTGCCTGGACCCTTGGTGTTAGTCACTCTCTCTTCCAACTAGCATTTGTTGTTAATTTACCCTTCTGTGGTCCTAATGTGGTGGACAGTTTTTACTGTGATCTTCCTCGTCTCCTCAGACTGGCCTGTACAGATACCTACAGATTGCAATTCATGGTCACTGCCAATAGCGGATTTATCTGTGTTGGTTCCTTCTTCATCCTGCTCATAACCTACATTTTCATTCTGTTTACTGTTTGGAAACACTCCTCAGGTGGTTCATCCAAGGCCCTTTCCACCCTGTCAGCTCACATCACTGTGGTGTTTTTTTACTTTGGTCCAACTATGTTTATCTATACATGGCCACATCCTAATTCCCAAATGGACAAATATCTTGCTCTCTCTGATGCTGTTCTTACTCCTTTTTTAAACCCAGTCATCTACACTTTCAGGAACAAAGAGATGAAGGCAGCAATGAAGAGAGCTTTGAGACCATTAGTGATTTTTAGGAAGATTTCATAAATAATGTTATAAGATCTTTATCTTGATCATGTAGCCCCCGTTTAGAATTGACTTCTTTAGTGTATCAGCAAATGATTTGAATATTATCATACTCATTAAAAATGTTCCCCTTCTTTGATAGGGATGTTTTACACAAATGCAACCTTAGTTTAAAACTTATATTGATTCATATGGGGTTACACAAGTATATACTAATGATAGTCATTTCTTTCCAGCTGGTTCCGTTACTTTCTTTTCTCTCTGGATTATTAATTTATTATTGTCATTCAAGTTATTTATATGTTTCCTCGTAATCTGCCTCTTGAGGTAACCAAGAAGCTAATTATTTACTTTCCATTAATAATCTCTTTTTACAGTAATAACTCTTTTCCCTATTCCTTTGGTGATTTGGAAAATATTCATGTATCTTCCAAGTATTCTAGGCCTATCGTAAGCCATCAAATTTTTCTTTATGACTTTGACGGTATGTTATATTGTTCAGCAGGAAAATTTTTGTTCAGATTCTTTTGTAAATAGTTGAAAATTACCTGATTTCAGAACAGAAGAGTACTGCTCTCTCCTGCTTCTGTCTTCCTGCCCTTTTTAAGATAATTATACCATGATCAATCAATATATTTTCTATTTGTGGATATAAATGCTTTTCAAAAGAATTTTGAAAAGCCTAAACTAGTGATAATTACAAGTGTCCTTTTGTTCCCATACATATATATTTTGAAGAACCTGTTATTCTTTCTTTCATTTATCTATTTACCAAAATTATTTTTTGCTTACCATTTATCTAGAAATGTTCATACTACACATCTGGAATTGCTTCTAGGAATACATGAAAGTACCCAAAAAAGTGTGACTTAAAAGAGTTATGATTGGAGAGAAGCATGAATCAAATATTTTTAATACACACGTATAAAAATTTTGTAGTGCTGTGTACAAATCAAATGTGATGTTTCCAGTGCTGACCGAATGTAGTCTGTTCTAATTGATTACATCGAATTTTTCTCAAAACCAAACATAACAAAAAACAAAAAGAATCTAATTGCAACAAGAAAAATATAAGTAAAGAAGATTGCGTATTATAAAGGAGAATCAAAACTTAAATAAGAAACCCACAGTGCGCGATTTTTTTTTTGGGGGGGGTGTATATTTTCTCTCATGACAGCGAAACTCAAATGTAGGACTATAGTTGCTATGATACAAAGCAGAAAAAAGTGCAAATGAAAACACAGGCTTTCTGGTGAACGAACTGGGAAAAGTGTTCCCTGCTTGTTCAAGTATGGGAGGAATCTTTTATTTTTTTATTTCTGCTTTTAAATATTTTAAATATTTCTAATTTTTTGGTTTTTATTTTTAAATTTTTATTTCTCCCTTTTCTTTCCTTGTCCTATTCTGGGAGCCCCACTGCGAAGCTAAGCAAGTGGAGCAGGCAGCTAAAATGCTGAAGAGAACTCTGTCCTTTGGAACAAAGGAAATGAAAGAGGACCCCTGTGGTCTGAGGAGTGTAAAGGAAATTCCTTTACTTTTTTGAAGCTTCAGAGCAGTAGTATTAAAGCAGCTAAAACTCCAAGAGAAACTCATTATATATGATCAGATGATGACAAAAAGGGGCCTTGCACGTTGAAAAGTGTATGAAGATCTTGGAGATGAGGGACTGGAGAAAGAGATTGCTTAGTTTAGTTTATGCACAAACACACATACAGTTCTTGTTTCCGAGCTGTGCATGCATGTGGCACACCTGAACCACATAACAAGAACTTTGAGCTCTTATCTGTGGTGTAAACTGCTACCAAAAATCCAGTGAGTATAATGAGTGGGGTAGACTCAATGTATAGTAACAAAAGTTTTGAAAACAGAACTGAAATTGGAATGTCTATCAGTCGTAGGTATAACAGAACTTACAGTAAAAAATCAATTTATTGACTACCAAAAAAAAGACCAACACCAACAAAATTTTCACCAAATGATTTCTTTAGCTGATAAACAATAGACATTTATTTCTCAGAGTTCTCAAGAGGATTTTAATATTACCAAAAGTCTCACAACATTTAAAATGTCCAGGATAAAAATCTAAAATTACTTGACATAAAAGTAGTAGGAATAGATGATCCATCCCAAGGGAAAAGTTAGGCAACACATACTTTGCATTAAGTTGACAGAGATGTGTTATTTTAAAGCAACTGTTATTACTATGATTCATGAGGAAAGGTTAGGGTGACTTCAGTAAATAACAGTGAAGGTTATCAACAGAGCTATGGAAGCTAAAGCAAGAATGACTTATATATTTAGACTTTAAAATGCAGTTTTTAAATGACAGTTTGCTTTATAGAGTCCATAACAAATGGAGAGGACAAGAGAGACATTGAATCTCAAGATAAATAAATAGGAAGGATCCACTCTGAAGAACGGAGATGAAAAAGTTTTAAAAGGAAATGAACAAGGTGATGTCACAGACATGGCTGAGTAAAGAGATGCAGGGAAAATCAAGCCAGGCAACAGTTATATTTGTACTCATTTCTCAGCAGTTTTTTCAACAGAGACGGTCTGATTGACCCACACATTTATATGTTTGAAGGTGGTTGGATAGGGACTCCTGAGGTGGGACAGTGAGGATATAGGAGATGACTTTGTGACCACTGCTGCTGTAGCAGCAATAACTTTTGGTGACAAAGCTGAGAAAGGACAGACGTGACATCCACGTCAGGGGAACCAGTGAACTCCACAGCAAGGGCAAGGGCTGTGATGTCTGGTTAACCTGAAGGCTAGGACCAGATTCTGAGTCCTAGCAAGTGTAACCTGTGAGAGCACTGTGGGACTGAGTACTCACCTACTCCCCTTAGGGTTTTGAAGAAATGGTAGGAAACCTGAAATCAGCTACAGAGATATGTGGCCAAGAGTTGTGGGCTGTGAGCACTGACTTTGTACACAAATCTAGAACTAGTCTATCACAAAGGGAGAAGAGGAAGCTTGGGGCTCTGTATAGATTGACCTTGCCTCTGCCCCCATGACAAGGGGAGGGGGGCGTTTTTCCTCCTTCCCTTCCTCCTCCTACCTAGGAGCCTAATAAACAAAAGATAAACCTGAAACTAAGACAGCACTACCTGCTGGTAAAATAAGGCATCCAAAAAGCCAAAATCAAAATTTCAACATAACTGCTTCAGGTATAACATGGTGGAAAAGGTGGAAGAGAATGTCAACTCTCCAGAGTTCAAACTTAAAGACACAATTTAAGGCCTTATCAAACAAAGAATTTAGAATAGTTATGAAGAAACTTAATGAATCACAGGAATCCTATTTAACTACTTAAAAGTCAAGATCATGATCTCAGAAAATAAATGTTGGAACGCATAGAGTTGTTCACCTAGAGATCAAGACTATAATTAATATATCCCAATTAGAGATTCTAGACTTGATGAAAACATAAATGAATTGAAGCCTACAATGGATATTTACTTTAAACAGGATAAATCTCACAGAAGAAAGAATTTCAGAAATTGAATTAAAAATAGAGATGATTTTCATAGAGTAGAGAGAAACAAGATTTAAAAACAAGAAAGAAACTCTGTGAGCACTACCCTCTTCTAAGAGAACAAACATATAGAAAATCCATATAGATAATGGATTTTCCAGAAGGTAAGGAGAGGCAAAAGGGAACAGAGAGTTTATTTAATGATGTAATAGCTAAAAACTTTCCAAACCAGAAAAATGATCTAACCACAGAAGTTCAAGAGGCTGATAAAATACTCATATTTCTAAATGCTATCAGACCTATATTACAGACACATTGTAAATTTGTCAAAAGCCAATGTTGAAAGTTATAAAAGACTGCAAGAGAAAAGGTGAATATAACTTACAAAGACACCTCCAATATCAGATTTCACAGTGAAACTCTATAGGGCAGGAGTGAGTGGAATGGCATAGTCACAATACTAAGGGCCAAGAATACTCTGAAAAATTGTCATACAAATATGATGAATAAAGTTCTTCCCAGATACACAAAAGTTAATGGACTTTTTACCACTACCAAGCTTGGCTTTCAAGAAATGTAGAAAGGAATTCTTTGATATGAAAAAAAAGAATGTCCACAAACCCACGATAAAGGTAATCAGTAGAAAAATGTAGAATCACAAACACAGATGGAACTAATGGAAGGTGACAGAAAAAGTTTAAGGGGAAGCAAAAATACAGAATTTCTATGGGCAAATAAGAATTATTTGACATAAGCTCAGAAAAGAAATTTTAGTTTTGTAAAGTTAGATACAGTCCTCAGGGTACACACTAAATCTGTAGAAGATATATATAGCAGAGAAGTTAAAGATATTGAGAGAATCTTCATGGATAGCCATCTAAATGAAAAGTCAAATAGAAACACATGGAAAAAATCCACGAAGTTATAGAATTATCAGCAAATGAAAGGTAAAATGTTAGCAATAGAGTTCCATATAGAAGTAATAGCCATAATTATGAATAAGCCGAATTCACTTATCAGGCAATACAACGTAACTGAATGGATTAAAAAAAAAGCAAGCCCAAAATGGGACTTATCTGTATTATATGTATAATAAACCTATATCAGATCCAAACACAAATGGGATAGTGGTGAAAGGCTAGAGTTAAGGTATATGAAAGCAGTGACCTAAAAAAGAAAGCAGGAATTCAATATCAGACAATTTAGACTTTTGTCCAAAAAATAATACAAGACAGAGATGGACACTATATAATGGTCAAGGGGTCACCTGTCAGAAAGGTGTAACTGTCATTAATATTTATGTACCCAACACAGGATAGCCTAAATATTTAAAGCAAATATTAACCGACCTAAAGGAAGACACTCATAGCAACACAATAATAGGGTATTTTGATACTCTAGTTGTATCAGTGGATAGATAATCAGACAGAAAATTAGCAAGGAAAAATTGACCTTAAATGAGGTAATAGATCAAAGGAACTTAAACATATGTAGAACTTTATATCCTAAAAGAGAAGAATATGCATTCTTCTCAAGTGTACATGGAATATTTTCAAGGATAAATCATGTTTTGGAGCACAAAGCAAGTCTCGACAACTATTGGAATATTGAAATTATAGCAAGTGTCTTCTCTGATCGCAATGGTGTGAAGCTAGAAATAATAAGAAAAAGAAATGTGAAAGAAGCTCAAACATGTGGAGACTAAACATCATGCTTCCAAGTTACTGCTGGATCAATGAAGAAATCAAAAGTGAAAAAAAGCTATACCTGGAAACAAAAATGAAGAGAAAAGATATCAGAACATATGGGTTACATGAAAAATAGTGATCAGAGCAGTAAATTTATAGTGATGCATGCCCACATCAAAAAAGTGAAAAATTTTAAATAAATTACCTAACTCTGAATAACTAAAAAATAAATAACTAAAAAATGCTTCTGAATAACTAAAAAAAAAAAAAAAAATTGAAAAATTCAAACCAAAAATCAATAGAAAAGAAAATAAAAAAATTAGGGTGGAAGTAAATGAAATTGAAAGCAAACCATAGTTTTCTGTGGTTTCATTGAAACCAAGAGTTGCTTCTTTGAAAAGACAAATGAAATTAACAGACTCTCTAGCTAGACTCTTTAAGAAAAATAGGAAAAAACCCTAATAAAAAGAATCAGAAATAAAAAAAAAAATGAAGTTACTGCAGATAATACAGAAGTATAAAGGATCATGAGATTAAGATGAACAAATTTGTTAATCTTGAGGAAATGGACAAATTTCTAGAACAATATAACCTTCCAAGACTGAAATAGAAAGAAATAGTTTTAACAGTCCAGTTATGAGCACAGAGATTGAAATAGTAATGAAAAGTTTCCCACAAAAACAAAAGTCCAGGACCAGATGGCTTCACCAATGAACCCTACCAAACTTTCAAGGAAACTTCTTAAAACTCTTACACAAAATTGAAGATGAGGAAATGCTCCTAAATGTATTTTATAAGGCTGATATTACCAAATTCTCAAACCAGAAAAGGACAACATAAGAAAGAAAATTATAGATTGAATTCTAAGCTTTTAAAAAGGGTAAAATCTTACCTTTTGCAACAAATTGGGTGGAACTTAAGATATACTAAGTGAAATAGTTGAGAAAGAAAAAGAAAAATACTGAATGTTTCACTCATGTAGAATATAAGGAAAAACAAATGAACTAACAAAAAGCAACAGAATTCTCTTAGACTCTGAATATAAAACTATAGTTAGTAGGTTGGAGGGAGGCAACCTGGTTCTCAAGGAGTAAAAATGATAATGGCACTAGATTGGCACTGGAACTCTGGTGGTAGGTGATATACACATTGAATGAGGTGTGAATCTGTTCTCCTGAAACTTAAATAGTTTTGTAAGTTGAAGAACCAATAAGGGAAAAATGAAGCTGTGAAACTTTTAAAAGGCAATGTTGGAGAAATTTTTTTGACCTCAGGGTAGGAAAGATTTCTCAAATATGAGTACTAAAAATGTGATACATAAAAATTCATAAATTATGCTACATCAAAATAAAACATTTCTGCTGTGTTAATGAGTAACAAGTCAAATAGAATAAAAAAAATTTGCAGATCACCTATTTAAGACATGACATTTTCATTTTATAATTCTTGATAATAAGAGAGTAAAGTCCCAATTTAAATTTAAAAAGATTTGAAGAGATACTTTGCTAAGAAGATATGTAGATAACAAAAAACCAGTGCAAACAAAACAAAACAAAAAAATGCTTAGCAGTGTTGTTTATTATCAACAATAAACAAAGAAACAGAAAGAAAAGAACTAAAAGTTGCCCATTCCTAACTTTATGACTTTATGGAGTATCTGAACCTGTCATACATTGCTGGTGAAAATGCAAAATGGTACAGCCACTTTGGAAAGCAATTTGGCAGTTTAAGTTAAACAAATATGCATCTTATGACCCAGAAGTCCAACACTGAGCATCTGAAATCCTAGGATTCATTTCTATTCACTTTGCTAGTCAATCAAGGCTTGATTCAAAAGAAGGGAAGGAATTGATCTTGTCTCTTCACAGGGAATTGAATACATATTCAGCATGAATGGGAAAAATCTGATGGTCCTCCTACTATTGAAAATTGACCACAATCTGTTGTCTGATAATTTAAGCCCTCCCATGTACAAAATACATTCACCTTTTCCAATGAGTTCCCAGTCTCTTCAGATTATGACCATAACCCAGAGTTCCAGGTCTTGCCATTTAAGTCAGGTTCAGAATATGTTACACAGGTATGCTTCCCTAGGTAAAGCTGTTTAAGTGTGATTCTTCTGGACCTGAAGATTATTAGCAACCTGTCCCCACACACTACACATATAAGACATATATAGGATAACTACAGTGACACTTTTATTCAGAAAGGAGGAATTAATAGAATTATAACAGTCACTGCTATATTTTGCCAGCTTTGTTATTTGAATACAACAAAATAAAAAGGATAAGAGAATTAATCATGGAATTTAAATTAGGAAAGAAAGGACAAACATCAGGAGAATGAGGGATAAAAAAATATGATAGGAGTCTTTTTTTTTTTTTTTTTTTAACTCCAATGCCATCCTAGCTTCCTCTCTTCTCTACTCTCCTATTACTCTTTTCCCACTTTGGCTTCTGAGACAAAAATATTGATCTTATTATTCCATCTGCTAGAAAGAAACCTGTTTCCTTCTGTCTAGACTCCAGAGTTGGGCAGACTGGGTTCAAATCTCAGCTTTATTATTTTCTAGCTGTGTGACCATGAGCATCTTACTTTTCTTTTCTAAGCCCTTTCCCACTCTGTAGAATGGGAATCATTTAGGGTCCACCTCACAATGATGCTAAATTGTGGTTGAAATTGTGGTGAGATTAGAACTCCTGATACAGAGTAAATACTAAGTCATTATTAGCTAGGATTATTGCTTACAACTTCTTCAAGTTACAATTTCAGTTTTTTCACCTTACCACTTACCCTTCCTAGCTGCTATTTTATAGTTGCATGGAATTGTATTTCATTCTATATTCTTTTATTTCTCCATACCCCTCTGCTTTGGTGTAAACCCCTGATGATTGAGTTCAGAGGCCATCCCGCTGAATTTTCTCAGGCAGTATTCCCATTCTCCTTGTCAGCTGTCAGCAGCAGAACTTGACATATCAGGATGCATCATGACTGGATAGGATCCAATCTTAATGTATTTTATATAGATGTTAATTTTCCAGTAATTCACACTCAAATCTATAAAATGTAATGATGCAATGTTCCTTTATAAAATTTTTTTTTAAAAGGTAGGCTATGGCTTTGGGTGCCTGGAGGAGTAGAATTATTCTTAAACTTAAAGCATTAGGTTGAGTGAGTGCTTCTCCAGTTGACTCTGTCATCAAATGCTGTTGAGTATATACAAATATATGGCAAACTTACCTATTATCCAAGCTTCCAAACCTAGTCTAAGCAACCACATTTTTTTGCCTTCGCAAGTATGTTGCATCCAGTCTGAATTGCAAATCCACTCTATAGCCAGAATATTGATAAATATCAAGTATGGTCAAATCACCCTTCTGCTTAAAAGTGTTTCTTCATTTTTTATTCTCAGAAATAGTTTCCCATTACTTATTTTAGCCTTATCCTGTATAATGTTCCCTCTCATTGTCTCAGTCTGGTTCTAGGCAAAACTCCCAATACCCCTTCTGGCCTCAAGGGAGAGCACAAATTGTTCCTCTGCAGGGACTCCTTTGTCTTCCACTCAGCTTCTATTTATCCTTTAGGCCTTTGCTCCTATGTTTCCTTAGGGAAATCTTCCCTGACTTTCCTGCTAATATACAATTCTTCTGTATATAGTTACAGTAATTTCCATTTTATTGCAGAATAATTTCCATGGTCTATAAGCTTCATAATACAAATATATTTTGTATTATATATGACTCGCACTCAGCACAAACCTGGGTTCCTAATAAATATTAGTAGTATAAATGAATTTTAGGCATGTATTTAAATCTTTCATGATATTAAGATGAAATGATGTTTTATTTCTTGGCATGTGTTTTAATATTTTTGAAGATTGATTATTCATTTCAGTTATTTACTCTAACATAATTAATTTGTGATATGCCAATAGAGGTATATCCATTGACTCTTCACTAGGATATGGACGTTTGTTTACTTTAACTCCCTTTCCTACTTCATCACTCAATTTTACTTGATTTTATTATCTCTAGTTCTTCTAATCATTCTCTCTATAGTTTTAGATTGTATTACCCTGCCCCTCCCCTTGATGGTTAAGAACATTAGAACTCTAGTGGTGGATGTGATATGAAATACACACAACCTGAGGTGCAATGTCAGTAACCTAAGTGTGTAGAACAATTTAAACAAAAGAAATAATAAAACAACACTTAGTCACTCTTAAAATTATCTGTTGATTTGTTCCCACTGTGAAAGAGGATAAAACCAGAATATTTCAGTAGAAATATTTGTTTTCTTTCCTTCTTGTTTTTGTTACTAATACAATTACTTTTTATGTCATCATGGTTTGTAACATTTGAATTTTCTTCTTTAACCACAAGCCCCCAAATTGCTTACTCTTAGGCTTTGCTTATTATCATGCCATCTTTGTTTTCTTTTTTTTTCTGTTATAAGTTATATATATTTAAAATTTTAAATGCAGTAAAATTCATCTTTTTTTGGTTTACAATTCTGTAGTTTTGGGAATGCATATGTACATTTATGAAACTATGATCAAGGTACAGAAGATTTGCATTATTAAAATGAATTCTTTGTGCTACCACTTTGTATTCCATCTCCCATTTTTGATCCCTGTCATGCAATGACTTTGTCTTATTTCCCATAGTTTTGCCTTTTGTAGAATGTCATATAAGTGGAATCTAACAATAAGTATTTTAAGTTTGACTTTTCTGGCTTATCAAAATATATTTGAGAATCTTTCGAGTTGTTTCATGCATTATAGCTCATCATAGTTTTTATTGCTGAGTAGAAATCCATTGTATGGATATACCAGTGTGTTTATCTATGCACCAGTTGAGAGACATCCTCCATTGCCCTCCCCTGCCCTCTATTGTTAGTGTTCTGCAGCTCTAGTAAAGGGCAGAGGTGAGATTTTCCTTCTAACAGGAGGAAGCTAATTTTAAAAAGTTCAGTTTAAGAGTATGTCCCTGGATAGCTTATGATGAGACTATACCAGCACAATTTACTTCTTGTCTCTTAAACTGTCTTTAAAATTGGAAAGTTAATCTTAAGTGAGCAGTGTCTCAAAGAAGAAAAGTTTGTTTGTAATACAGTTAGATGATAGCCTCAGAGCTAACACATATTCTGAAAACCAAGTTATTGTCAGAGTATTACAATTTTTTTAATTAAAATTTTTTGAAAAATGTAAAAATCACTCCAAACAACACCACTTTAAATATTTCATAAAGCAAAAATCCCTATCTATCATCTATCTGTCATCTCTCATCTATTTATCTGTATATATTTCTTACTTTTACTTAATACAAATTTCTGAACACCCTGCAGGTCAGAGTGTATTTCTAATTATATCCCCATTCTTTTAATGATTGTGTAGTGTTCATCTAAATGGATATGCCATATTTTACTGATCGATGTTAGGGTTACATCCAATTTTTGTGTGTGACCTTATTGAGATATAATGTCATTACCATAAAATCACCTGTTTAAAGTGTAAAATTCATGATTTTGTAGTATAGTCAGAGTTGTACAATCATTGCCACAATCATTTTTCTTTTTTTTAAGGCAAAAGTGAAGGCAGGAATGAAGGCGAGTATGCAGACCGGCAGGAAGAGAGAGGTGGAAGAAGCTTCTGTATTTTATTGTTATTTAGTTGTTTACACTGGTTGCTTCCCCGCTTTGGCTTGGAACTAAAACCCTAGGGTATTATGACTTGTTCCCCCAGAAGTGATTGACCTAACCACCGTTCCGTCAGCACATGCCAATTTTAGAAAACTTCAACAAACTAAAATAACATCACACCCTTCAGCTATCTCTCCCAGTCCTAAGAAGCCACTAATCAGTTTTCTGTTTCCACTCTTTTGATTAGTGGACTTTATTCTCTAGAACTTTTGAAAAGTAAGTATTCATGGAAACTCTTATTGGCTAGCTTTTTTTTTTTTTTTTGGTAGGCTGTTTCTTTTGTGTATATGAATCTGGTAACTTCATTTAGATCTGTCTTGATGTGGCCAACTGCATCATTGTTTTTTTTTTTTTTTCTGGGTTATGATAAGCCCTGTAGTCTGTAGATTCAATGTATCTTTCATTTTAGTAAAATTTTCTTTTTTCTTTCATTTTATCTTGAAATTTTGCCTTTACTCAATACTGTGAACTCTTCTAAAATACCAACTTTCCCTTTGTTGAGTCTCATTTTAATCTATATATTTTTCTAATTCTTTTAATCTTTTCAGTTTTCTTATTTTTCTGAGTATATATGTCTTCACTTATTTCCCTGATTGTACTTGTAACACAATCATTTCTCTCCTTTCCCCTACTTTCATTTCTATCATAGTTTTTTCATTTACTTCTTGAATTATGTCAATTTATTTATTACTTCATATTTTAACCATTTATTTCTTTCAGGTCATGTCTGCTACATGTCATTTCAGAAAGAAGGTATGTTTAGAAATCAGAAAATTTTCTTATAATTTTCACTGCTTCGTGGCATAACCTTCTGTTATGTGTATGCCATCTATCTGTTGTCATTTCCCCTTTCCTTTATTCTTGCTATATTTTCATATAGGTCATAATGTGCCTTATTTAATAATAAATTTAGGGGATATATGATAGTATATACATCATTAATGTTTGAGTGTACTAGATATTTGATAGGATATGGAGGAGAACCTAGTGGATGATAGTGAAATAAGGCAGAAGGTGGAAGAGTTTTGAAATGTCTTCAGTATACTTCCTACCTGTTGACATGTTTCTCTCCTGGGATCTGGACTAATGGAGTCATATATGTTCATTGTGTAGTTTTATCTTCATGTGTAATTCTTCATTTTTTTTTATATTCCATGTTTATGTTGAATGTTGTGATACTCAGAAATGATTAAGTGATTAAACATTTTAAAGGAAAATTTCAGTTTTCTGCCATTGATCTTTACTCATTATGAAATAAAAATTTAGAGGATGTTTAGAAGAATGGTTAGAAGCCTATTGGTTATGAGAAAACAAAATGCCTCTCATTTCTCCTCATTAACAGCTTCTCTGCCTGGATGCACTGGGAAAACCAGAGCAATGTAGGCAGTAATCCCCAGCTCAAGTGATCTCAGTGTGGCAATCCCAGATCTCTATAGCATCAGTTGGTCACTGCCCTTTGGGACTATAATTAGCTAACAGACTGTTTTATACAACTCTTTGTGTGTCTCTGTAATGATCTTGTATAGGATCAGGTTGATTTTAGGAGATGTATATCTGTTTGACTCTTTAATGTTCTTACAGTTCCCTTGGCAAAACAGGTAAGTGGGAAGGAAAGTGAGTAAATCAGCAAGCCAAGCTTTCTGTGTTCAAGAATGTGAAAATTAACTATTCCTCAACTCACTGTGATGTCAGTCTTCTGTGCAGCAGGTTGCTGCTGATACTAGAAAAGAAAGATGGAGCAAGAATCAGACTTCTGAAGGAGAGTCCCTGTATATATGAAGTTGTGGGCATGAGTGGGGGAAAATGTATGTCTAGTCCTCATATAATGAGAATAAAGTGGAAGGATGTCAGGGAACTGGAAAGACTCTTAGGACTACTCATCTTCCTTTTCAAGATTCAAAACTATTTTCCTTTGTTTTTTAATTTCTATTATTTTTGGATCATGCCTTTTTTTTCTTCATAGCCTGTGACTTATAGTTAGGCTGGCCACATGATCACTATGTGCTACCTAGAAACATTTCATCCCTTTGTAACCTTCTCTCTTACCTGCACTTAAACTTCTCAGTGCTTCTCATTCTAATGGTTATGTGAATAGTTACTGCTTTTCTATTGATTTCAAGCTGTTGAGTGTTGCTGGTACCTGTCACTCCAGGGCAACCTGTAGGTTCTTTGAACACTGCTGTCCAATCTCTAATGGGGACTTTTTGTTAATTCATCATGCTCATTATATCATTCATTCATTTAATGAACCTACTTGATATTTATATTGTGTGCTTCTGATATCTCAGGCTCAACCTGCCCACTTACAAAGTGGACAGTTCATATAAATTGGTATCTCAAAATTTAAAATATTTTTTCACCTTTATCATCTCTCTTCACTGTCTTTATTCTATTTGTTTTATAACTTTTATGTTTTTTATTTAATTTTTTAAAATTTCTTCTGTTCTGGGTAGAATCTTTGCTGGGCCCAATGCTGGTTGTCCTACTTCTGTGATCATTCCACCTAATATGTTGACTCCTTTGCCTCCTTTCACATTATTAGTATGATATTCTACATGGTTGGGTCTTTAAAAAGAATTTTGTCTCTATTTTCCCCTCTGGGAACTTACTCTTACAGTTGCAGTTATTACTCTTATGTGGATTAGTGTACAATTACATCTTGATCTGTGATATACTACACATCATTTTCATAGTTCCACTTGGGCATCTCACTAGTATGTGAAACTGCATTTGCTTAATGTAAGCATGGTAGTCTATTTTCTCCAGTCTCACAAATTCCATGTCCAGCTTCTTTGAAAAAAAATGGATCCACATTTTCCTATCTATTCATGCTCACATCTTGGTGTTATCTTTGACTTTATTCTCCTTCATGTTCACTCCAACTCTAATCTGTCTCCAATTCCTTTGGGTTTTTACGTCTCAGTATTTCTCCTATCTACATATACAGTCTGGCAGCTAAAACTAAGTATCCTAGTACATCTGCAACCCACAAGATCTACATTATTTCAGCTTTTTCTTAGTAGTACTCCCTATCACCTGGTCAGACTATAAAACTTTGCATCTTTCAGGCAGTTTTTGATTAATTTCTCTACTTAGGAGCAAAGTAGTCAGTTGGGAAATATACTGATTGGGTGCAGGTGTAGACATAAAACCATGATCTAAAAACTAGGTTGTTTCACTGTTTTGGAAAAAATGGGGGATTCAGAATTTAAGGAATAAATTTCTGTACTTGAAAGTCACTCACGTAGATATAATTTATTGTTCCATACTGTGTGCTAGGTGCTGAATTACATATGTTTGCATATATTATGTATTTTTCACAGCACTGTTATCTCCATGCTGGTAATGAGAAAACTGAAGCTTAGAGAGATCAAGTAACTTTGTTATGTTCACATAGCAAGTGAGTGTTGGAGCCTGGACTCTGTGTGTATGTGTGTTTATTGTATATGTATATATTATATGTAATGCGTAAACATATAATATAATTGATTTCAAAACGCAGGCTAGAAACCATTCTACTATAATACATGAAAGACAATCTATGAATTTTTGTTTTTTTAGGATTGAAGACAGAGAGATGAAAATTTTCTGATTGATTTCTGAGCTTTTGAATGTGAACATATAGTTGTGTGATAAGTCCACCATGTAGAAGAATCACTCCATTGGAAATCACTCTTCTGCGACCTTCAGTAGCAGAGGCTGGCTGCACAAGAGAATTCTCCTGGGATGGTAGAACACACTGGAAGTCATTTCATGTGCCATTGTCTGTTGTTTAGTACACCTCCTTCTCCTGCATAGTATATGCTAGACTCATCAAGTAGTAACAGTTAAAAATTTTATAGTGAATTACATGTGTATATTATTGTGCAGCATAAAAGTCAATCTTTCCAT
Organism: Solenodon paradoxus; assembly: GCA_004363575.1. Taxonomy (NCBI): domain Eukaryota; kingdom Metazoa; phylum Chordata; class Mammalia; order Eulipotyphla; family Solenodontidae; genus Solenodon; species Solenodon paradoxus. The sequence continues at coordinate 223,367 of RJWH01001698.1, forward strand.
TCATTATTGTGTGCAATTTTCATAGAAACTCTGTGAGCCCGGTAGAACAGGTAAAAAGGCATCTTTCCTCCTTAAATTCAAACCAATGTCAAAGTCAGGAGCAGCCCTGAATCAGTAAATTAAAGGTGAGAGATATTCTCTTTAACTTACTTGGGTTCTCAGAAGTATGAGCTACCATATTTCATACTTCCTGAACATTGTTCAGCTCTTTGTTTTTTTCTCCTACTTTTTTTTCTTTATAATTTTGCCTTTCCTAATTTCTCTACCCCCTTTCTGAAATTGAAATCTTCAGTCTTTCTCTATGCCTTATTTATTTATTTTTCTATATCTCAGATTATTCCATAGAATTCAGGAGAAGAAATTTATTGATGGCTATAGAATTGGAGATTAAATGTTATTTAATCTAGGGCAAGAAATATGTTGTGAAATCTCAGGTGCCTTCTCACTGAGAGAATATTAGTCATGGTTACTATTTTGTTTTTAATTGAGGTAACACTGGTTTACAAATTGTATAAGCCTCAGGTATACAGTTTTGTGCCTCAGGTATACAGTTTTGCACCTCAGTGTGTGGATATACCATACTATGACCTCTAACAAAAGGCCTAGTTTCTATCTACCACCATCCCTTACATAACAGTTCTACCCAGCCCATATTCCTTTCTCTCTGGTACCACCATTTTGTTGTCAGAATCAAAGATTTCTTCTTTGGTTTGATTTTTGTATTGTTTCATTTGCTTTTTCTTTAATTTCCACATATGAATGGAATCATACAGTATTTGTGTTTGTCTAGGACTTATTTTATTTAGAATAATCTTTTCAAGTTATATCCAGGTTGTTGCAAATAACAAGATTTCATCATTTTTTTTTTGCTATAAATTTTAAGTGAGGGATTTTTTTCGTATGTTAAAAATATTGGAAAAGATGATTGAGAAAGGAGAGAATCAGGAATAATAAGGATCATTGACCTGAAGATATGGATTGGGGTTATTAATCTAACCTCTCAGTCAAGAACTGTGTTTTAACTTTCTATGCATATTATAGATATACTTTATATATGCACCTGGGTATGCACATGACTAATTATAGTTAATATTAATGGGTACCACCTTATTATACATGTTAAAGTATTTTTCATAAATTGTGTGTCTCTTCCTATTTAGTTTTCACTAATGCCTAAAGGTCAACTCATATCTATGGCCTTGGGCTAGCCTTTTCTATCTGCTTTTGCTGGCACACCCACCAGATATTTTTCTTACTATTAATTTGACTTAAATACCACATTAGATTGTATTCATTCATCTGTGCAATTCATGTTTTTTTTTTTTCTTTTAGCTTTTTTCTTGGTTCTTTGACTTAAAGGAGCTAGCTAAAAAGCAAATCAATATGAATGAAAATTATCAATAAAAGCTACAAGAAGTACTTGGAATTTTGATTAGCCTTTGAGGATAATATAATTTAAAAAGACCAAATTTATGCACTTGAAATCTCACCTTGAGTTTTTTACAGTTGTAGTGACTGGCTAAATAATCAGCAAAATATGGATTATCATGACACTAATCATAATAGCAATAAATAATAGCTAAATATAATGTACTATAGTACAACTCAAATCTTCAACTGTTCTTATGTTTTATGTAATATTTATCTATATTAGAATATTATATAATTTATTGTTGATGGACACTTTCTGTGAATGTCTCTGTTTAGTTTTGGTTTAATCAAGAAAAATCACTGTTTCGAATTTTTTTTAACTTGATTATTTTCTCTAGGATTTGTCTTTCTGGAATAGGAATCGAGAGACCTAGGTCATGGTCCGCATTCCAGTTTTATGAATCTGGAGAACTCAGTTTACTTTTCAGGGCCTCGTGTTTTTCCTCTGAATAATGATCAATTAGAAAAAAATGATTTTTATGTAATTCCATGAGAATTTTAATTTCTCCCCATTGGGGACATGTGCTTTTCCTTACTAAGGCCCTGGATCTTTTTCAACAGTCATTGTGTTTACGGGCTCCCTCTCCAGTACCTCCATCACCTCTCCATATATGTTCATCCCATCAGTCCTCTCCCATGCTGGCTCCCCCTTCCCTGATGAGTACTATAAGCGACCTCTACTCCAGATTACTGATAATGATAGTATGCGCTTGAGACTCTTGTCTTAGATGGTGACAGATTAAAAACTATGTGTAGGTGAGAACAGAAAGAGAGTGTTCATGCCAGTTGTGATGACTGACAATTGGAGTTAGGTGACTGCTTCTGTGAATTTTGCAGTCTGGAATGAATGAGGGCCTTGGTCAGATGGTCCGCTGTGTGATAAGGTCTGGAGTTGTAGCTGTAAAAATGAAGGACATCAGTATATCTGTTGTACTATATGTCATCGACTTCTAAAAGAATTAACCCCTGTTAAGTATTTTCAGGCACTACTTTCTAATAAAGGAAATGATCGAGGTGGGCATCTGGCCACAGAGATATATAGAACTGTTCTCTGCTCATCTTCTTTTTCACTTATAAACATCATACATATTAAAGGACTAAATCTCCAGTGTCATGTTTTGTATTTTATAGCTTAAAATCAAGAAGAAATCTCACCTGCCTTCCTAAAATGGGACTTACTTATATTCCTTTCATTTTATAATTATGAATCAAAAGTGTAAAATACCAATTGCCTTGATGACAAAATATCTGAATGGATTTTGGTAAAAGTATGCAATATCAAATAGAACAGATTATCATGCAGGCAGTGCTGTGTACTTTAAAGGGAGATGCCAATGGGACATAAAAGGGAATACCAAGACACTGACACTGAAGAATTGAAACAATATCTCAGCTTTTCCAAGTACTAGGCAGTAATTCATGTGTTTCGGCAGAGAAAAGCTTTTTGCAGACTATTTTAGATCCTTTGTGATATTTTCAGGCATGTGCTTAAACCCTGGCAATATTTCCCAAGTACACATTTATTAGGTTTGGAGAAAGCTTTGAAGGAGTAGGTGGCATAGGATCCTATGAAAACCTTGCTGAGTGTTGGGATTGTGTGGAAACTAGAGACACTCAAAATAGAAGTGGCCATGATAAAGTATTATGGAAAATAGTGGTTTATTTTTCTGTTGTTATTGTTGTCAGAGTCCATGCACTTCTGCTTTACTATACTTGAGGGCTCTCCAATTTAACATACCCTAGTTTCTAAATTCAGTCTCTATCTATAGCCTATCCTAATTCAGTCTCAACTCAATTCTCAGGAACCTCTCACTCCAGGTGGCACTCCATCAGTTCATCATATTTTCCTCTCACCCCTGCTTTCTGTCATCAAATTGTGAGAGCATGGTGGGGAAAGAAGTGGAACATGGGAATATACATAAAAACAAGAAGCAATATGTTGGAAATGAAGAATAGCGCATATCAGAAGTCATTTAAATAGCTGATGAATGTCATGGACACTCAAGAATGCTTTGTTCTTCCCAATTTAATTTGTGAACAGAACACTGCAGCAAGAATATTGGTGATAGGTTTAAATTATGTCGCAACTCTCATGATGATTTTGTGCTCTTTGTGTGTGTGTGTATTTGAGGAGGTAACTGTATACCTTTAATAATTTATAATGAGAACCTTGAAGCATTAGTAACCTTAAACTTTATCACTTCATAATTACAGTCTCCTCCTAATTTTCTTTGTTCTCATAACTGTGGTGTTAGCCTTGTTGGCTGGATCAATGGATGGAGGGAATTGCTCAATTGTATCTGAGATTGTGTTTCTGGGACTCACTCATTCATGGGAGATCCAACTTCTCCTCCTGGTGTTCTCCTCTGTGCTCTATGTGGCAAGCATGACTGGGAACATCCTCATTGTGTTCTCTGTGACTGTGGATCATCATTTACATTCCCCCATGTACTTCCTACTGGCTAGCCTCTCCTTCATTGACTTGGGAGCCTGCTCTGTCACATCACCTAAGATGATCTATGACCTCCTCAGGAAGCATAAAGTCATTTCCTTTGGAGGCTGCATTGCTCAGATCTTCTTCATCCATGTCATTGGTGGTGTGGAGATGGTGCTCCTCATTGCCATGGCCTTTGACAGATACGTGGCCATATGTAAGCCTCTCCACTACATGACCATCATGAGCCCACGGATGTGCACTTTGCTTCTGGTTGCTGCCTGGACCCTTGGTGTTAGTCACTCTCTCTTCCAACTAGCATTTGTTGTTAATTTACCCTTCTGTGGTCCTAATGTGGTGGACAGTTTTTACTGTGATCTTCCTCGTCTCCTCAGACTGGCCTGTACAGATACCTACAGATTGCAATTCATGGTCACTGCCAATAGCGGATTTATCTGTGTTGGTTCCTTCTTCATCCTGCTCATATCCTACATTTTCATTCTGTTTACTGTTTGGAAACACTCCTCAGGTGGTTCATCCAAGGCCCTTTCCACCCTGTCAGCTCACATCACTGTTGTCTTTCTGTTTTTTGGTCCAACCATTTTTGTCTATACATGGCCACACCCCAATTCACAGATGGACAAGTTTCTTGCTATTGTTGATGCAGTCCTCACTCCTTTTCTGAATCCAGTTATCTATACATTTAGGAATAAAGAGATGAAGGCAGCAATGAAGAGAGTATGCAAACATCTTGTAATTTATAGGAAGCTTTCATGAATGACGAGATAAAGCCTTCTCACTAGCAGTGGTGCAGCTTTATGTTTCTAATTTTGATATTTTAGATTCAGAAAATTTAAGGAATCAGATGTTGCTTTGAGTTATCAGACTTGTAATATAATTCTAAACTGATGAATGCACTTATTCCATATGAAGACTGAGCCATGAAGACAGTATATCTATGTAAATCCCATTTAATTCCTCCAGTAATGCTACATAGTTCTCAATAAATAGATCTTGCTGATCTTTTTAAAGGTTTATCACTAATTATTTCATTTTTTGATGCTGTTTTACATTTTAATTTTAAGTTGTATACAGAGATAGAATAGACTTTTGTTGTAGCCTGCAAACTTGTAAAACTCACTGCTTTGACGAGTTTTTAAAAATAAATTAAATAGGATTTTTTTTATAGATCAGCATGCTGTCAACTAATAGACATTTTACTTCTTTATTCTAGCATGGATTCACTTATTTTGTTACCTGTTGCACTTGCTAGATCAAACATTGTAGGTTTTGAATATATTTAGTCATGCTATCTGCAAATAGTGATAGTTTTACTTCCTCCTTTCTAATGTGGATTCCTTTTTTGTCATTTTCTTGCTAATTTCTCTGGCTAAAACCTCCAATACAATGTTAAATATCAGTGGTGAGAGTGGATAGCCTTGCCTACTTCCTGACCTTAGAGGTAATACTTTCACATTTTTGCCATTGATTATAATGTCAGTTCTGGACTTGTTATACATGGCCTTTAGTATGTTGATACCTTCTATTCCAGTTTTATGCAGGGTTTCTATCATAAATGGATATTGAATCTTCTCAAAAACTTTTTCTACATCTGTTGATATGATCATGTTTTTTTTCTTGCTTTTGTTGATATTGTGTCTTACATTAATACATATATGTATGTTGAACCATCCTTGCATCCCTGGGATAAATCACACTTAGTCATGATGGATGATCTTTTTGATGCATTGTTGGATTACATTTGCTAATATTTTGTTGAGAATTTTTGCATGTATGTTCATTAGAGTTATTGGTTTGTTATTTTCTTTCTTGTTGACTTCTCTTTCAGTTTTGGAATCCGTGTGATGTTAGCCTCAAAAAAGTATCTAGTAGTGTTCCCTGTTCTTCAATGTTCTGAAAGATTTTGAGAATAGGTATTAATTCTTCTCTGAAGAGTTGGTAATAGTTATTAGAAAAACCATCTGTCCTGGACTTTTATTTTTAGAAAGATTTTTGATTACATATTCAATTTCTTTGGTTGTAATTGCTCTGCTCAGGTTATCCAATTCTTCTAATTCTTCCAGTTCAGTCTTGGAAGACTGTTTTTTCTAAAAATCTGTCCATGTCCTCTAGGTTGTCTACTTTGTTGGCATAGAGCTGTTCATAGTAGTTTCTTATGTTGTTTTGTATTTCTGTGGTATCTGTTCTAAATTCTCTTTCATTTCTGATTCTGGTTATGAGAGTTTTCTCTCTTTTTTTCTTCATGAGTCTAACCTACAGTTTGCCAATTTTGTGTATTTTTTCAAAGAACCAAAATTTGACTTCATTTTTCTTCTGGATTGTCTTTCTGTTTTCTATTTCATTTATTTCTTCTGGAATTTTGATTATTTCTTTTCATTTGCTGATTTGGGGCTTTAATTCTACCTTCTCTAATTGCTTTAAATGTAGGGTAAGATTGCTTATTTGTGGTTTTTCTTGTTTCATGAGGTGGGCCTGGATTGCAATGAACTTCCCTCTTAATCCTGCTTTTTGCTACATGACATAGATTCTGATACTTTGTATCTTCATTCTTATTTGTCCCTAAGTATTTTTAAGTTCCTCTTTGATTACCTTTTTTTTTTCCCAAGAGTCATTCAACTGCATACTCTTTAATCTCTATTTATTTTGGGGTTGTCTAGCTTTCTTTTTGTGGTTGATTTCTAGTTTTAAGCCATTGTGATCAGAGAAGATGCTATGTATGATTTAAATCTTTGTAAATTTGTTGAGACAAGTTTTGTGTCCCAAAATATGATCTATCCTTGGAAATTCTCCATGTGTACTTGAGTAGAAGGTGAACTCTGTGGTTCTACTACTATTGTTGTGTTGCTGTTGCTGTTTCTTTTCAGTTCTAACAATACTTAATGTGTTTTAATGTTCCTTCATTTGGCGCATTGCTTTCTGGGTATGGAGGCTTGCTTCATTCTTCAGTTTAGGGAAATTCTCAGTATTTCTTCAAATACGATTTCTGTCCCCTTTTCTCTTGCTTGTCCTTTTGGGGCCCCTATGATGCAAATGTTGTTCTTTCTGATTTTATCCCATAGATCTTGAATGCTGTCTTCATTTCTTTTCATTCTCTTACATCTTTGCTGTTTTGCTTGAGTACATTCCTCTGCCCTATGTTATAGCTCACTCATTCTGTTGGTGGTTTCATCATCCTACTTTTGAATTCTTCTATTGGGTTCTTTAATTCAGTTATTGTATGCTTTTCTTTGATGTCTTGCTTCATTTCTTCTCTCTCTTTTTCGTTATTCTTTTTTTTTCATTCCTGTATTTTTTTCTTGATTTCCATGAATATGTTTATCACTGTTAATCTGTTTCATCCTCGGGTAGTTTTCATACATCTGTTGTATTCTGGTTTTCCCCTGAGTTTTTTTTTTATCAAATCTGTCTTTTTGTGTATAATTTTTCTGTGACTTTGCTCTATTTGGCAATCTGTTTATATTTCTGTGTTTGGTTTCCCTAAAGTGATGGTGTTGTGTATGGTATTGACTTGCATCAGAGAAGTCTGGGTCTTCATTTGAACACTGAGAATTCTTAAATTTTGTGGCATCACTACTGGTTGTATTTGTTGAAGTTCTTAGGTGCACCCTTGGTGGTGCCCAAGAGATCACCCTATAGGGTTGGAGTTTATGTGGGGGATGCAGTGCCTTTCCCCAGCATCCCAGTTACAAACAGTAACTATCACCTTGTTGTTGACTCACAATTTGCAATCAGGCAGCAATTCTGCTTCCACTCACAGAGTGTCACTAGTAGGTGGCATTGAGGGTTTGCCCCTTCTGGGAGATTACCTTCTTACTTTAATTCTGGGAATGGCATAGCTGGTGGATGGATCCTGAGACTGGCACAATATGGTGGTGGGAGGTGGTGGGGGTGGGGAATTCCCCTAGCTGCCTTAGGGTTATGGTGGCACCCAGTGTAATTTCACTGCATGTGCTCAAGCTCAGACCACCAGATACTGGTTCTCCTTCTCTGCACCAAGACCATCTCCCCTGCCTCTGTGTCCAAGTCCTACTGGGAAGGCTCTTTGCTGCTTTTGGAGTGACTCTTGAGGAGATACATTTCTTCCTGTACTTCCACCCCATCTGCCTTGGCCCAAATCCGTAGTCCTGGATCTGTGATGTAGCTCTGAACCGAGATGTTTTTGCCTACCTTTTGTTGCAATTGCTGTTGCATCTCTATAATCTTTGCATCTGCTTTTCCTCGGTGTTTGTTTCTGGAGAATAGATGAATTCCTAGTTGCCCTGTTGGAAGGAACTGAATTTTGCCCCTACCAGGTCGCCATCTTGACTCTGTCTCCTCACTGTACAGATTCAATGCCTGTCATTCTGTAGTGTAGTTTAATATCAGGAAGTGTGATAGCGCCACTGTTCTTTTTTCTTTTTTTTCTCTTAGGATAGCTTTGGCTATTCAAACTCTTTTGTGGTTTCATACAAGCTTGCTCCATTTCCTTGAAAAATGTCCCTGCGACTTAGATGGGAATTTCATTGAACATATATACTCTTTTTGGTAGAATGGTCATTTCAGCTATGTTGATTCCTTTAATACGTGAACATGGAATTTTATTTTTCATTGATTTGTGTTTTCTTATACTTCTTTTGTTAAAGTCCTATAGCTTTCATTGCAGAGGCTTTCTACTCCATTGTTAAGTTTATTTTCAGGTATTGGTGGTATTATGAATGAGATTTCATTCTTAATATCTTTCCCCTCTACTTCATGAGTAGTCTAGTTTCTTTTTTTTCTTTTTTTTTTTTTTTTTTTTTTTTTTTTTTTTTTTTTTTTTTTTTTTTTTTTTTTTTTTTTTTTTTTTTTTTTTTTTTTTTTTTTTTTTTTTTTTTTTTTTTTTTTTTTTTTTTTTTTTTTTTTTTTTTTTTTTTTTCATAGATGTCTTTCTAGCTTCCCAGTAGCATTTGTTAGACTTTCCTTATTCCATTGTATGTTCTTGGCACCTTTGTCATAGATTAAGTATCCATATAGGTGTGGCTTTATTTCTGTGTTTTCAGTCTGATTGATCAGTGTGCCTGTTTTTGTTCCAGTACAAAACTGTTTTGATGATCATTCAGTAATATGCCTTGAGGACAGGGAGTGAAATTCCCACACTGTTTTTTGCTTCTCTTAATATAGCTTTTGTTATTCAAGCTTTTGTGATTCCATAAAATTTCAGTATTCTTTGCTCCATTTCCTTAAAGAATATCTAAGGATTTTGGTGGAAATTGCATTGAACATCTATATTACTTTGGGTAGAATGGCCAGTTTTTACTATGTTAATTCTTCTAGTTCATGAACATGGAATGTTTTTCCATCTCTTTGTGGCTTCTATTTATTTTTTTTTAAATCCTGTAGTTTTCATTATAGAGGATTTTCACCTCCTTTGTTAAGTTTATTCCCTGGCATTTGATCTTTCTTTGTGCTATTGTGAATGGAATCTCTTTATTAATTTCTTACTCTTCTACTTCATTATTTTTATATAAGAATGTTACTAATTTTTCTGTGTTGATTTTATATTCTGCCACTTTGGTGCACTCATTTATTTTTTCAAGCTGTTTATTTTTGTGAAGTCTTTAGGGTTTTCCAGGTATAATATATCATCTACAAATAATAATAGTTTTATTTCTTCTTTTCTAATTAGGATTCTTTTATGTACTCTTCTTGCTTTATTAGTCTGGCCAAGACTTCCAGAACTATGTTTAATAGCAGTAGTGAGAGTGGACAACCTTGTCTTTTTCCTGATCTTAGTTTTTCATCATTGATTATGAGTTTGGCTGTGAGTTTATCATATTTTGCTTTTATTATGTTGAGGTATGTGCCTTCTATTCCTATTTTGGCAATGGTTTTTTAAAAATCATGAATATTGAATCTTGTCAATTATTTTTGCATGTATTGAGAGGATCCTATGGTTTTCCAATTTCAGTTTGTTTATGTACTATGCTACATTGATTCATTTGCATATGTTGTGCCATCTTTGCATCCCTGGAATAAATCACACTTGATCTGTCACTTCATTTCCGAGTTCTTCCAATTGCTGTCGGGTAGTTGTTTTTGTATCTTGCATCTCATTCATGTTTGTTTTATAACTGTTTTCTTGAGCTCTTTATCCTTTACTTTGCCACAGGCTATATCCATGGAATTCTTCTCTGGTGAACTCCTGGTGTCTTTCTCTTTTGTGAGCATTCATGTTTTCTTTGGTGACTTTTGTTTTAGCTTTGTTTCCTTTCTGCCTTGAATTCACTACTGTAACTTTCCTTTACCTTTGCTTCGGATTTCATCCTCCTTTGCTCTGCACTAGGTAAGTGTACTTTCTTCTCTTCAAGAATGGTGCAGGGGTGCCCATTCCTCTCTTCAGGCAGGCCAGGATTAGTACATTTTCTTCTAGGGTAGTGGCACAGGGAACGCTGTCATCAGGCCAGGAGAAAGACATCCACAAGTGCACAGGCCTTCTGTCTCTGAGCCAGTTGTGGATTGTGTGTGCAGTAGAGTATAGGAAGCTCACTTTCTCCTTCGGTGGGGAGAGAGGTGCACATGCTCCTGAGGTCTCCAGGCTGCATGTAAGGTAAGTACTTGGTAGTGTATGGGAAGTGAACTTTCTCCTCAGGTGAGGAGAGGGTTAGAGACCTGCCTGTGGTCTGTGGTCTGATTGTGGGGGCATGCTTGGTTACTTCTCCTTAGGCTGGCTGGAGGGGGCTGGAGTCTTCATGGTCTCTACTCTGTCTGCCTCTTTGTGCCAAGTCCAGGACACTTGCCCACATTTCCTTCACTGGGCTGCTTCTTTGATATGGGCTTTTTCTCATTTGTCAGATGCATAGAGTCTGTAGGTTCTTTTCAGAGGGAGTTTTGCATATAGCTGTAGATTCAATTTGTTTCTTAGAGAGGGTAAGATAGGGACCCATTTACATTGCCATCTTGAACCATAAATCCTCCTTTTACTTTTAGTACATTGGTAAAATTCTGATGGAAAATTTACAGATTATATGTTACTGATTTTAATCTATTTTTAATGTAGCCAGCAATTGACTTTGTATGAATTAATTTTTAATTTATTGAGACTTATGACCTGTAAATGATCAGGTTTCTCTGTCATAATAGTAAGTACTGAACAACTTGTAGAGCCTAATCTCTTGAGACAACTCATAATATAGAAATATACCTATATCTGGTGCTATTCTTAAATATTCAGAATTAGTGCAGGACTAAGATTTTTCCATCAGGAAGAATGAAAGAAGCAAATAGGTCCTAGTTCCCTGTAACTCATAGTACCCTCCCTTCATGGAACTATTTTCTGTCTTGCTCATACTAAGTTGTGAAAAACTGGAAGAACTCTATGTTATGAAGAAACTTGCAACAATGAGAAGACTAAATGTTATCTTACAACTGGCACTGTTCTTCAGCTGAGGATTTCCCTCTTGGAAGGAGGTAAGAAAGTTAAGGGGACTTAGACCCCAGCCTTAAAGCACATGCCTGGAGGGATCAGTCTCTATTTTTCTTCATATTGAGCTCATTGTTGAAGGCTTCTCATAAGGAAGGTATTTCTTAAATCTACAGACAACAAAGCAAAACTACAAAGAACGTAATGAATTATGATACTTGACATAATCCAAGGAATAATCCAAGGAAAGAATCTGAAGCAATAGAAATCTATAAATTATCTGACAAATAATAATGCCCATTGAGTTATGAGATCATGATAGACAACCAAATAAAATTAGGAACACAATGCAGGGTGAAAATGAAGATATCAACAAAGAGATATGTATGTTAGAAAAAAGAACCAAACAAAAATGCTCGAGCCACACAGTATTGTAATTGAACTGAAAAATTCAGTTAGGTTTAAAAGTAGACTCTAAGAGAAAAGAATCAATGAGCTGGAAGACAGGTCATTTGAACTTTTCTGGTCAGAGGAGCAAAAAGGAAAAAAATAATGAAAAAGAGTGTAGAAAGATTAAGGCACTATGGGACTAAAGTGAATCCATGTATAATGGGAGATCCAGAAAGAGGACACAGAGAGAAAGGTTCAGAAAGACCAATTAAAGATATAGTGACTGAAAATGTCTCAAATCAAGAATGTTTTAGACAGAGAGGAAGAAGGTAGGGAATTTATGTAAAGGGGGTTAAAATTAGTGGTGAGTGGCACTTATATAGTATTATAGACTAATAAAACATTAATAAAAAGAAAAAGTCTAGTAATTAAAACAGATACATAATTACATTGTTAAAGGTCAAAGGCAGAATTTTGAAAGAAGCAACAGGAAATTGACTCATTTTGTACAAGGAACCCTTCATAAGCTTGCCAGTGCATTTCTCTTTAGGTAAAACTTACAGGTCAGGTGACAATGGGATTATGTATTTGAAGTACTGAAAGAGAAAAATTGCCAATTCAAAACTGTATACCTGGCCAAACTGTCCTTCAAAATGAAGGTGTTTTAAGACTTTCCCGGACAAACAAAAGTTGAGAAAGTTCATCACAACTAGACCTATCTTGTCAGAAATGCTAAAGAGAGAGTTAATCAAGTTGTAACAAAAAGATACTAGTCAGCATGGTGGAAAACTTGAAAGTTTAAAAATATCCGTGGAAAAATTAAATATAATCAGATGTAGACTATGCTAATACTGTAATTTGGGGAATATAAATCACTTCTAATCCTCCCATAAAGTTAAAAGAAAATAATAAAAATAACATTAATGCATATAAACACAGAATTGTAAATTATGAAATTAATGACTCAAGATATTTATGTAGGGAGAGAAGTACAAGTATAGAATTTTTGTATGTGATGAAAGTTATTTTATTAGCTTAAAATAGATTATTATAAGGTGTACTATATAAATCTCATGGTAAACATGTTAAAAACCTGCAGTAGATAAACAAAATGTAAAGAGAAAATAATCAAAGTATACTGCTATAAATATAGATAAATCACAGTTGAAGATACCAAAAGAAAAAGGAGCAGTTACTACAGAATAGTCAGAAAATAATAATCAAGATGGCAGTAATAATTTATCAACTATTTCAATCACTTTAATGATAAATCTCGAATCAAAAACATTGAATGATAATATAAAAATAACATTTAACTATATGTTGCATAAGAGAGTCACTTTACCTTAAAGGACACATATAGCTGAAAGTGAAGGAGTGAAACAAGTTAGCCCATCCGATGGTAACTAAAAGAATGCAGGAATGCCTATTATATCTGACAAAGTAAAAAATTGTCACAAGACACAGTGATTGTAATATTATAATAAAAGGCCCAGTCATAATCTATAACTTTGGCATACCTAAATTTGAAAACCATGTATTGGCAGATATGAAAGAAGAAATAGCAATACAATAATAGATTTCTCTATTCCACGCTCAACAATGCATAAATTACTCGGATGTAAATCAGCACAGTGCTGACTCTAGAGCTTCAACAATTCTGACAATTGCTGAGATCACACAATTAAGGAAATACAACATTCTGAACAACACCCTTATGCTCTGCATCTTGATAACAACACAAGGTCATTACACCAGGGAACTCTAACCCATGGAAATAACCACAGAATGAAGAGAAATAAATGCAAAATGATGGAATGAATAAAAGCCCAAGAGGAAATATGAATTCAAGAGAATCTTAAAATCTGGTGAATTTTTTAAAGCTAATACTCATTGAATTCAGGATACTCGTTGAAATCAGGAAAACTATAGAGGACTAAAAAAGAGAACTACATGATAGAAAAAATGAGGCAAAACCAGACAGAATTCATGGAACTAGAGAGCACAATAGCTGAGCTAAAGACCACATTAGAGGAATTCAATAGTAAAGAAACATCCAATCATATCACTGAGCTAGAGAATAGGGCAGTGCAATGCACCCAAGCAGAGCAACAAATAGTAAAGAGAATTAATTTGTAGCTTGCCACCTTACTGTATTCATTTTAATTATTACATAATTGCTGATACTGTATTATAATAACTTTTGGTGGAATCTTTAGGGTTTTATACATGTATTATGTCATCTGTAAATAGTGATAGGTATTTACTGGTTTAGTTTCCTTGCTTGTGATATGTTTGTTCAGGTTTTGACTTCTTCTTAATAGACTGTATGATTCTAGAGATCTTTCCATGACCTCTAGGTTGTCCAATTTATTGGGATTTAGCTGTTCATGGTAGTCTCTTATGATGCTTTATCTTTCTGGGGTATCCATTGTTACTTTTCCCTTTTTATTTCTGATTCTAGTTATGAGTTTTGTCACTTTTTTCTTAATGAGGTTTGTTAATTTTGTTGCTCTTTTCAGTTTTGGTTTTTACTCACCTGAATTTTCTTTTTGATTTATATTTTATTTCTGCTTGAAATTTTTTTTTAAATTTTTTCTTCCTTCTACTGACTTTAGGGTTCATTTATTTTTCTACTTACTTTTGGTGCAGGGTTAGATGGCTTATTTGTGATTTTTATTGTTTCTTCGGGTAGACATGGATTGCTATAAATTTTCCTCTGTACTGCTTTTGCTGCATTTCGTAAGTTCCTGTAGCTTGCATCTTCATTCTCATATGTCTCTAAATTCTTTTGATTTTTCCTTTAGTTTCCTCTTTTATTCCAAAGTAATTCAGAAATGTGTTGTTTAGCCTCCACATATTTTGGAATTTTCCGGCTATTTTATGGTGTTTAATTACTATTTTTATGTCATAGTAGTTGAAGAAGATTCTTGGTATGATTTCAGTCTTTGTAAATTTGTTCACACTTGTTTTATTTCTCCATATATATTCTATCCTAGAGAATGTTCCATGAACACTTGAGAAAAATGTGAATTCTGCAGTTTTTGGGTGAAGTATTCAGCACGTGTCTATTAAACCCAGCTGTTCTAATTTGTGTTCTAAGGCTATTGTTTCCTTTTAAATTATCTACTGCTTGATTGATCCTTTCTTGTAAGTGGGATGTTGAAATCTCCTACTATTGTATTAATAATTGGTGTGCATATTTTAATGCTCATTCTCTCTCATACATATATACATATATATACATGTATATATATGTATATATGTATGTATATATGTATGAGAGAGTTTTATATTTTTTCCTGAATTGATGCCTTAATCATTATGTAATGTCCACTTTTAATTTTTGTTACCTCCTTTAGTTGGAAGTCTATTTTATCTAAGTATGGCTGTCCATTCTTTATTTGGGTTGCCACTTGATTGAAGGTTCATCTTCCAACATTTGAATTTGAATCTATGTTTACCTTTCAATATTAGATGAGCTTTATGTATTGAAGCAGAAACTGGGGTTATGTATTTAAATTCATTTGGCCAATCTATTCCTTTTGGTTGGTGAGTTCAGTACCTTACATTTAGGATGATTATTTGGGTGTTGTTTCACAGTACCTGTGTTCTTTTATTCTTAGATGCTTTGAAAGCATTTATGTTTTGTTTAGTTTCCATTTTCATTTTCTTTTTTGTTTTCTGTAGAGATATGTTTTGAGGTTACCCTTGGGTTTACATAAAAGCTTATATGCTTATAACCTTCTTCAACTTGAAAGTAAGTTAATCTTCAGTTCAGTTTTATAGTCCATATTTTTATTCTTCTCCTCTCCGTGTTTTATATGTTTTGATTTCTTGCTGCTTTAGGTATGGTTTTTCACTTTATAGACTTTCCCTTAATATTACCTACAAGGCTGATTCACTGATGATTAATTCTTTTATTTGTTTATAAAGATATTTATCCCTCCTTAAGTCCTAGGTATTAATCTAGCAGAAGAGAATATCTTTGGTTGGGACTCCTTTTCTTTTACTACATTGAATATATCATGCCATGCAGTTCCCTTCTATCCTGTAAAGTTTCTAGTGAGAAATTCTTCAATAGACTGATAGGGCTTCCTTTGTATAACAACTCCTTTTTCTCTAGCTGACGTTAAGATGATCCACTTTGTATTTTTGTCACTTCAGTGACAATGTGTCTTGGTGTTTGTCTCTTTGACTTTCTTTTGTTTGGAACTCTGAGATTCCTCAATTTAGAAGTCCATTTCCTTCCTCAGGTAAGGGAAATTTTTAGCTATTATTTCTTCAAATATAGCTTCTGCCATTTTCTCTCTATTCTTCTGAGACCTGTATGATGGAAATATTATTCGTCTTGATGATGTCTCATAAGTGTTGTATTCTATCTTCATTTCTTTTAATATTTTTCTCTTTGCTTGTCTCGTTGGGTACGTTCCATTGCCCTATCTTAGTTTTCTGCTTTGTTTGGAGGCTTCTTCTAGCCTACTGTTGTGCCCTTCTAAGGTGTTCTTTAGCTTAGTTATTGTGTTCTTCAGTACCATGAATTTTGTTTGGTTCTGCCTCACATTTTCTCTCATGTTGTAGGTTTCTTTTTTTATTCTCAATAGTTTTTCTGATTTCAATGAGTATCATTAAAACTGCTGCTTTAAAGTCTTCACCAGGTAGCTTACTTAATTCTCTTGTATTCGTATTTTTCTGGGGTTTTGTTTTGCTTCGTTATTTTGCATCTATTTATCTTTCTCTTCATTCTCTTTGCTATTCTGTGTTTATTTCTATTAGATAGACTTCTTTTATATTATGGCCTTGTGTTAGGGTTTTATATTACAGAGTATAGACCTGGGGTTCTGGTCAGAATGCTGTACATCTTTTAACTGTGTGATCAGAATTGTTGAAGCTCTGGAGTCTGCACTGTGTTGAGGATCAAGAATCCAGTCTACAGGGTTGGAATTGGGATTAGGAATTCAGATGTTTCCCCCAGAGTCAGTGACATTAACATGAATAGTGAGACCTGGGAACTGATGAGAGCAATGCATATTTCTCTGTGAAAACATCTTAATATTCTTGAGGATCATCTATCACATTAGGGGGTAGCAAACAAGCCCTGGGATCTGGGGGTGCAAGTTCTTGGAAATACCTAGAAGAGAGCAAAGCTGATATAGAAACAATTTCAATGTGTATAGCTAAGGTGTGTTGCATACACATAGAGTAATAATATTTAAATTTTAAAAAGAAAGAAGTCTTATTATTTGTGGCACCTTGTATGAATCAGGAGGATATTATATTAAGTGAAATAAATTAAGCACAGAAAACCAATCAATGTATGATTCCACTTATAAGCAGAATCTAAAATATTTGAACTTTAAAAGTGAGAGTAGAATGGTAGTTACTAGACTATGGGAGTAGGTAAATATACAGATGTCAGTGAATAGTTCAATTTATGTAGGATGAGTAAGTTCTGAAGATTTAATGTACAGTAGTGTGACTACATGTAATAATATTATATGGTATAATTGAAATTTGCTGATAGTAGAATATAATTATTCTTACCATACACAAAAGTATGTTAATATCTTGATTATGGTAATTTCAGAATGTATACGCATATTAAAACATAATGTTGTGTGACCTAAATATAATTTTAAATTTAGTTAAAATACCTCAGTAAGGCTGAAAAAAGGTAAACAGAATAAGTTATGAGATAGGAAAAGTTAAAAAATTAATATTAAAATATGCTCAACATCATAATTAGTGTAAAATAAATCAACAGTTAGATACCACTGTTAGATACACTGTTAGAATGGATAAAATCCAACACACTAGCAACATCAAATACTTATGAGAATGTGTAGCAATGGAAGCTCTCATTCTTTGTTGATATGTATGTATAATGCCCCTTTGGCAGGCATTATTGTAAAACTGAATATTTAGCAATTACCCTCCTTGGAAATTTCCCAGATGAGTAGTAAACTTATGGGCACAAAAAAATCCTGCACATAAATGACTATTGAAGCTTTATTTGTTAATTCCAGAAACTGAAAACAACCAAGATACCCTTCAATGACTGAGTACATCAATAAACTGTTGTATAACCATATATTGGAGTATTATTCAGTCCTTAAAATAAATGTTCAAGCCAGAAAAAGACATGGAAAAACCTTAAAGTCATACTACTAAGTGAATTACCAAAAATTACCACGTAATTCCAACTATATCAAATTCCAGCAAAGGCAAACTATGGAGAATTGAAAAAAAATCATTGGTTGGTAGAGGGGCTTAAGTGTAGCACAAGTAATTTTTAAGGCAGTGAAATGATTGTGTATTCTACTATAAGGGTGTATACATGTCATTATATACTTGTTAAAACCCATAGAATGCAATAATGAGCGAATCCTAACGTAAACTATGAACTTTTGTTGACAGTAATGTCTCAGTGTTCCTTTTTTGATTGTAACAAAACATGAGATGTTGACAGTGGGGGAGTTTGTATGTGTGTGTTGGGTGGGTTATATTATGTGGGGAACTCTGTACTTTCTGCTCTTTTTATGTGAATGTTGACTTTCTTGCTAGGAAGCATCAGTAGAAGTTGATTTGAGAGAGAAATGTTCAAGCATCACCTAAACTGAATCTTGTGTTGTTTTTTTAATATAATTCATCAAGGATTTCTGATATTGTTTTCAATATTTGATAGCCTAGAAATTTTTAATAGTGATATTTCTTTTTCTTAACAATGCTACATTCATTTTAGGATACAGAAACTACATCTCAGTCTGTATTTCACAACAAAATCACAAAATCCGGTGTCCTTAACAACCACCTCCATTCTCCCTCCTACTCTGCCAGAAATACAGTCCTGTGTCCTGTTATTTAATTTTTTTTTTGGAATTCCTTGTTCATTTGTTTCATACACGTATTTCTCTTTTTTTAGAAATTTATTTTGATTAACATGATCCCCTCCAGTTCCTTCCAGATAGTTGCAAGGGGGGTGCAATTTCATCTTTTTTAGTAGCTGCATAGAATCCCATTCAAAATATATTCCATGGCTTCTTTAGCCAATATCTGTTGATGGACATATAGGTTGTTTCCTTGTCTTAGCTATTATGAATTGTGCTGCTATAAACATTGGTGTGCAAATTTTTTTCTGATTAGAAACTTTGTATCCATTGGGCATATACCTCGGAGTGGGGTTGCTGGAGCAAATAATAGATCCACCTTTATTTGTTTGAGGATTTCCATACTGTTTTCAAAGGCAGTTGAACCAATTTACATAGCCACTAGTGGTTTTGGAGGGTTCTTTTTTCTCTATACTCCCTTCAACACCTGCGGTTTCCAGTATTGTTGATATAGGTCATTCTCACTGGTGTGATATGGTATCTCATTTTAGTTTTTATCTGCATTTCTCTTGCAAAGAGTGCTGTAGAACATTTTTTCATGGTTCTGTAGACTGTCTTTAGATAGGTGTCTGTTCAATTCTTTTGCTCATTCTTTCAGTGTCTTATTTGCCTTTTTATTGTTGTATTGTTGTTTATTGTATGAGCTCTTAATATATTTTAGAGATCTTTTTGCTGTGTGGAAGCTTTTCAGTTTGATGTATGCAGTTGTTTAGCTTTGTCTTGGTTTCTTTTGCTGCAGCTGTTCCATCCCTAATTACTTCTTTAGGTTGATATCATGCAGTGTTTTCCCCACATTTATTCTAAGTATTCTATACTTAGTTTGGGGTCTTATGTCCAGTTCTTCAATTTTTAGTTAACTTTTGTACTTGGCGATTATAAGTAGTCTAATTTCTCTGTTTTTTTTTTTTTTTTTTTGCAGATGTCTTTCAGTTTTCTCAACAAATGGTGTTGAAAATTGTATGCTCTTGGCACTTTTGTCATAGATTAAGTGTCCATATAGATGTGGCTTTATTCTGGAGTCTCAATTTGATTGAGTGTGTCTGTTTTTGTTCCACGATCATATTGTGTTGATGTTGATCAGTCTGTAGTACAGTTTGAAGTAGGGAGTGTGATTCCTCCACTGCTATTTTTTTTCTCTTGAAATAGTTTTGGGTATTTGAGGACTTTTGTAATTCCATATGAACTTCAATATTATTTCCTTAATTTATTTGAAAAATGTCCCTGGAATTTTCATGGGAATTGCATTAAATCTATATATTGCTTTGGGTAGACTGGCCATTTTTTGCTATGTAATTCTTCCAGTTCATGAACTAGAATGTTTTTCCATCTCTATGTGTCTTCTATTTCTTTTGTTAAATTTCTGTACTTTCATTGTAGAGGACTTTTACCTCCTTTGTTAGTTTGTTTCAAGATATTTTATCTTTCTCGGTGCTATTGTGAATGGAACTTTTTTCTTATTTATCCTCTACATCATTGTTTATAAATTCTACTAACTTTTCTATGTTGATTTTATATCCTGCCAACTGCTGTATTCATTTATTGTATCAAGCAGTTTCTCAAGGAGTTTTTATAATTTTCTCAGTATAATATATCATGCCATCTACAAATAATGATAGTTGTACTTATTTTCCAATTTGGATTCCTTTAATGTGCTTTTCATAACTTATTGCTCTGGCCAATAATTCTATAATGATGTTGAATAGTAGTGGTAATAGTGGGTAACTTGTCTTCCAGAAATTAGGGGAAAGGCTCTCAATTTTTCATTACTGATTATGATGTTGGCTGTGGGTTTGTCATATATTGCTTTAATTATATCGAAGTATGTGCCTTCTAATCCTATTTTAGCAAGGTTTTTTTTTTTTTTTTTGTCATTAATAGACATTGAATCTTACCTGATGCTTTTGTGTATCTATTGAGATGATCATTTAAAAAATTTCCCTTTGTTGATGTGGTGTCTTACATTGATCATTTTGTATATGTTGAACCATCCTTGCATCCCTAGAGTAAATTACACTTGCTCATGGTTTATAATCTTTTGATGTGCTGTTGAATTCTGTTTGCTAGGGTTTTGTTCTGGATTTTTCATCTATATTCATCAGTGATATTGATCTGAAGTTTTCTTATTTGGTGCTGTCTTTGTCTAATTTTGGAATCAGGGTAATATTGGCTTCATAGAATGTATTTGGGAGTTTTACCTCCTCTTCAGCTTTGTGGAAGAGTTTATTACAAATGGGTTTATTACAGATGGGCATTAGCTCTTCTTATGTTAGAATTTAGTAGTGAAGCCAGCTAGATTTGTCTCTTGTTTTGGGGGAGATTATTAGTGCTCTAATTTTTGTGCTTGTGATTGTTCTGTTTATCTTGTCTGTGATCACCTGGTTCAGTATTGGGAGGTGGTAGAATATAGGAATCAGTTCATTTCTTTATAATTGATAATTTGTTAGCATTTATGTGTTTATAATCATCTGTCATGAGCCCTTGTATTTCTGTGATATCAGTTATAGTCTCTCACCTCTTTCAGTTCTGGTATTTGTTATTGGAGTTTTCTCTTTTTCTTAATGAATTTAGTTAGGGATATATCAATTTTGTTTATTTTTCAAGGAATCACCTCTTGGATTTATTGATCATTCTTGATGGTCTTTTTATTTGCAATTTAATTTGTTTCTGCTCATTTTTTATTATTTCCTTTCTTTTGCTAATTTTTTATTTTGATTGTTATTCCCTTTCTATTTCCCTTGTGTGAGGTTAGATAATTAATTTTGAGCCTCTTTTATTTTTTGATGTGTGCTTATATGGCTATAAACTTTCCTCTCATAACTGCTTTTGCCACATCACATATTTTTTGATAGCTCATTTCCAAATTTTCCTTTGTTTTCCAGATTTGTCTTGATATCATCTTCAATTTTATGATGAGCCTGTGATTGTTCAGACCCATGTTGTTCGATCTCCACATCGTTATGATCTTATAGTTTTTTTCTTTTTGTTTCTTTCTAATCTCACCCCCTTGCAATTAGAGAAGACACTTTCTATAATTTGAATATTGACTAATTTTATGAGATCCCCAGATGTGATCTATCCTTGAGAATGTTCATGTACACTTGAGAAGAATATGTCTGTTAGGTCCATGTAATCTGTTGTTTCATTTAAGTTCTTTGTTTTTTGTTGCTTTCCTGCCTGGATGATCTATCTATTGATGCAAGTGAAGTTTTGAAGTTCCTGTTTTAATTGTGGTACTGTAAATCTGCCTTTAGTTTAATCTTTAATCAGTATTTGTTTTATATATTTAGATGTTTTTGCATTGGGTCATATATATTGATAGTCATTTGACCATAATATAGTGTACATCATTGCCTTGTAATACTGTTTTTAGTTGGAAGTTTGTCGTGTCTGATATTTGTATTTCCTTTGATTACAGTTGCTTTGATACATTTTTCCAAAGCTCTTGACCTTCAGTTTAAATTTGTCTTTGGATCTGATATGAGTTTCTTGTAGGTATGCTATTGATGGGTCCTTTTTGTTCTGTCCAGCCACTCTCTGACTTGTGATTTTGAGTTCAATTCAATCATGTTTAGACTGAAATGTAGGACTTTATTACTGTCATTTGAGCCTTTGTTTTCTATAATTTCTTTCTACCTGTTGCTTCATATCCTATTTGTTAAGGTTGCTTTTTTAGAGTTACAGTGTATTCTGTCATTTTGTGTACTTTCTGGCTAAGTATTTCTTTAGATTTGGATTTTGAGCCTATCCTGTGAATTTTCTCTAACTGTACTGTTTTATGATAGTCTTTTATTGGCTGATGCCATATCGTTTTTATGTATTTGTACATATTACATGTTTTTCTTTCCCCCTGTACTATATTTTTGTTCTCTCCTGTTGGTCTCATGTTTGTTTCTGCTTTTGCTCTCCTGTTTATCATCATTCTCAAGGCTTGAAGTATCTTTTTTCATTTTCTCGATTGTAGTCCCCCTTTCAAGATTTCATGAATGGCAGGCTCAGTGATAGAAAATCCATGATGTTTTTATTGTTATTGAAGACCATTTCTCCATCATATTTGAATGTTAATTTTGCAGGAAGTGTATTCCAGGGAGTAGTTTTATTTTTTAGTAGTTTGTATCATCAGTCCACTCTCTGCTCGCTTGTATTGTTTGTTGAGAAATCGGATGATATCCTGATGAATATGCCCTTGTATGTATATTTTCTTTCTCTTGCAGCCTGAAGTTTTTCTTTTTCATTGAATTTTATTATAGTAATTATTCTACACATTAAAAAACTTCCTATGTATAGGTTTCCTATTCCTTAGATGTGTCAACACACCATGTCCTACACCAAATCACCAAGTGTTCATCACCATTTTCCAGCAGGCCCAGCCACCATTTTCCACCCTCTCATTCCCTATTGGTAACCTCAGTTCTTTTGTTAAGTATCCCAGGGTTGGTTTTGTTTCATTTGTTCCTTTGTTTTGTCTTTTCACGTTTCACCTATGAGTGAAGTCATCTGGTATCTTTCTTCTTTTGACTTTTTTCACTTAGCATAATCCCCTCTAGATCCATCCATTTTGATTTAAATGAAAAGATTTCATTTCTTCTAAGGGCAATGTAGTATTCCACTGTATATATGTACCACATCTTCTTTATCCATTCATCTGATGTTGGACACTTAGGTAATTTCCAGTTCTTAGCTATTGTGAATAGGGCTGCAACAAACATGGGTATGCATAAAGCTCTGCAGTTGGGTGATTTTTTTCATCTTTTGGCTAACTACCCAGATGTGGAATGACAGGATTATATGGGATTTCCCCCTTCAATTTTTTTGAGAAATCTCCAAACTGTTTTCCATAGCAGCGGCACCAATTTGCACTCTTGCAAATGCCGAAGTGTTCCTTTTTCTCTGCATCTTCACCGGTATTTGTTGTTTTCAGACTTGGATAATAGCCAGTCTTTTAGGTGTAAGGTGATATCTCATTGTTGTTTTAATTTGTATTTCCCTGATAACCAATGAGTAGGAACTCTTTTCATGTGCCTATTAGTAATCTGTATATTTTTGTCAGAAAAGTGTCTTCATTTCTTCCTCCTCCCATTTATTGATTGGATTGTCTGTTTTTCTGTTGTTTTTATTATTTGTATATTTTAGGTATTTAAGCTTTTGTCAGAAATATGAACTGCAAATATCTCATAGTTAGCAGGTTACCTTTTGGTTTTGGTGATGTTTTCTTTCACTGTAAAGAAGCTTCTTAGTTTGCTGTAGTCCCAGTTGTTTATTTGTTATTGTTTCCCTTGGTGGTGGAGTTTAGTCCCAAAGGCCTCTCTATGGGTGATACCATGGAAAGTCTTTCCTATGTTGTTTTCTAAGAATTTTGTGGTTTCTGGTCTTATGTCTAAGTCACTAGTCCATTTTGAGTTAATTTTTGTCAAGTTAGAGATTAGTCTAACTTCATTCTTTTGCATATAGCTCTCTGGGTTTCCCAACACCATTTATTGAAGAGACTTTCCTTTCTCCATTGTATGCTTTTGGCTCCTTTGTCATAGAGTAACTGACTTTATGTCAGTGTGTCTGTTTTGGGTGATTCAGTTCTATTCTACTGATCTGTGCCTCTGTTATTGTTCTAGTAACATACTGTTTTGCTCACTGTTGCTTTGTAATATGTAGTTCAATGTCTGGAAGTGTACTCCCTCCAGATTCATTATTTTTTCTAAGAATTACTTTGTCTTTTCGGGGTCTTTTGTTGTTCTGTGCAAATTTAAGATCTTTTGTTCTATTTCCTGGAGATAAGCTCATGAGATTTTAATGGGGATTGCATTAAATCTGTATATTGCTTTGGGTAAGATGGTCATTTTAATGATGTAGATTCTTTACAGCCATGAACGGGATATCCTTCCATTTCTTTGTGTTGTCCGCTGTTGCTTTTAAAAAGGGGTTGTAATTTTCATTGTATAGGTCTTTTACTTCCTTTTTTAGGTTTATGCCCAGATATTTTGTTAATTTAACTTCCATTTTAAATGGAGTGATTTCTGTGATTTTGTTTTGTTCTAGCCTGTTTGTGTATAAAAATGCAATGGATTTTCGTGCATTGATTTTGTAGCCTCCCACTTTAATGTA
The DNA here is from genome assembly GCA_004363575.1 of Solenodon paradoxus. Lineage (NCBI taxonomy): Eukaryota > Metazoa > Chordata > Mammalia > Eulipotyphla > Solenodontidae > Solenodon > Solenodon paradoxus. The sequence goes on from RJWH01001698.1 coordinate 248,004, forward strand.
TTCTTTGATGACTTCTAGAAGTTTCTTGACATAGTATTTTTTAGGGTTTTTGATATATCTAATCATGTCATCTGCAAATGATGATATTTTTGCTTCCTCCTTTCCTATTTGGATTCCTTTTATTTCCTTTTCTTTCCTAATTGCTCTGGCTAAGACCTCTAGTACAATATTAAATAGCAGTGGTGAGAATGGACATTCTTGCCTTTTTCCTGACCTTAGAGGAAATGCTTTCATTTTTTTCACGATTGACTGTGAGTTGGCTGTGGGTTTCTCATACATGGTTTTTATTATGTTGAGGTATGTACCGTCTATTACCATTTTATGAAGGGTTTTTCTTATCATAAATTGGTCTTGGATATTATAAAAAGCTTTCTCTATATCTGTTATCATGTGTGTTTTCTCTTTACTCTTGTTGATATGGTATATGAAATTAATATATTTATGTATGATAAACCATCCTTGCATCTCTGGGGCAAATCCCACTTGGTCACGATAGATGACCTTTTTGATGCATTCTTGGATTTGGTTTGGTAATTGTTGAGAATTTTTGCATTTATGTTCATTACAGATATTTGTCTATAATTTTCTTTCTTGGTGACATCTCTCTCAGTTTTTGATATCAGTTAATGTAAGCCTCATATAAAGTATTTGGAAATAGTCTCTGTTCTTCAATATTTTGGAAGAGCTTGAGAACAGGTGTTAATTCTTTTCTGAAGTTTTGTTAGAACTCATTAGAGAAATCATCTGATCCTGGGCTTTTATTTTTCAGGAGGCCTTTGATTACTTCTTCAGTTTCTTTTGTTGGGATTATTCTGTTCAGGTTTTCCAATTCTTCTGAGTTAAGTCTTGGTAGATTATACTTTTCTAATAATCTGTACATGTCCTCAAGGTTGTCTGTTTTGTTGGCATAGAGCTATTCATAGTAGCCCCTGATGATATTTTGAATTTCTGTGGAATCTGTTATAACTTCTCCCCTTTCATTTCTGATTCTAGTTATGAGATTTCTCTCATTTTTTCTTTGTGAGTCTAGCCAATGGTTTGTTAATTTTGCTTATTTTTTCAAAGAACCAATTTTTTGTTTCATTTATCTGGTCTGTCTTTTTGTTTTGTATTTTATTTATTCTTGAATTTTGATTATTTCCTTTTTTTTTTTTGCTGATTATTGTCTTTAATTGTTTTCTTTCCCTAGTTGTTTTAAATATAGAGTTAAGTTGTTTATTTGTGGTCTTTCTTGTTTCTTGTGATAGTCCTGTGTGCTTGAACTCCCCTCTTAGTATTGCTTTTGCTGCATCCCGTAGATATTGATAGCTTGTGTCTTCATTCTTATTTTTCTCTAAGTGTTTTTTAATTTCCTCTTTTTCCCAAGAGTCATTCAATTTCATATTGTTTAATCTCCAGTTAATTTTGGGTCATCCAGCTTTCTTTTTGTGGATGATTTCTAGTTTGAAGCCATTGTGGTCAGAGAAGATGCTTGGTATAACTTCGATCTTTGTAAATTTGTTGAGAGATGTTTTGTGTCCCATCATATGATCTATTCTTGGGAATGTTCCATATGCACTTGAGAAGAAAGTGAAATCTGTACTTGTTGGGTAAAGTGCTCAGTACTTATCTATTTGACCTCTCTGTTCCAGATGGTCATTTAAGGTGGCTATTTTCTTGTTAATTTTCTGCCTGGTTGATTTGTCCATTGTTGTAAATGGCATCTTGAAGAAACTCACTATTACTTTGTTGCTGTCAATGTCCTTGTCAGATCTAATAATACTTGCTGATATATTTTGAGGTGCCTTTATTTGGTGTGTATATGTTAATTAGCATTATGTCTTCTTGCTGGATTGGCCCTTTAATGTTTATATAATGTCCATCTCTGTCTTTTATTATGCTTTTTAGATATAGGTCTGTTTTATCAGATATGAATGTAGCTGCTCCTTCTCTTCTGCAGTTGCCATTTGACCGTAGGATTGTCTTCCAAGCATTGATTTTGAACCTTTATCTTTTGAAAGAAGGCGGTTTTCCTGGATGCAGCAGAAGATTGGATTATGCTTTTTAATCCATTCAGCCACTCTGTTGCTTGATTGGTGAGTTCAGTCCATTAATGTTTTGAGTAATTATTAATATATAGCTGCTTATTGTTATCTTATATTTTGTCTTCTGTATATTGCTCCAGACATTGTCTTTGTTCTTCTCTCTTCTTAGGTCAGATGGGTGCAGTTATTTTTGATTGATTTCCCCTTTTGTTTTCTTCTTCACCTTTTACCTGGGGATATATTTTGACTTACCCTTGTTAGCATTCTCACTTCTATGTTTACCTCCTATTTTTATTTTAAAGCATATTACTTTTCCACTCATTCTAACTCCCCTCATATTTGTTCTCTTTCTCCCCACTTTTTATATTTGCTGTCTTACTGTTTTTCTGTGAGGTTTCTTTATGCTTTATAGAGCAGCATCCTTTAATATTTTTTGCAAAGCTGGTTTTGTGGTGATGAATTTCTTTAATTTTTTCATATTAGAAAAGCTTTTTTTAAAATCATTCCTTTAGTTTTTAATGATAATATCTCTGGGTATAGTATCCTAGGTTGATAATTCTTTTGCAGCACTTTGAATGTATCATGCCATTGCCTTCTGGCCTGTAGAGTTTCAGTTGAGAAATCCACTGACAATGTTATGGCAGCTCCTCTGTGTGTGACATGGTTTTCTATGGTTGCTTTAAAGATTCTTTATTCTGTATTTTTGACATTTTGATGATGATATGTCTAGGTGTATTTTGTTTGGGTTTCTTTTGTTAGGAACTATTTGAGCTTCCTGAATCTGGAGACTTGCTTTATCACTTAGATAGGGGAAATTCTCATCTATTATTTCTTCAAATATGTTTTCTGCCCTCTTTTCTCTCTCTTCTCCTTCTGGGACCCCAAATATGCGCCTGTTATTTCTTTTGATGTTATCTCAGAGGTCTCAATGCTGTCTTCATTTCTTTCCATTTTTAAAAATCTCTTCTCTTGTTTACTCAATTGAGTTCCCCTACCCTTTCTTCAAGATCACTGATTCTGTTGGAAGCTTCATCCATCCTATTGTTGAGCCCCTCTGTTGAGTTGTTTAGTTTAGTTGTTGTATTCTTTACTTCTTTGATGTCTTGTTTAATTTTCTATTTCTTTCTTGATGTTCTCTTTCACTTCTTGTGTTGTTTTCTATATTCCCATGAGTATGTTAATCACTGTTACCCTAAATTCATTTTCAGATAATTTGGTTACATCTGTATTCAAATTTTCCCCTAGGCTTTGATTGGATCCATAATTTCCTGTGTATTTCTCTATTCCTTTGCTCTGTTCAGCATTCTGTTTATATTTCTGAGGGTTTGGTTTCTCTGCAGTGATAGTGTTGTGTAGGTTGTCCACCTTATTGCTCACCCAGAATTGACAGTTAGGATGCAGTTCCTCCTCTCCCCACAAGGTGGCACTAATGGATAGCATTGACGTTTGGGCCCATCAAGGAGATCATCTTTTTCCTGCAATCCTGGGGGTGGGATATCCAGTAGCTGGAATATGTGGTGGGCGGGATATTCTGTGGGCAGGAAATGCTTGTGTGGGATATACTGGGGGCAGGATGTTTGGTGGGTGGACTCTGAGGCTCCAGCACAGAATGGTTTTGGGAAGGATAGGAGATGAGTGGTTTCCAGTTATGGCATGCGGGCTCCAGCTCAGTCCCTGGAGCTCTAGCCCTGCGCCAAATTGATATTGCCTGTCTCAGCGTCCAGGACCTGCTAGGAGTGCTCCTCGCTGCCTCTGCAGCTCATCCTTAGCCCTTTGGTGTCCTTCCCCAGCTCTGCCCCACCACAGTGATTCCTGTGCCTAGTCTCAAATCTGCAACTTAACTATGCACTATACCGGATGTCCTTGCCCACCGTTGGTTGTCAGGATGGCCATTCTATCTCGAGTTGCAGTACCAGTCATTTCTTGGTGTTTGTCTCTGGAAAATCAGTGATTTTTTTGTTGTTCTCTGGAGAGTGACCTGTATCTCCTCTGTATCAGGTCTCCAATCTTCTGGATCTTCCTGTCAATGACTTTTGCCTGTTTTACTATGTTGTGTCTATGAGCACATCTGTTTACATTTAGAAATTATGGTGTTGTATCTGCTTCTTGTATATATGTTCCTTTTTGTAGCTGATGTGGAAATTCTCTGCTCTTCTTTAAATAGGGTTTCTGCTCCTTTTCTCTCTTTCCAAGTTACTTATTATTCTTATTTTTCATAGTGTTTGATATTTGTCATAGGGTTTCTTCTTTTTTCAACCGTCTTGTTTCTCTCTTCTCTTCCTTGAAGGTTGCCTCTGTTATCTTGTCTTTGATTTCTGATATTTGTTCCTCTGTGATGTTGAGTCTGTTTATGGAGCCTTACATATTTTTCTTTAATTTCTTGAATATATCTTTCATCTTTAACATTTCTGCTAGAACTTTTTCTTTATGGTCAGTCTCCTTGGTGACATATTTCCTTTGATCTGTCACATAATTTCCCTAGATCTTCCAATTGCCTTTGTGGTGTTGTGTGCCTCCCTCATCTCATTCAGCTTTTTTTATGGCTATTATTTCAAACTCTTTATCTGTTAGGTTATCTGAACTTTTAACAATGGAGTTTTTTGGTGAGCTCTTGCATCTTCCTCTTTTTGAGCCATTTGTTTTTTTATTTTATTGTTTTTGTTTTGACTTAGATTTTGACATGGCTTACTTTCCTGCCTTGAATGTCTTACCAACATGTAGAGTAGCTGCTACTGTCTATTTAGAAGGTCCAGTTGTCATAACTATAAAATGATTCATTGTACTGTTGTCCAGTTGTCAACTATAAAATGATTCATTGTACTGTTGTTTGTATGATGAGAAAGTGAAGTGCTCTGATATTAAATTATGACTTTGGATTTGGACTGCTGGTATACCCTGAGAGAGAACATTGAGCGTTTACTTTTGACTCTATAAGCTGAAAGAAAGCTACTTATGTTGATTCTTACTAATGGGTATATACAAAGAAAAAAAAGCATTTGCAAGATTAAAGCTATATACAGGATGTCAGAACAAATTCTTTTGGGTCAGAAACTTCAATCGTGTCATCATTTGATTAACTATACTTCTCCAAGATACATTTGTCTTCTGCACAGGGTAATATGACTTGAATAAGATATTATAGAAATCTCTAACCCTGCATTTTTCAGTTGCAGTCGTGTCACTAATTTCTAAAAGTGCTCCAGGAATTTGATATTATTTCTAGTTTATTCTTTTGGTATGTAAAGAGTGTTCTAGTAGCTCATGCTAGGCCACCAATACTACAATAATACTATAATAACTCATATCCTGTGTATCAGAGAACCAAAGCACAAGTTTTTTAATATTTTGAGTGTGCATGTCAATTATGAATTCTAGACTATTTGAAATAACCACAGAGTGGGTTGAGGACCACTGAATCTACTTTGAGACAGATACAAGACAAAATTCCATTCACTACTTGGTATCCCTCAGTTTTTTTTAAATGATAATCTATAGTAGTATTTTGAGTCTCTAGGAATTGGTGTAAGTTCAGACCTAGTGTTCATGTAATCCTGCAAAATTATGGTTATTTTTTCTTCCCCAATGTTTAATCATTCTGCTACATAATCAGCTTTGAAGAAAGTAGATATATGTATTTTCCCTCCCTATCAAGGTCTTTCTTCAAGTAGACTCAATCTGCTTTTTATTAAAGGGCTCAGTGTTTATTAACTGGTTCAAGTTTGGAGATGTGTTGAGATGCTGTGAATCTGTTGTTCTCATTTATATCACCTTTCTGTTTATAAGACATAGAGATTTTCTGCTCGTAAAAGCCAGATCATACTCTAATAGGCTACTTATCTATTTCAATTCTAGAGTCATCATGATTAATTATTCAATGCCAAAGACATCAGGTCAAACTGTTTTAAGTAGTGCTTTGGTTTCATTGCCTGTTTTGGTAACTACCACATCTGCTTTATATTTGGCCATTAAATGCTGCCACTTGGCCACTGACACCCCAGTATCTTATCATCCCCATTGAATTCAAGGAATTTGTTTCAAAGGCAGCACTGTTATTCCTGGCCTGCAGCAAATAGCAATAATAGAGCTTTTTCTGAGTACTAAAGCTCGCTTCTTTAATTTATGTCTTACAGCCTCAATGAAGGAAGTGTCTTGTATTTTCAAGAGGAACATGTTTGGAAGTAAATGAGAAGCCTTGCAATTTACCCCAGCCTTTTCTCTAATAAACTAAGGAAGTTTGGGCAGATCATCCTTATTCTGCTTATGCTAGTTGAGTCTAAGGTGGTAGTCCACCAAATAAAACACTATTACAATCACTCCCAACTCTGTGAGTTACCTTATTGAATACAGAATCATTTTAATGTAGTAGTATCAATATATATGCCCAATCATAAAAATGTTTGTGTTGTAAAAAGTGTTTGGAAGCTTTCCTTCATTTTTTTTGGGGAAGTCTGAGAAGTACTGGTATTAATTCTTTGAAAGTTTGGTGGAATACACTGGTGAAACTATCTGACCTGGAGCTTTTGTTTTTCGGGAGGTTTTTTATTGTGATATCAATTTCTGTGTCTGTGGTTAGTCTATTTAGATTTTCTGTTTCTTTCTGATTTAGTCTTGGAATATTCTGTATTACTAATAATTTGTCTTCCTTTTAGGTTATCCAGTGTTTTGACATATAGATGCTCATAATATACTTTTAAGATCATCTTCATTTCTGTAGTCTCAGTTATTTCTCTTTTTGATTTCTGATTTTATGTATGTATGCTTTTGCCTTTTCTTTGTGAGTCTAGCTAGAGGTTTGTCTACTTTATCTTTTCAAATATCCAGCTCTTGTTTTTATTAGTTTTTTGAAAATATTTTTTGTTCAATTTCCTCTATATTAGTTCTAAGTTTATTATTTTTCTCTACTACTGAACTGTTATTTTTATTTATTTTTTTGGTTTCTTTAGGTGAATACATCCATTTTTTGTGAATCTTCTTGTTTTCTAGGATAGGATTGTATTGCTATAAATTCCTCTCACAGTGCTGCTTTTGCTGCATCCGAAAGATTCTGATAACCCCTATTCTCATTTTCATTTGTCATCAGGTGATTTTTGATTCATCTTTTATTTTTTCATTAATCCAATAGTTGTTCTGTAACAAATTGTTTCCTGCTCCTTTGCATTTCCCCCTTTTCTCTTTAGATTGATTTATAATTTCCTGCTATTTTATTCCAAATAGATGCCAGATACAATCTCAAACCTTGTAAAGTTACTGGGACTTGATTTTTGTCCCAGAATTTGGTGTATCCTTGAGAATGTTCAATGAACACTTAAGAATATTTTTCATCCAATATTTTTTGGTGAAATGCTCTGGAGATATCTATTAAGCTCATCTAATTTATTTTTCACTTAAAGACATCATCTCCTTTTGGTTTCCTGTTTGAACGATCTGTCCATTACTTAACTGGGGTGTTAAAGTACCATACTACTATTGCATTGCTGTCAGTGTCTCTCTTTAGGTGTGTTAATATTTGCTTGATATATATGATTACTCCTATATTTGGTACACATATTAATACATGTTACACCTTCTTGTTGTTTTTATCCTTTTATCATTATGCAATGATCATCTTTGTCTATTGTTTCCTTTTTTATCCAGAAGTCTTTTATGTCTGAGTGTAGAGGTTCCTAGTTTTTTAGATTCTCTATTGGATTGGAGTACCATTTTTCCATGTCTTCATTTTATCATGATCAAAATACAACAGATCAATGGGCACGTTTTTTATTTTTATATCTAATGTGGATGAGTTAAGCACACTTGTTTTAGGTATACAGTTATCCTGGTATAACACCAAACTCCATAAATATCCTTTATACACACTTCTATTTCAAAATAAAAATTTGCAGAAATGCATATGGAGTTAATAGGAACAAAAAATGTTAGATGTGTATGTATGGCGTTAATAGAAACAAAAATTGTTAGATGTACATGTCCTAGATTTTATTTCTTGAGTCGAAATGCAAGCTCTACTAATTTATAGGTTAGGGCAAGGATTAAATAAAGTATAGGCACTGTTTTGGAGTTTTCAAAATCATGGTTTTCATGATTATGCAGAAAGCTTTTCTGATATGTTTCAACAATGTTTTTTCTATTTTCTCTTAACATGTTTATTCTTAATCCATGCTTTAAATTCATTTTATTCTCATTGATCATTTTAAGCTTATTCAAGGTGTAAGACACTTAAAAAAACTGTTACTATATAATATTGACCTTTGGTTTATTTTTTCAGACTAAAACTAACATTTTTAAGATGTGTATTAGTGTAATCATTGGTGTTATACTTTGCATCGTTATTAATTAAAACTTTTTTATGGACAAATAGGTCATGAATGTTTCTCCATTATTCTTTGTCCTAGATTTTTGTGACCTTTAAGGTTTCATCCTGTTGTCTTCTCTCTATTCGGCATAGTAGTTGATAGGTGGATAGTTAAACAAAACAATAGACTGTTTGAGCAGCTTGAATTATTTTAAGTGTGCATGATAAAGCTATGGTATATTTTTAATGTGAAATATTTTTAAAAGTATAAAATTGCTGATATAAATTTTTGCATCGTTATTTTTGTTCAGTTATTATTTGCTTTTCTTGTTATTAAGGACTGTATTTTTACTTCATGCCAAAAAAAATCTTCGTAGGGAAAGAAAATGATAATTTACAGAAAGAGATGTCACTCCCAAGTGACTTATTAACTACTTTTCTCCTTAGTTACCCTGGGAAAATCAACATGATTTTAAGAGACCAATTTCCATAATAGACTGATTTCTGGCTGGCAGTAGCAAGTCTCTGAAGTTCCACTTGGTCACTACCCAAGAACAATTAGTGATCTTAATTAGCTACCTTTACAGTGACAGCATTTTGTGTAACTCTTTGCACAGGGGAGAATTATGCAACAGACAGAAACTTTCTGAGTTGTTTTCACTCCCTGAAGATGTAGTTGCCTTATGCCCGAGACAAAGGAACAGAATTACCCCAGATCATTGTTTCAGTATTGAAAATATGAATGCATTGATGAGATTTGCCTCAGTCAATGCTAGTTGAATGCAGTCCTCCAGAGAAGGGTGGCTATAGATGGAAGATTTTAGGCTATCTGTTCCTCACCATATGTTTAACTTTTGTTTTTTATTGTAAAGTAAATACAGAAAATTACACAAATGTGTAGCTTAATTTTTGTAATCATCACTCAAGTCTAGATATAGAATCATGTATTCCCAGAAGTTTTCTCTGTGATCCATCCTTATCAAATATTTTTTCCTCAAAAATTCATGATTCTGTTATATTAAAGTCTTAGTTGAATTTTTAATTTTTATATTTCATGTGTGTAGCTCAAGTCATTATACTTTATCTTACCCAAATTTTTAAATTTATCATATCTTTCAAATCTTTAGTAACAAATTTCTCTCCACCCATTTTACCTTCCTTATAATGTATTTGTTGAAAGACTTGGACCTTCTCACACTCGATTTCCCATTGTCTGAATTTTGTTAATTGCAACTTCTAGTGCAGTTCAGCATTTTCACTGACTTTTATATTTTATCCAAATGGCAACTTGACTCAGAGGTTTGATGAAACACATGCTTTATTTATTTTTGGCAAGATTATAGGTGATGTATTAATGCATTAGGAGACATTATTATGACTTTTCTCTCTGTTATTAACAGTTATTAATACTTCTTAATATGTGTCTGTCATTTATGTATCATCTCTCTGTCTTCATCATCATCTGTATGTTGTCTGATCTCAAGATCATACTTTGAACCATACACAGACAAGAACAAGAGCTAAATTTAGTAGATAAATATTTATGCTTATTTTTCTCTACTTTAGATGTAAAATCATTTAATTTTATTGATAGATTGGACCTCTCATGATTACATGGTCTAACTCCTTCACTATCTTGACCTATCTCAAGATTCCTATTTATTGTGATATATTAAAAAAGTTTATCAAGTGATCCCATTATATCACCTTTAACATAATATCTGTTTCATCTATTCTTTCCTCTATGCCCCTTCTACTTGACCCATTCTAGCTAGTTACTAATCTTTAATAAATTAATTAATTTAATATTTATTAACTGCTCTACAAACTAATATAAGGCTGAATGTGAAAGTTCACCACTCATCAAATATATGACAACATACCACACCAACCACCAAACTGCCAAACACCCTTCACCACTCCCGTCCCTGCTAGTAAATTCAGTTCTCTTGTCTCTTGTCAACTCTTCAAGAGTTGGTTTTTGTTTTGTCTGTTCATTTGCTTTGCTTCTTGATATTCCACATATGAATGAGATCATCTGATATTTGTTTTTCTCCTTCTGGCTTGTTTCACTTTGCATAATCCCTTTGAGTTCCACAACATGTGCAGATAACAGGGTTTTATCATTTTTTAGGGTTGTGTAGTATTCTATTATATATATGTGTATTTATATGAGGAAAAATGTATTTTCATGTGCCTGCTGGCTATCTGTACTATATTTCTACTTTGAACAAACTAATTATGCTTTCTTATTTCTCTTTATTTCCTACACAAAATTTGAATATTATAATCCTTTCTTGCACTTTGTATTTTTTACCTATGAAACTGTTACCTATCAGTTAACAGAATGCTTTTTGATTTTTTAGTTTCATAATATCCCGTTGTATGTATGTTTCATGGCTAATTAAACCTATATCTCCAATATTTCCATATTTATGTAGTTTCCAATATTTTACAATCACAATAATACTGTATATATAATTGTGTATTTTCATGTTGTTTTTCCAGGACAAGTTTCTAATAGACCTTTGTAAAGGACTAACACATACATATTTTTTGTTAGATGTTGCCAACTTTTCCTCCTTAAGGGTTGACTGTTTTGTATCTCCATATGAACTGCACTGTTTCTCCACAGTCTTATGAGGAACTTTAGCAATTTTGCAACCTGATTTGTAAGAAATGACATCTTATTGTTATTTTAATTTGTCTTTATTATTGATGAAGTTGACTTTTTATGTTTAAAGGATTATTTTTTCTATTTTCAGGATGTTTATATCTTTTGCAATATTTTTAATTTTAGTTAAATATACATATTGTAAAATTAATCACTTTAAAGTGAGCAATTCAGTTGTATTTAGTAGATTCACAATGCTGCACAATTACCTTTTCTCCAGTTCCAAACCATTTGCATCATCTCAAAATAAGCTACATATCATTAAACAGGTTTTACCCAGTTCTTTTTTCTGGTATATCCTGGTATAGCTAGAATGGACTTACCAATTTTGGATATTTCATATAAATGGAACCATACACTATGTAACTTTATATATCTGATTTCTCACAGTCAATATGTTTTTGAGGTCTGTTGTCATTGCATGTATTATTACTCTATTTCTTTTTTTATGTTTGAATAATATTCCATTTATGACTGTACCACTGCTGATGGATATTTGGATAACTTCCACTTTGTGGTTGTTGTGAATAGTTGCTATGAACATGTGTATATGATTTTTTGTTTAAATATTTGTTTTTAATTCTGTGGGTAAATACTGAGGTATGAGATTATTGGGTCATATGCTAACTCTATGTTTAACACTTTGATAAACTATAAAAATGTTGTTTAAAATAGTTGAGTTACTTAAGATTCCCATGAGAATGAAGGTTCCAATTTCTCCACATCCTTACCAGCACTGGTTTCTCTTTAAAACTTTGACTTCACAGTGAGTGCAAAGTGGTTATCTTTTGATTTTGATATATGTATTCCTAACAGTGATCTTGAGCATCTTTTCATATTTTTTGGCGATTTGAAGCTTTACCCTAACCTCCATTTTGCTTGGGAATCAGCCAGAGGTGAAAATATAGAGCTTTTCCAAGCATTTTCTGAGGGTATTTTCTTTTTTTACCTTGCCTGGAGTATTCATATGGTTTTCTCAGTTTCTCAGTATAAAAGGGCAGTTTTGAGTATCTTCATTTCCCTAGGGAACCCTTACTAAGTTTTTCCTCTCAGACTTTCAGGGGTATATAGTTTGCCTCAGTTTATAATCTTTTATCCACAATGGCTACAAGTTATTCTTTTACTGTACAATATTTTGAGAAAATGTCTGAGATAGGTGAAACCAAGAAAAGAGATTAGCATCAAGTATTCATCAGGTGTTCTTCAGATTGGTTAGTATAAGCAAGCACAATTTTTTGAGAATAAAGTTTGCATTATTCCCTTTGGAGCCAAGGATGGGGTTCTCACATCAGGAAAATAGACCATCATCTTCAAAACTGATGCTGAACTTGGGATTGTTATGAAGGAAGGTCAAATGAAAATACCACAGATCTAAACTATCATTTTTAATTTGCTTTTTTAAAATTTACTATTCATTGGTTATTTTAAGCCTTTTATTATTTTCCACAGTTATGATTTTCTAAGTTGATTCTGGTAGCTTTGCTTGAATTTTTGTTGTTTAGTAGAGGAATTTGTATTGGAGCTCATTCTGTTGTTTATGCTGACATCACCCATTGATCATTTTTAAAAAATCTGTTAGGTGTTTGTTTTTTCTTTTTCAACTTTAAGAGTTATTTATATATTAATAATAGAAGTCCTTTTTCTGTGATGAATGTTAATATTTGCTCCAAATTTAACTCTTTTTTTTTAAAGCAAAAGGTATTTATTAAAAATAGTACACCTTTTAAGAAATAGAATAATTTTTTCTTAGCAGTCGCTACTTCCTGCTGAAAAGGGGGTGTAGTTAGGTCTAGGTACCTCCTCCTTGTTACCTGTCAGGGCAGAGGAAGGAGAGGTCTAAATGTCCTTGATAAAGAGTTGCTTTTACCCACTGGCAAGGGTTAGTATCATAATACCACCATTTGGAGATGTAAGGCATCTCAACCTCTCCTGGGCCAATTTGACAAGGATAAACACCTATAGGAAAAGACTAGAAATATATTGATTAATCATAAATGCAGTTGATACTTTCAGAAGTCAGTGTGTGTGACATGAACATCGGACTAAAATTTGATGTCCTCGATAAGATTGTTACTGAAACGTTTATTTTCTCTTCTTTATCCCAGTTTCACCAAGAATTGAAGAGTTTTAATGACTTTGGCCTGTTATTTGCTTATGTGTTATAGGACTAATTATATAGACCTTTGTAGTTTGCTTTGCTGAAGTGTTGCAGAAGGACATCGCACTGATACTTGATGGCCCTTCAAGGCTCAAGAGCTATACCAGGACCCTTGGACCCTATTGCAGCACTTTCAAGTTTAGGTAGCTCCTCATTCCATGAGGTTCCCCATATATTTTTGGGTCACTGGCTTGCCAAGAGATGTGACTTTTCTTACTGTTTGTTAAACTTCATGAAACCCTGTGAGCAAGGTGTTGTGCTGATTTTCTTTTTGCTTCATGAGGTCAATCTTCGTCTCTGTAAAGTTGTCCATTATTCCTCCAATATAACATTCCAGTCAAAACTTTGACAAACAGCCATGTCTCCAGTAGTGACCTGTTATAGAGAAAAAAAACCAAAACTTATTGTAGTTATGCAAATAAACATTTTGCTATGAAAATTAAGAATGCCTATTAACAGTTGGCAGGAGGAAAGAAAAATACATGTTTTAGTCCTGTTTCCAAGAAAGTGTACCTCACTTTTCAGTCAATCCAAAAACTTAAAAGAGCACATCTGGGCTTAGTATCATAGAAAGATTTCTCATACACTTAGGGCTTTTAGCAATTTAACAATATTTTTGAATTATGCTTGTATGCATTCATGTTTCACATTTGGATCTCAAATTTATTATCAATTTATTCTTATAGTGTGGTTAGGAAGTAAAGTCTAATTCACTAATATTTTATTTGGAATTTTTGCCTTGATATGAGTTTATTTTGTGCTATTTTAATTTAATTTGGTTACAATATTATACTTGTTTCTTAAAAAAGCTTGGAATTTTTGTTTTCAGTTATTTGAAAAAAACTGAGATATCTGCTTTATAAAGATTAGTAGAATTCTCTATGAAGTCACTTAGATGTGCTATGATTGATAATACCTGATAAATTTTATGTATTTTAATGGAAATTTGGTCTTTTTACATGTTATATTTCAACTGAATCAATAGAAGTAAACTCTGTTTTCCTAGAAAATTATCCATTTCATGTGGTTTCCAATTTTATTTTTAGAGGTTTGTATAATGTTATTTTTAATGATTTTATTTGAATGTCACCTCTAATTATCCTAGCACTTAGTATTAAATTTTGTGCTTTATATATTTTTACATGATTAAACTGCATAAAAGTTTTTCTACTTTATATATATATGTGTGTGTGTATATATATATATATATAATATATATATTAAAGTAAGACTGGGGTTTTCTGATTTGATGTACTTTTTGTTATTTATTTCATTAGTTGCTCCTTCTATCTTGTTTGTTTTACACTTTGCAGTTTCTTTTCAAATTTTAAATTTCTTTCTTTAATATTTCCATTATCTCATTGATAGAAATTTTAGACTATAAAACTTCCTCTAATCACTGCTTTAACTATACCTCACATATCATGTTACATATTTTATATTATTACTGGTCATAAAATTTATTTTTTTGTGTCTGTATTTCCAATTTTTCTAACTATTTAAGAGAGGGTTTCTGCATTTCTATGTTGTTGGACGCTTTGTTTCTCAGCTTCGTCTTCAACTTTTAGTTTTATTATCAGAAAATGCATACTGTATTTTCTATTTTCTAGCGCTAATCTTTCTTTGGGAACAAATAAATGATCACATTTTTAAATGTTTCGTATTCACTGAAGAAGATATATTTTGTGTAGTAGATATACAAAAGATAGATAAAAGGAATCAATGGAAATCACTACAGAAACCATCAAACCACAAAAAAAGGCAATGGAAATCACTACAGAAACCATCAGACCACAAAAAAAGGCAGAGGGAAAGGGAAAGATCTATAAGACAACCAGAAAATAATCAACAAAATGGTAGTACAAAGCAAGTGTATTAAATTATCCAATCAAAAGGCACACATCAATAAAAAGACACAAGATCCATCAATAAAAAGGACACAAGAGCCATGTGACATCACCACCATGGTATTTTAAAATGCTTGTTTTTAATTTTTTTCCTTAAAATCCAGTTACTTAATCAACTATAGAGGGGCATGGATCCCACTAATCAGTAGTGTCCCTGTACACTTGATAGATCCTAGCATTAGTGTGCCTGAGAAGGGTATATTGGGGCTCAGGGAGATGATAGACACAGGGGTAACAGCATTGAGTGATCAATCTAATCCCAAGATCCAGTGAGTATAGGACAGAGACAGCAAAGAGACCAGTGCTCTTAAACCAAAGGAATCCCAGTTTAGTGGAGAAGAGTAGCATCATATGGGTTGGGAACTTAAAAGTAGAGGGCAACCTAGAAATTGCAAAAATAAACCTTCTCACCTCTTATTTCATAGTACTGTAGCAGGCACAATGAGGAGTGCAGTGTGTCAAGTCTTGACCTTGGCTTTTAGAAGGGGAAGGGTAGCGGAGATAAATCAGGCCCCCCTAACACCCACCACAGCAGTGACTAGAATTTCCATGTTCTCTCACTGTCACCAGTGCAACAGTGGAACTAGAGTACAGTGCCTATGCTCCCCACCTCCAGTTGCAAGTATAGAGACAGTTATAACTACTAAGAAACTTAGCATCAAGGCAAGAAGAGACAAAAAAAAAAAAAAAAAAAAAAAAAAAAAAAAAAAAAAAAAAAAAAAAAAAAAAAAAAAAAAAAAAAAAAAAAAAAAAAACTAACTAAAACCACAGAACCAACTACTGGGGTAATAAAAAGAAATCCAGATCTTTACAAAGTTGCTGAATTAAAATTGATAGCAAGTAAACATGAATAAACAAACAACCTAAAAGATGGGAGACATTCCAATTATGAAGATAGAGGATTATACTTTAAATCAGCATAAACTGCAACATACAAAATAAAAAATAAGAATGATAACTTTCCAGAAATCAAAATTAATGACAGAAGAGTGGAATCTAATAGAATTCATGCAGAAACCTAAAGAAATAAGAGAAAATTCAGGAAACCAATTCAAGGAGTGCAGGAATAAAATGAACAACTACAAGGAAGATATTAAATCTACAAATAAACAGATTTAGGATGTGAAGATCTCAATAAATGAGATCAAGAGTGCTAGAAAAGCTATCAGTATAGGATAGACACAGTGGAGGAACAAATGAGCATGCTCAAAGATAGAAACCTCAGAATAATTCAGTGGAAGAATAGAGAGAAATAATATATAAAAATGAAGACATTCTGTGAGAGTTATCTTATTCAGTTAGGAAAGGATAATTTTATCCCAGAGATGAGAGAGAAGGGAGTAGAGAGCTTAGGAAAATAAATAATAGCCAAGAACTCCCCAAACCTGGGAAAGGAACTAATAAATATATAGTCTGTGAAGCTAACAAAATATCTCATAATCTAGATGTAAAGAAATATCAAGACATGTATTAGTGACACACCGGTAGCATTTAAAGGTATTCATATCATTATATCATTAGACTTCTCAATAGAAACTCTGAGGGCCTGGGGAGAGTGGAATGATAGTCAAAATACTTCAAAGATAAAAACTGCCCTCCACCAATACTGTATCCTGCACAATTCTCTTCCATATGTATTAGGGAGAATGAAAGTATTCCCAAACAAAAGCGGAAGAAGTTTGCTGTTACTAGACCTCCTTTACAAGATACGTTGAAAAAGAGCTCTTACCTAAATTGAAAAAAAGAATATTCACAAAATATTAAACAAGGTAATAAAATAGACAAGAACTTGAAAATAAAATACAGAATAGTAGTAGCAAGTCCTCATATAGCCATAATAACTCTCTATGTAAATGAGTTGTACTTAACCAGTCAGAGGGTATAGAGGGCTGACTGGATAGAAAAACAAAACCATGCTATATTTTGTTTACAAAAGACTCATTTAAGATATAGAAATAAACTAAAATTTAAAGTCAAGGGATGGAAAATAGTACTCCTTGCCAATGAAAAGTCAAATTATAGGAACCAATGGCAAGGGGGAAAATAGTACTCCTTGCCAATGAAAAGTCAAATTATAGGAACCAATGGCAAGGGGGAAAAAAAGAAAAAGAGAATCAAATGGGACTAACTTACTATAAAACTTCAGTGCCGCAACATAAACTATCATCAAAATGAAAAGAAATTCTACTTAATGGGAGAAGACATTTACATATCACATGTCTGATAAGGAATTAATATCCAAAATATATAAAAAGCCCACAACACTCAATAACACAGTTAAAAATGTGTGGAGGATACGAATAGATACTTCTCCAAAGAAAATATAGATTGCCAATAGCATATGAGAGTTGTTTATCATCTCTCATTTGGAATGAATCAAAACAACAATGAGCTATCACTTCATACTTCTGAGAATGGATGTTATCCAAAAAGCAATAAATCAATTTTGGAGTAGATGTGGGAATAAGGGTACTCTTGGTGGAAATGTAAATCGTTGTAGAGATTGTAAGTAGCATGGAGATTCTTCAGAAAATTGAAAAAAATAGAAATTTCATATGATCTGACTATCCCACTTATAATTATTTACTTTTCAAATGCAAAAACACTGATTCAAAGAAATGCATGCATGTTCGCCCCTCATGTTTATTGCAGCATTATGTATACTAGCAAAGAGATCAGGACACCCTAAGTACCCATAGAAAGATGACTCACTAAAGGAGATGTGGTATTTATACACAATGAGATGCTACTTAGTTATTAAAAAAGATGAAATCCTGCCATTTGCAATGACATGGGACTATCTAGAGGATGTTATGCTTAGTGAAAAAAATTGGATGGATAAAGAAAAGAAAACATGTATTTTCACTCATATGTGGTAAATAGAGAAACCAAAAAAATGGACTAAATAAAATGAAAATAAAATTGTATATAAGAGAAAATTAGTAGTTACCAAAAGGTAAGTGGGAGCGAGCAAATAAAGTAAAAACACATCAATTATATGTGAAGGATAGAATGAACTTTTAATGTAGAATATATAGATGTTTACTTATAATGATGAATACTTGAAACATATATACAGTATTACTTTAAAACGTATGAAGACAACATAAATGTTCATTACTGAATGAATGGATAAAGAAAATATTGTATGTTCATAGACTGGAATATTATTTCACCTTAAAAATCAATGAAAACTTGTCATTTCTGATTAAAGGGGCATAGCTGTCAGTCTGAATCTAAAGCACTTCCAGAAACACAGAAGATTAAAAAGAAGTTTGGTTTTTTTGGGTGTTTTTTTGTATCAGGGAAAAGTTTTTTGGAGAAGTTCTAAAAAGCAAAGAACATTACTATTTTTCTCCTCCATAACTGCTAAGGTGCTGCTTTTATTAAATTTTTCTTTTGTTGTTAGTGTATCTCATTTAGTAGTCAATTGTTTTTGTATTAAAAATTTGTAATCTGTTGTTTTCATCCATACCTTTTTGGTCCAGGAGGATTGCATGCAAGAGTAACAAAGGTATGTTTACAGAAAAGCATTTATAACTTAACCAGAAATATACATATCACATTTAAGAATTAGTTTAAAACTAAGTTTTCAAATTTATGAAATGAGTTTATAAAAACTTCCCATACTTTTTGCAATAAGAAGGGAAACAAAAGCAAAAATTAATGGGATTACATCAAACTAAAAATCTTCTCGTACAATCATTAAATTGAAAAGACATTTTAGTGAATTGTCATATATCTGACAAAAGGCTGATCTAAAGTATATCAAGAACTTATAAAATTCTACAACAAAAATCCCAACAGCTTGAGTAAAGAGATGGGCAGAGTATCTAGATAGACACTTCTTCAGTGAAGACATACAGATGGTAAACAGGCACATGAAAAGATGTTCATCATCTCTTATTATTAGGAAAATTCAAATCAAAGTAACAATGAGACATCACCTCACAGATGTGAGAACAGTGGTTATCCAAAAGACTGGACATCTAACGTTGGTGAGAATGTGGAGAGAAAGGATTCCTTATACATTATTGATAGGAGTATGAATTGGTTAGCCATTATGGAAAGCAGTAGTGAGCATACTCAAAAAATTGAAAATGGAAATATTATATAATCTTATCCCATATCTGGATATTAAACCAAAAAACACAAAAGTGCTAATTTGAAGGGACATATGCATCTCCATGATTATTGTAGCACTATTTATAGAAACCAAGAACTGGAAACAACCTATTTGTCTATTAACAGATAGATGGATAAAGAAGATATGGTATATATGCACAATGGCATTCTAATCAGCTATAAAATGGTGAAATTCTGTCATATACAGCAACATGAATGGTCCTAGAGATTATATTTAGTGAAATAAGTCAGAGAAAGACAAGCATGGTATGATTTCACAGATGTGGCACATAGAGAAATGAAACAAATGGATAAACTAAATAAAGCAAAAACTCTTAGTTTATGAGACTAAGTTAGTGAATACCAGGAGGGAAATGGAATGGGGAATAGGCAAATTAGGTAAAAGGTGTCAATTATATGGTGAGGGATAGAGTTGGACTTTTAGTGCTGAACTAACTGCAGTGTATACAGGAATGGGGTTATCAGGGAGTCAGGAGAGATGTGAAGCAGTCGTATTGTTACCAGGGTCTGGATCATGCTGCATCTGACAAGCCACATGATAGAATTTGGATTTCATTAAAAAGTTCTTAATTTGGATCATCTAGGTGTGATAGGAAGGCACTAAGCTTTTTTTTTTAGCAGGAGGATAGAATCTGACAGATATTTTAAAAAGGTAAATCTGGCTTCTGGGTGCTCAATGGATTTTAGAGGGAAGAAGGAAAGCAGGGGCTATATCCAGAGTTCTTGCCATAGTCCAAAGGGGAGGAATGATGACTTGGATGAAAGTGGTGGTGGAATGTAGAGAAGCAGGCAGATTCCAGATATATTCAATAGGTAGAGCCAACAAACTTAACGGCTGTTCTCGAGATTAGTGAACTCATCCTCTCATAATTGTAAAAATAAGTACTCTTTTCCTGATCAGCTGTAGAGCTCCTGTGACCTTGCACACAGGAAGAACTTGGTAATGTGCTTACTGAGTTAAACTGAGTTGAGTGCCATTGAGTAGCGTTAAATTGAGTTAAGTTGAATGAGATCGAATTTAATCAAATCAAACTATTGATGTGAAAAAATCTTGTTTATGACAATTGCAACTTTATGTTAATTTTGGTATACAGTAAAATCCAATTCAATTTTTGTTCTATATGAAAACCTTTTTTTCTATCTGCATTTAATGAAGTTGCTTCTATTTCTACATACCATTTGAAACTTTGTCGTAGTTTTTCATCTATAAATTAGTTTTGGTATCTTCATTCTATTTAAGTGATCAAATTATCTATGGATTGCACTGTTTTAATTATCACAACCTCATAATAAGTTATACTGTGTGTAAGTTTTATGTGGTCATATGTTTTAATTTTTTTGGAGCATATACCTGAAAGGAAATTTTTAGTCACATCATAACTATGTTTTACTTTTGGAACAATTGATAAACTGTTATTTAAAGCAACTGAAGTATTTTACATTTTCACATATATGTTGAGGGTATTTTTTTCTCCTCATCATTGCTAACACTTGTTATAATCTGTCTTTTTAAATATAGCCCTCTTATGGAGTATGTGAAGTCATCTTATATTGAGATTTTGATTTGCATTTCCCAAGTGACTAATGCTGAGCATCTTCTAATTTGCTTGTTGGTTATTTTTAATAGCTTTTGAGAAATGTCTATTACATATTTTGCCCCATTTTAACATTTTTATTAATGAATTGCAAGCTTTATTTATATATTCTGATATGAGGCTCTTAAAAGATGTAGCTAACAATGTCTCTAGTCTGTAGGTTGTCTTTTTCCTTTCTTTTTAAAAATTTTTTTAAAGAGGAAGCTGCCTTCCAGGCAGCAGAAAGGCAAGGAGAAAAGGAAGAATTTTATTTATTTGGGTTTTTCAGTTGTTCCCCTGGCCCTGGGCTATTAATCCAGGCTCTTGAGCTATATGGGAAGAGTAGGTGCATACTTAACATCTGAACCACCAGAGCATGTCATTGTCCTCCCTCTCTCCCTTCCTTTCTTCTTTCTTTCATTCTTTATTTTTAAAAGAAAGATGCAGGCAGGAATGAAAGTGAACATAGGCAGGCAGTCAGGACTGGAAAGGAGGAAGAAGCACTTTATTTTATTTAGTTGTTCATTTAGGTGAACAACTGGCCCCAGGATGCGAACCCAGAACCTTGGGATATATGTGGACTGCACTGGCCAAAGGTGGCTGAACAAACCGCTCTTCCACCATGCTGTGCCAATCTTTTAACTTAAATCAACAATGTCCAATTTTAATTTTTTGTGTAGTTTATACTTTTAATGTCATATCGAAGAAAACCTTGCCTCAAGGTCAATAGTGATTTGTTCCTATGTTTTTTTCCCTTAATATTTTATTTCTTATAGTTTTGTATAGCATCCATTGGAAGTTAATTTTTATGCATAGTGTAGGGAAGCAGATCCAACTTCATTGTTTTCCAGAAAATACTTAAGAAAGTTTTATATTAATTTGTTAAGTGATTTATAGTATTGTTATATGGCTATACTTAACTAGTATACTATGTCTCAAAATCAACATCTTAGGAGAATTTGAGTGGGAGCAGTAGATTCGCTTGTATGAAATTAAAATGTCCATAGATTAAGTAGAATATCTGGAAAAATATCAAAAACAGTTACTTGAAGACACTGGAAAGTGACTGAAAGTGTGGAAACCTGAATAAGAGTCAGTTTTTGGAAGAAGAGTTTATAAACATTTTGAATAAGGAAAATTTCTTCTGCAGCATATGGTAGCTGAAAGTCAAGGAGAAAATTGTAGTACTAAAGACCTGCAGAATCAGTGGATAAAGTTTCAGACTGCAAAGTGCCTGAAAAAATGAGAAGTTAAATTCAACAAAGGAGTAGGCCTCAATAATGGGAGTGCCAAATTTTGTTTCTAATCTTTATCCAAATCATTGTCTCCCCTTTAAACCTGTCCTCTTTACGTGGGATAGACTTGGAGATTGCTAGTGAAAAGTAAAAGCTGATAGAATGACATATTGAGCAATTTGAGCAAGACAGATGCAATTTGGAGTGTAAGTCTAGCCACATTTACTGCACGCTAGAACAAGAGTAAATACTCTTCAGAGGAAGATACCTGAATATAGAATTTGTACCACACACCTAATTAATATGAAAGCTTACATCACAATTAGGAAAATATGAAGTCTAATCAAAAGAAAAGACTGTCAATAGGAGCTGACCTCACAATGTTTCAGTTATTGGAATTAAATGAGAAATGTAGAACTGGAAACTATCAAAAGAGTCTAATGGATATCCTAGGTGGACTATATAGCAGATTAAATATTGCAGAAAGGTATGTTAACATGAAGATAGGGCAACATAAATGATTTTATTTTAATAGCAGTGAAAAAGAAGAAAAACAATTGTGAGTGAGAGAAAATATATGTGTCTAATATACATGTATTAGACTTCCTAAAGGAAAGGAAAGAGAATTGAATAGAAAATTATTTGTAAAACTATTCAAATTTGCTACAAATAAAATGACTTATTTTGTCTTAATGACAGTAAAATTTAGGTGGCGGTATACATATATAAATTTAGCTACATTGAGGTAAACTAATGAAGTCCAAAAAAAAACCAAAAAACCAGAGAAAAGCAACTTGTTACTTTATGTCATACAGATTATAAGAATGGGTGGCAGGTATCTCAGAAATATTAGAGGCCAAAAGATAATACAAGTACAACTTTAAAATGGTGATGTCCCCATCAGCAGCAACAAGAGTAGCCAGGAGCCTAACAACTCCTGACCTGAGTGATCTCTATGCTTCTGAGCTGCAATGCTATGCCCAGCTCTGCAAGAGGGACCCTGCTTAGTGCTAAGCTCAGCAAATCTAGAATGACCCTCATAGGGATACCACATAACTCACAACTGCCACATTGCCCACAGCTCCCCACAATTGCCACATTGCCAAAACTGCCCAATGCTGAATATGGGACAGAGAAGGCAAGCCATATCCAAATCCAGATCCCCCAAATTAAAATGCAGATGACTCGGAGAGGTAAACACTAAGAGCTCCTTAAAGAAGAAATCTATTGACACCAAATGGGATAATTTGATAGTTAAATTATTGAATATAATAGTTATAAAAAAAAACCAAAACACCTGAATGGTTGTAGAATGTACAACTATCCAAAGGCAAATCCAAGAATTCAGAAAAGAAAGGATTGATTATATATAAGGACTACTTCACCAAAGAGATAGATATTGTAAAGATAGCCAGAATAAAACTGTTAGACATGAAAAAAAAAAACAACCTACAGCAAGAGGATCATAGTAAAAGTAGCAAAAGCCAATTGATAATAAAGAAAAGTACTAAAGGCTGTGACAGAAAAGAGAAACATAACCTACATGGTGCACCCATCAGTCTATCTTCAAACTTCTCAGCAAAAATCCTGCAGGCCAAGAGAGAGTGAAACATATTCAAAATATTAAAAGATAAAATTACTAGCCAATAGTACTCTACCTTGAAAAATTATTCAGATATGAGGGAGAGATCATCGTCGTCAATGATATATAAAAGTTAATGTATCTTTCTATCACCAAATCTACCTTTCAGGAAATGTTGAAAGGAGAACTACAATGGAGAAAATAAAAGCAAAAAGTCATCAAACCTCAAGAATGGTGATAAGATGTGCCCTGGTGGCTCAGTGGTTGAGCTTGCACCTCAGGCACAGTCCACAGGAGTCCAAGGACTCAGGTTTGTGGCTGGGAGTTGCGGGGGGCAATGAAAAATGAAGAAATAAAGTGTTTCTTCTTCCTCTGCCTTCCTGTCTGCTGCCTGACTACCTTCTTTAAAAAAGGAAAGGTGATAAAATTAAAATGATAAAGACAGGACAATTGGGAGAGAATAGAAAAACAGTAAAGGGGGAAACAAAAGCATGAATCTTTACAGGAACTTAAGCATGTTACAGCAGCAGCTCAGAAAAGACTATCTTACAGTGGTAAAGTTAGAGACATATCATTTGGTAGCTGTAAGACCCAGTCCTAAAGAGAAACATAGATGGGAAGAAGATGAAGCAGAGAGAATCAACACTGAAAATCTTCCAAAGGAAAAGGAAAACAGAAACAAATGAGAAAAGAAGCCACAGAGACAAACGGAAAGCAAAGATCAAATGACAGCAATTCTTACATATCAATAATCATTCAAACATAAATCAAAAGATACAAAGTGGCTGGATGGACTGAAATACAGCACCCACTGATAGTGTACCTGTATGAAATCCACTTTAAATCCAAAGACAAACAGTGAGCTTGAAGGGCTATGAAGAATATATCAAGCAATGATGATTAAAGCATATCAGGAACTGCCATACTAATATCAGACAAGCTAGATTTTAACTTAAAAATGGTAACATGAGGTAAAGATGGACACTATATTATGGTCAAGTGGTTAATCCTTTGAAAGAGATAACTGTCATATATATATATATGCACCCAGTGCCAGGCCAAAATAAATTATAAAATCCTAACAGATATAAAGGGAGACATGGACAGCAACACAGTATTATAGTATTATTAGGGAACTTCCATACCCCACTTACATCAATAGACAGGTCAGCCAGGTAGAAAACTAATAAAGAAATAAAGACTAAATGGGGTAGCAGAACATATGGACCTAATAGACATATGCAGAGCTTTCTATCCTGATAAGAAAGATTTTACATTCTTTTCTAGTGCACGTGGAGCATTCTCAAGGATGAACAGTATCCTGGGATACAATACAAATCTCAATAAGTTTAGCAATATTGAAATTAAAGTATTTTCTCTAACCACAAGGGTATGAAACTCAAAACTCAAAATTAAGCAAAAAAACAAAAACAAAAATTGCCCACAATCTGGAGGATCAACAAAGATGTGGAGATTAAACATGCTGAAAAATTTGGGATCAATTAGAAAAACAGAGTTGAAATTGAAAATTTTCTGGAAACAAAGATGAGATGAGCTATTAGAATATGTGTTATGTAGCAAATTCAATTCTAAGAGGAAAGTTTACAGTGATAATAGAACATAAGAATACCCATGATATATTTCAAATTAAATATTTAATCATATACCTGAGGAGCTAGAAAAAGAATAATCAATACCAAAAATCAGTAGAAGAAAGTAATGATAAAAATTAGAGCATAAATAAATAAATCAAAACCAAAAAACCATTCAAAAGGTCAATGAAGCTAAGAATTGGTTCTTTAAACAAATAAAGGGATGGATCCTCAGCCAGACTCATGAAGAAAAAAAGGGATAGAACTTAATAACAAGAATCAGAAATGAAAGACGTAAAATAAAGACATTGAAAAGTCACAAAGGCTCATAAAGAGATTATTATGAACATCTAGATGCCAACAAATTTATAAATCTTGAAGAAATGGACAGATTTCTAGAGTCTTCCAAAACTGAACCAGGAAGACAGACTACTCGAACAGATCAATCATAATCATAGAGATTCAAGCAATAATACGCTGTCCCCCTAAAAAATAAAGCCAGGATTGGATGACTTCTCTAGCAAATTCTACCAAACTTTCAATGAAGATCTCTTACCCATCTCTCTTAAACACTTGAACAAAATCTAAGAGGAGGGAAAATCCCCACATATATTTTACAAGGCTAACATTACCCTGATTTCAAAAGCAGGCAAGGACAGCACCAAAAAAGAATATTGCAGATTGATATCACTGATTAATACTGATGCAAAAATCCTCAACAAAATATTGTAGACAATTCAACAGCACATTAAAAATTACATATCACATTCAAAAGGATATTATTCTGGGAATGCAGAATGGTTCAACATACACAAATCAATCAACATAATATACTATATCAACAAAAAGAAAAGCAAAACTTACATATCTTATCAGCAGACACAAAAAGCATTTGACAAGAAGAAACACTCACTCATGATAAAAACTTTCATGAAAGTTTTCATGAAAGAGGCACATACCTGTACATAATAAAAGCCCTACATTACTAATCCCCAGCTAACCTGAGATTAGATGGCAAAAAACTGAAGGCCTTTTCCTAAAATCTGGAATAAGACAAGGATTTCCATCTACTCCCTTACCACTATTCAAAATAGTTCTGAAAGTCCTCGCCAGAACTATAAGGCAAAAAAAGGACATTAAAGGAATCCAAATTGAAAAAGAAGAATTATAACTTATTATTTGCAGATGAATAATATTATACCTAGAAAAACCTAAATACTCCACCAAAAACTTTTAGAAATAATAAATGAATATAGCATAGTCACAGAATATAAAAATCTCTTGTCATTTTATATGCAAACAATAAACTAGAGAAAAACTGAAAGAGAAATCCCACTTAAAATAGCATCAACAAAGATAAAATACCTGGGAATATTCTTAACAAAGGAAGAGAAAGACCTATACATTGACTACTACACTATATTCAAAAGAAATAAAAGACATAAAGTGATGGAAGAATATTTCTCATTCATAGATTGGAAGAATTATCATAGTTAAAATTATCATCTTAGCAAAGTAAAGTTTATTACAATATTTAATAAATTTTAATGCATTTTCTATGAAAATTCTATGAACATTTTTTTAATGAAACTGAACAACGCTGACATTTGTATGGAGCCACCAAAGACCTTGAATGACTGACAAAAGCTCAGTCCTCAGAAGAAAGAAGTAAAGTGAAAGAATCATACTTCTAACTGCAAACTGTATTACAGAGACTGTCATAAAATGGCATGGTTTGACAAAAAAAAAAAAAACCAAAACAGTGCAGTGGAATAAAATTGAGAGCCCATAAATAAAACCACACTTATATAGGCAGTTAATCTACAACAAAGGAGCCAAGATCATACAATAAAGGAATGGAAGTCTGTTCAGTGAATGGTGTTGGGAAAAGTGGACAGACAGCTGCAAGGAAATGAAGCTAGATTACTCATTTTGTGCATATAGAAGGATTAAGTTTAAATGGATCAAAGCCCTGGACATAAAACCTGAAATCATAAAACACTTAGAGGAAAATATAGGAAAAATGCTCCAAAATATCAACCTCAAATATGTCTTTGGGTAATGACACCTATAGCAAAAGAAACCAAAGTAAAACATAACAATGGGGTCTAAATCAAACTAAAAAGTTTTTGAGGAGTGATATAAAACCACTAACACAAAGTCAGCCTACTGAATGGAGAAGGTATTTGTACAATATTCATCAGGGAAGATAATCTCCAAAATATATGAAGAGCCCATAGACCTCAATAATAATAATAAAGTTAGTAACCCCCTCAAAAAATGAGCAGAAGAGCTGAATAGACACATTTGTAGAGAAGACACACAGATGGCCTACGCATACATGCAAATATGAGCTCCACCATGCACTGTTAGAGAAATGAAAATTAAAAAAACAATGAAATATCACTTAACATGAAAAGGACTTCTATCAAAAAGACTAGAAACTAGTGTTGGGGAGAATGCGGAGAGAAAAAAAGGCCTACACTGTTGGTGGGCCTGTAAATTAGTGCAAACCCTGGAAAACATTATGGAGGTACCTCAAAAAATGGAGATGGAACTGCCATTAGATCCAGCAATTCCACTTCTAAGTATATATCCAAAGAGTACAAAATTGCTAATCAGAAAAATTATTTGCACCTCTATGTTCATAGAAGCACAATTCATAATAGCCAGACAAGGTAACTGGAAATGCTCATCAACATTTGACTGGATATGCTTAATGGAATTCTATGCAGTCATTAAAAAAAAGTGTGAAACTGTGCTTTTGAAACACTTTGGTTAGAATTGGAGGTGATTATGGTCGGTAAAATAAGCCAGAAAGAAAAAGAGAAGTGCAGGACGGTTTCAATCATATGTGGAAAATAAAGAAACAGGACAAACTGTGATGAAATTAACAAAATGCAAGACTGTGGCTACCAGGGGTGTGGTGGGGAGGGAACAAAGGAAGGATATAATTAATATGGTGGTGTTGGAGGACAGTGGAACTTAGTTGATGTGAAATGCACAACCACTAAGGTGCAGATTCAAATCCAAAAACTCATATTCAATGTGAACAAAAGAAAAACAAAGCAAAATCCTGAAAAATTTAAATAATTTTATGTTGGCCAATAATATTTTACATAAAAAATAGTCATTCTCAGACATAAAATATTTTCTTTGCCAGCAGGCTTACTGTAAGAAATATAAAAGCATTTTTTAAAGTTAAAATAGTGTAAATGATAAAAAATGGAAGCACATGTCTATAGAAAGGAATGAAGAGCACCAGAAATAGAAAGCATGTTGGTCAACATTAAGATTTATAAATACATATTTCTTAATGAAAATATATATCACTGTTTAAAGCAAACTCATAAGAATATAAGATCTATAATGTGTGTACATATAAATATGACAGAACCACAATTAATCTGATATTTAAAAATCCTCTTTGAAAATCAGTATAATTATACTGAATTCAGAAATTGTAGATGATTTGTACAGGACATCAACTTGACCTAGTTAGTAGTTATTCTATATCTAACAAGAGTATTTTATATATATATATATATATATACATGTTGAGAACACATGTAATGTTTACTAAGATAGATCATAATATGAATCTCAAAAAGCTTCAAGACTTTCATCTTAATAACATAGGTTCTCTGACCACAATGTAAATAAATTAGAAACCAGCAAATCATTAGATATGTAGAAAAGTTGAAGTATATTGCAATTAAGCATTATATTTTTGAGAACTTTCAAGGAAGGACCTACAAGGGATACTGGAAAATATTTTGAATGGAATTATAATAAAATTGCACGATGTGATAATTTGTCATGCAACTAAATAGTAACTTAGTTTTATTTCTGTGATGTGTTATGAAAGAAAAATGTTTAAAAAGGATTGTTTAATTTCTTAAAAAGTTAGAAAAAGACAAATCAATTCCAAATAAATGGAAATATCACATAGAAGAAATAAATGAAATTGAAAGTACACAATATATAGTAGTCTTCTTTACTTAAAGTCTGTTGATTTAAGTATTCTTTTCATGCAAAAATATTATTACAGCAACATCTATACTGGTATTTGACCCAATCTGGGTAACATGGTCAATTTGACACATAAAATTAACTATCGTAATTAACTGAGTCAATATTGGAATTTTCAGTTGTAGTTACAAAGAATTCCCTTATTTCATATTATAGACAATTGACTCACAGGGAGAAATACTGTTAAATCACTTGTTTTAGTGTGAACTTGAATTTTTGATATTACTTATTTTTTCTTTTAGTTTGTTTTTAATTATGTAAAAATATTTGGATGACTGCAGAATCAAAATTATGAGACATATTCAAAAAAGTCTAGCTTTTATTTATGTCCCTTTCCCTGTGTCCTCCTCCATAGTAAAATATTTAAAAATTTTGTTTATCCCTTTAAATATATTTATATAGGTATTTATAAAACATATTTATAAGCTGTATCTACATATATTCACATTTTGACAAAATTTAACATTATGGAGACATTTTATTGTACCTTACTGTTTTCACTAAACATATATCTTGTAGATTCCTTTAGAGCAGTATTTTGAGATATTCATCACTTATTTATATAGTTAATGTTCCATTGTGTATAATTTATGCATAAGATTTGTGAAGTTCTTACTGTCATTTGGGGATTTTTCCCTTTTGCTATTAAAAAGTTTTGCAACAAGTAATCTTGTGCGTTGTTATTTTATATTTTTGCTAATATACCCTTAGAATAGAATTAGAATTGCTGGGTCAAATGTTAGTATGGTAATTTTTGTAGTTATTGTCAAGAGGTTATATCATTTTATATTTTCATCAACAATGCACATAAATCCTTTCTATACAACTTTATCAATAGGTTGTATTATTAAATTTTGAGTGAGATATTGATATGTCATAATGGACATATCATTTTAATTTTTACTCCGCATATATTTTTTTTAAGGCATGGTACAGGCAGGATTGAAGGCAAGCTTGCAGGAAGAGAGAGGAGGAAGAAGCATCCCATTTTATTTTTTATTGAGTTGTTCACACTGGTCGTCCCACCCACCCTGGACCAGGGACTTGAACCCAGGGATATGTGGCCTGTACTTCTTTAGGCAATTGACCTAACTGCTACTCCACCAAGGTGTGCTCTCTGCATGTATCTTAACATGAGAGAGCTAGACATATTTTTATGTATTTAAGTATCATTTATTTGTCCTATATTAACTATAAATTCATACATTTTGTAAATTTTTACATTTGTTATGTTTCTAAAATGGTTTTATATGTTTGAGCTATTCTTTCTGATGTGAGCTGAGAATATGTTTTCCTGCTATCTCACTTATCTTTCTATTTTTCTCATAGTTTTATCATACATTTGCAACATTTTTATATATTCAATGTTACCCTGTTCATGAATTGAAAGATATTAAGTCACATTTTAATATTTGTATAGTTTTTTAAAAGATATTTTGAGAATATTTTGAAATTTTTCCTGCATATATCATGGAGTAGAACCAATATTTTTTCCCATATTACTATCTGGTTATTCCACCGTCACCTGAATGTATCCTTTCTTTCTCTGCAAATCTGATAGATGCCATTGTCATCTACTAATTTTCATATGTGTTTTTAACCTATTCATGGATGTCTATTCTTTTTTTTCCTGACTAAAGATAACCTTGACCCCTTATCTTCTAACTCATCTATTAATTCAAATCACACTTTGAAAAACTACATTGCTTTTTTACTTTTAATATTTAAATACTCAATTTTAATCTGGTTCAGTGATTCTCACTGGAGAGAGGAGAGTTGTCAGACACACGTGTTAAGTTTTTTTCATCCTATATTTCCCTCTGCTTCTATTTTGAGTATTTGCCATACCTTACTAGGTTAAATAGAGTGTATGAGCATGAATACACACATGCACATAAACTTTTTCTTTTGCCTACAATGCCACAAAATGAGATCTGTGAATATTGGAATTGGTCATATTCCTCAAGTTGTTGGGATAAAATAAAGTTTGAGCCCTTTTGGCTTCTTGATATATAGGATTTATATAATGGTGATAATAGTGCCTAGTATCTATGTATCCTGAAAATATGTCACAAAATATACAGTTTTTCAATTTTTATCTATTGTATTATTTCTCACAATAATCCTATGTGTAAGTATTATTTCCCTTTTGTATATGTGGAAATCGAAGCTTAGGAAAGTTAAGCAATGTATCAAAGTCATGATTAATAAGAGGTAAATAGAATTGAATCCCTCTCTGTATGACTTCGAAGTCTGGGTTCTTAAAAGCTAACTATGGAAAATGACATGGATGAGTCCAAATTACATACTCTGTGCCAACATTTGATAGAGTTGGGTCTCTCAATACTTTTTGCTGTATACCACAGTATCAAGTACTTACAAGGCACACTTCATGTGGCAAACTCCCTCTTCCTCTCACTCTTGATTATGCACTCTTGGATTATGAGCTATTATACTTATATGAGGGGAATTATAAAAGTTTGCAATGGGAAGTATTTCTTTTTTTAACACCTCTCAAAAGTTGACAAATATCCTTATCACTAAGAATATATTTTTTTTATTTCAATGAGTGACCATTAGCTCCCTTGAAGTTTTTAGGGAAAATGAGCCAAATACAAGTTGAAAAACAATTGTTAGGCTAGTTTCTATCCTTTCTGCTCCTGTCAGGACCACTCAGGAATATCCAAATACTAACATATTTATTATGCCTTTCATTGTTCTGAGAATTAGTGAGATATTTTAACAGTGTAATATTGGCAGTGCATCTATATCCAAAATATAATGTACACAATTTTGAGGAATATATTAAGGCAGTGCATGTGTAATTACAAAGGGATGTGGAAATGGAAGTTACAGTTTTCATGAGTTTTGCTAAGTAGCTTATCAACTTACAATTTGCTCTGTCATTATCTCACACAAGTGTCACAGTTACAGGAAAACTAAGACTTTACCCTAGAATTCACTTTCCATTTTCTTAACCGTCTCATTGCAGTTTTCATGTCTTTATTCCTCAGTGTGTATATAATTGGATTCAAGAGAGGTGTGACCACTGAATAAAACACAGCAAGGAATTTATCTAATGACTTGATGGGGAATGGCCAGGCATAAATGAAGATACATGGTCCAAAAAACAAAACAACTACTGTGATGTGAGCAGTCAAAGTGGACAGAGCTTTGGATGACCTGTCTAAAGGACGATGAAGGATAGTCGTTAGGATAATAGTGTAGGAGATGATGAGAATCACAAAAGAACACACAGTGAGCACACCACTGTTAGCAATGACCATGATATCCAATCTATAGGTGTTTGTACAGGCAAGTTTGATGACCCTGGGAAGGTCACAATAAAAGCTATCAACTTCATTGGGACCACAAAAGGATAAGTTCACTGCAAAGGCCAATTGGCTCACTGAGTGGAGGAAGCCAGTTCCCCATGCAGCAGTCACAATGCCAACACATACATTCCTACACATTATTGTAGTGTATCGAAGGGGTTTACAGATTGCTACATATCTGTCAAAGGCCATGGCTATGAGAGTCACCAACTCACTCCCACCAAAAAAGTGAAGAAGAAATATCTGAGCAAGACAGCCCTTGAAAGAGATGACTTTGTGTTTACTGAAAAAATCTGCTATCATCTTGGGGGCTGTAACTGAAGATAGACATAGATCAATGAGTGAGAGATTGGCCAGCAGTAAGTACATGGGAGAGTGAAGGTGGGTATCAAGAACAACAGTTATGACAATAAAAAGGTTTCCAAACACAATTCCTACATAGAATACAAAAAAGAACACAAATAAGAAAATCTGGAGTTCCCGAGAATTGGAGAGTCCCAGAAAAATGAATTCGGTCACCATGGAGTGATTTGTTTGACTTATTGATTCATTCCAGGAAATAACTTCTGTAGTTACCTTGGAGGAAAGAAGTCAGAATTATTACATTCAATTAAAAGTTTCATTGTATATCATTCTGCTGACTCATATAATTTATTACATAAAGGCATTGAAAATTATACACAATCTAGACTCATTTCATTCTATTTATTGCAGTATAATTCCCCAAGTTTTCTTAGTGTTTCCTCTTATGCTAGATTATTGCTAATAAAGTACCTTTATTTATGCTGGTCTCTTTGTAAGATTAAATTCTATATCACCATCCTATCTTTATCTGCTTTTCCCGTGAACTACAAAACAGTATATATTCTATAGCCTAAATCTTAGCCCTTAACACATTTATAAAGGTTTTTTTAAACATCATGCATTTAAAATCATATTAATAATCCAGTAGTCCATCACAATAATTTTGTGTATTGTTGTTGGAAATTTATCCTTATCAAACTAAAACAAATTGTATTTATAACTTTGTTATGTGAAGCAATTATGGTATATGGGTTTTGTATCTTTAAGGCTTATTTCACCACTTGTGTAGATGTGAATACTAGTCAATATTCACCTTCTATTTTATAAATTTTAAACAAAGTAGTAAATAGAACATTTTTTGCATTTTTCTATTTAGTAAGTGCTCAATAGATTTAAATATTAGTAGCTGAATTTATCACCTTTTTATTCATAGAGAAATCCTGATTCCCTAGAAATCACTTAAAATTTACTTGTATTATAGAAATAAATAAAACATTATTGAATTTCAGTTCCCCATGCTCCTCTGTTTCCCCATCTTTGGAATGAGTGCATTGAATCAAATTCTCAAAATTCCTGTAACTCTAATACTTTATAGGGAATGAGAGAGGGACAGAATTCCAAAATATTTTTTATTGTCTCAGAAGTCTGAATAGAAACATGAAAGCTAAGACAGATATAGAGATTCACCTTTAGGGGAAGTTTAAATTGATGTAGTTTCTAAAATACTTGTAAAATTTAATAGAGAATGGAATTTATACTTATCATTTAGTGTTATCAGAATGTATAGAAGAAAAAGAATTAAGTCAAAATAAAATTAAAGATGAAAATGGATGCAGTATTTTCAAATAGCAGACATAGAAGATTTATAAAAACGAGAGGATAAAAGAATTCAGAGGTAGAAAAAAAGTGAGAATATTGCATAGGAGATGTGAAGACATTTAGGTGGAGATAAAATTGAAAAGGGAGTCTTTAATGCCTACTATGAAATTGATGTTTTATTATGAAGACAGTGAAGAACTATTAAAGAATTATAAACAATTTAGAAAATATAGTTCCAACAAATGGTAAGTGGTTAATACATAATAGCTATGGTATTTGGTAGTAATATCAGTATACTTTTCAATAGGATATGAAGAGAAAACATGATACCAGTGTTTTCATTTTGAGTAATTATGAGCTGTGACATAGTCTTAATTCTAATAACAATTGTAATGAGCATTAATACAGTAATATGTGACATATAGATAACTTTTAGGAGCAAAAATAAATTTGGAAGAAGGTAATGGATAATTATAGTTGTCTATACACATAAAGATATTGTTGGGGCATGCTTTTAAGTTGCTGTCTGCTCAGGAAGCATCTGAAAAGTGATGTTGGATACAAGTTGAGAGAACATGCACTTATGTTTTAGGGAGAGAAAACACTTTCTCTTTTAAGCTGCTTTACACTAAAGTAGAAAATGGGATTTTAGCCTGAAGGAGAAGCAGACCCATGATAATATTCATCAGGTAAGAGTTAATGGGCAAGTAAGATGTAAAAGAGAAGAGATTGGTGGGTCCCAGGGAGATGTGAAAGGATAGAAAATTACTATTGCAGATATCTTGGAGCAGTCAATGGTAGTTATTTTTTGCTATTTCCTTAATCACATTTATTCCATATCTCTTGGAAAAAATGTACTTTTCATTATTCTCAATTCTATTTCTTAGCTCTACCCTCCTAAACTTTACAGTTTTTAAGGTTCTATAAAAATTTAGAAATTTTAATTTTTCTAAGTGTAAAGAGAAATCCAATAGGAAAACAAGCCATGAACACCCTTGCTTAGCACAATAATAAATAATAATACTAATCACTGATAATAAGAAAATGGAATTCCTATTGTAAGATAATTTCTGATATGACTGATCAGAAGTTTTTTTAGAATCAAAGCAAGTAATTTAGAATTGACCTTAGATATTTGCTTTTGTGAAACTATTTTATTTCATCAGTGAGACAGCTATATTTGAACAAGAAAATTCTTCCTCCGCCACTAGATCAAATTTAAAATTCAACCATTAGAATAGTATATGCTTATCTTAAACATCTTTTACCTCTCTTTAAATAAAACTCCTTAAGTCTTTATAAGTCTCACTGAGATTGAAATCAGGATACCTGGGTGCTTTCACAAATTCACTGTGTGTTGTTGGGCATGCCATTCAAAATTTTTGTGCCTTAGTTTTCCTGTTTTTAAAATTAAGTTTATGGGATCAACAGCTCTCAAGAAAAATCTTTACAACTCTAAGGTTATGGTTTGTATCTTTGTGTGAAATGAATATCCCAAATCAGGTTTTATTGGTTTGCAGGAAGGAGGGAAAAAGGTGAGTAAGAGAAAAAGGAATTTGGGAGTAATAAGGAGAAAAGGACCCCAAAATAGAAAAAAATAGATTGTCTTGGAAGATTCAGAAGGATTTGACAATTGTTGACAGTATTAACACATAATAAGGACTAACCTTGCAAATATTCATACTAACTCTTTTAATTATTTAAGTCAAAATTTCAGGATTTTTCTATTTTTCTTGATTATAGATATGCAATTGAATTATGCAGAATGGATTCTTATTAGTAGTTTCCTTTTAGCATTTCATTGTCAATAAAATGTTGCAATTTTTGTAGTTCTGCTAATGATTTTGCTTTCATTGTTCCACCTACCTCTTTCATAACTGGAAGAGACAGCAATAATCAGAGCAAAGTAGAGTACAAATTTCCTTCCTATTCGCACTTTATCTTGAAGTATGAAATATTCAAGAGAAAAAAAAAATCTATGAATTGTTCTCCTTAGTAAACCTCTTGATTAATTAACAGCCATTTATGAAAGTGACCAGGGACAGACGAAGGCATCTGGAAGTAGTAGCCAAAATCTTGAGTAATGAGACTAACTTTTATAGTCTCACAAGTTTTCTCTTGAGGGAACACATAGAATCTTTGTGAGTTAAAGGCTATTTTTCATAATTTCTTGCGTATGTATCTTTACTACCTCTGTTCGCCTAAAGGTGAAAGAAACTTAGTAAACCAATTAAATAAGGTTATGTTGCAAAATTAAAATTCAAATCGGTTAGCAAAACAAATGATAATGGTTTTGATTTTATAAAAATGAAATAGCTTAAAATATTGATGGACTTGTGGAGAAAAAATAGGGATAATACTTCGACCAATAATAAGAAACCTCACTTCTTTAGCATTTTAACACTTTATTTTTGAACAGCTTTAATTACCATGCAGAGTTAAAAATTGAACTTAGTTACCACAATTAATGTGTCTTAAAAATCAGTCATAAAAATACATCCAAGTGATCTCTCAGTTGTGCTCCTTGACTACCAGACTTTCCAGGTTTTACCTGAAAGACGAAAATCTTCTTTTTGTACTGAGTACTTTTTTTTTTTAAAGAACAGGCACATTAAACAAGCTGAGATGTCTTCTAGAAAATAGGTCTCTTCAAGTACTTTTAGAATTGTAGATATCTTTTTAGAGTGGATCAAGAAATACCTTGAGGAAGAAAGCAAGGGCAATAGAAATTTTCTGTTAAAAACATGGAACAGATGATTTTGCAAAATGCAGAGTACTAAAGTCTTTCTAAAATAACATTGTACAAAATGCATTATAATCAAATACTTGAAAACACTTAAAAATTGTAAGATAGTTTTGACTTTCTATTTAGATAATTAAAGTAAAATTATGATGAGATTGTTTCTTAATTTTAACGTCTGTTGGTTTATATAAGCTCATACTTTATCCATTGGATCCACATAATTTCCATAAGAAATATTAATTGATTTCCATTATCAGTATAAAGATATCAATTAAACTGAACCATATATCTATGTGTATGGATATAGACAGATTAAACAGATACAGATAAAAAAATAACTACTGGAAAATTGAATGTTGTCATTGATGGTAACTACAATTTAGGTTTGTAGGTTAGATAGAAATATAATACTTTCCTTTCAGTATATACAATAATTGCTGCCAGTTTATCTGAAAATGAAATATTTTGTTAAATACCTCTTTTTCTGTAGATTTATCAATTTTTAAAAGGCAATAATGAAAGTCTACACATTTGATAGTGTTCAGAAAGGTTATGATGGTCCATGGCAATCATCTTGTGCTCTCACCAAAGATATGTCATGTTATTTCCCTAGAATAAACAACCTGTTGACTCAGCCTTCTCATTGCTATCTTCATATCTTTGTTCCTTAAAGTGTAGATGGCAGGATTTAAAACAGGAGTGACAACAAAATCCACAATAGCAAAAAATGTATCCAGTGACTTGATAGGGAAGGGCCACACATAGAGAAACATGCATGGAGCAAAAAATAAAACCACTACAGTGATGTGAGCTGACAAAGTAAAGAACGCTTTGGATAAATCCTTTGAAGAATGTTGTCTGACAGTGACCAGAATAAAGATGTATGATACAATTAGGAAAAAGAAGGTGCCCATAGATATGAAACCACTGTTGGCGGTGACCACAAATTCTAGTCTGTAAGTGTCCTTGCAAGCAAGTTTGATAACCCGAGGAAAATCACAATAAAAACTCCCCACGTTATTAGGGCCACAGAAAGGTAAATTTATGACAAAAATGAACTGAAACACAGCATGAATCACCCCAGTGATCCAAGCTGCCACTATTAAAAGCACACACATTTGGGGATTCATAATTGTTAGATAGTGGAGAGGCTTGCAGATTGCTATGTATCTGTCATATGCCATGGCTATGAGTAACACCATCTCCACTCCTCCCATGACATGTATGAAGAACATTTGTATCATGCAACTGTGAAAGGAAATGATTTTGCAATCATTGAAAAGATTAGATATCATTCTAGGAACTGTAGTAGATGAAAGACCCAGGTCAATGAGTGAGAGGTTGGCCAGCAGAATATACATGGAGGAATGTAAGTGAGAATCAAAAATCACTGTGAACACAATGAAGAGGTTTCCAAGGATAATTCCTACATAAAATAAAGAGAAGAAAAGGAAAAGGAGCAATTGCATTCCCAAGGATTGTGCAAGTCCCAGCAATACGAATTCAGTTACCACAGAACCATTTACTTCATCCATTGAATCATAAAGAAGGGAAGACACTGAAGTGACCTGAAAGAAAAGAAAGATGGGTCAACTTAACTTAAAAATAACATGTTAAATATTGCTTATTTAAAATGTATTAACAAATTTTTTACTTGATAGTAGATCATTTATAAAATAAAGGGAATGCAGGGTATAAAATTAATGTAATGCCACTAAAGTTGCATTAGGAGGCAGTATATTGTTTTAAATACGTTTATTTAAACACCTGAGCTTATCAGGTAAATTCAGAAGAAAAGAATATACAAAATAAATTTAAGGATTGAGATGAAAAATAATAAAAAATGAAGCCAGAAAATTGGAAGAGTGTCTATTAGTATATGCAAATTATTTTAGTAGACAACTTTAAAAAATTATAATCAAGAATAATAAATAATAATTAGAGATGAATATACAAATGTGTAGTAACAGTTAAGATACCTTTGAAAGCTGGTAACTGCATGTCCTTATAAACAGTATACCCTAAAGCAACACATAAATCATAAACCAACATTGAATTTAAGCTTGAAATTTTGTAGAGACAAAATGTTGATATCCCCATGATACAAAGAAGAGTTAAAATCATTTAATAGCACCTCCATGACATAATAGATAAATAGACAAATTATATGAAGATAAAATTTTTAAAGGTCAGCTACATATATCCATACATTTGTGTATATGCATATATATTTATGTACATATTTTGTTCCTTTAAAATTAAATAAGATAAAGTATTAACTATTATTTTCCAATTCAACTAGAAAAGCTTTATAATTTTTCTACCAAAACTGGCAAATGCTCAGTAAAATAGTCATTTTCATACATTGCTATAGGACGTAAAAACTGATTAAAACATTAAAGAAAATATATAGAAATCATGTATCAGGATATTATACCCATACCTTTCGGTGCAATAATAATATTTAGGGAGTTCTGTTGTATAGAAAAAGTTTTGGTACAAATTATTCATCACACTTCAGTGGTAAAGCTTTGAACAATATAAATGCTAAACACATAGCATGTACATGTGGGATGTAATGATCATTAAAATAAATGTTGATAGAAGAGCTTATAAAAGCATTAAGAGAATGTCTATGTGTAAAATTAAGTACAATAAGAGTAAACAAATTGCATAGTCCAAAGTTTTAAATAGTTGATTTTGACTTTAAGAGCTTTTGTAAAATCTCATTTTAGATTTTGAAATATTTTTCATTATAGATGTTCTTTACATATTTTTAAAATAAATTCTCCAAAGAGCATGGAGATTTGAAGGAATGGTTTCATTATATTATATTAAAAATATTTGAACACAAGAATTTACTCATAATTAAACCAACCCTGGAAGTAAAGTATTCTGACAGCTCTCTTAATCAGATTCTACTATTTCTCTCTAATACTTCTCTCATCCAATCAACTATTTTCATCGACTTTCAAAAATAGACTAATAAATGAGATTACTAAAGGAAAAGTATATAGTTAAATAAATGGTGTCTTATTAAACTTTTTGAACTGTTTATAAAATTATTATGAATTTGAAACTTTTGGGGGCATTTCATCCAGGAAGTCGACAAAGCATCTCCCCTGCTTAAATTTGACAAAGGTTGGCCACTCGAAATGAGTTCTGGTAACCATGAGATAACTGTAGTAAAGATAGATGTTCTGATGGTCTCATCTAGTTTAGAGTCAGCAAGACTATTAATGTTCCAGTGGAAAATTTGAAAGACGCTGTAAATGGTCAAGTAAATAGAGGCAGTAAAGTGCAATGGGATAGAAGAGATCACGCTTTGGAGAAAAATATAGCAGTGGACACAAGTATGTTTGATTCCTTTCCCATTTCTACATTATGTAATTCTTTTTGTTGCCTCTTAATTTTCAAAGTCTTTTTTACCTTCCCTTACTTAATGTCCTACATGCTCTTTACAGCATTTTCTCTGAATTACATGCTTTGAAAAACGTACCATTTCAATTAATTCATAGTACTATGACTGGATTTCTCAACCAAATTTAAATTACCCATGTCCTAGGGGGCATAAAGACAATGGATTTGGGAGGAGAATAAACTCTGGATAGCAGATAGAATTACGGAGTTAATCAAGTAATCCTTGGAAGGTTTCATGGCAGTGGCTTCTACTCCAATGAGTAGAGGTGTCTGATGACTTCCTAAACTCACAATTCAATTTATTGTCTTTGGAGAAATAAAGTTCAAATTGAAGGATCATGTTAACTGATTACATATTTTATGCCATCTTATTAAAGTAGAATGAAGCATATAAACCTAACACTTAAGTACTCTCATCACAAAGGTGAGTATTTCATCTTATATCAGCAACTAAAATCTGCATTAACTTGACAGCTTTGGAAATTCCCACTACTATTAAATTAGTATTGTTGAAATAGTGTTTTTCATGGAGTTTGAGGCATACATTTTTTAAAGAGGAAAATTCCATATACATGAACTATTAAAGACTCAAAAATTCCATTTATAACATGTAATTAATTTATGATCTTTGATCATTCTAAAATGGGATAATCATAATACAGAAAGTCATCTGTGGGTACAATTAAACTATGAATGTGAAGTCAGAGTCATTAACGTGTCTAAAGAACTATCAAGAAAGAGCTAAAGAGAGGAAGAATGAATATGGATTAGAAAGAGAGTAGGAGAATAAGGAATTAGGAATAAGGAATAAGGAATTAGAAAAATTGTAAAGGAGAATAAGATGATCAATGCAGCAGTATTGGACTATTACGCATCTTTGCTTAAGCTGCCTGTCATGGATTAAGTCAACACACATTGATGCACTGTGAACAACTAGAAGT
Organism: Solenodon paradoxus; assembly: GCA_004363575.1. NCBI lineage: Eukaryota > Metazoa > Chordata > Mammalia > Eulipotyphla > Solenodontidae > Solenodon > Solenodon paradoxus. The sequence goes on from RJWH01001698.1 coordinate 289,282, forward strand.
GTGAACTTTACTTGGATTTTCATACAGTTTCAGATATATTGTAACTGTAAGGATAGAAAGTAATCAGAAAGTTTCAGAAGATATAGTCACTGATATGAAGAAAAGTTAAGACTTTAAGCATATGAATAATAGTTGTGAGAATGAGGTTTGGTGAAGTGCAGTGAGTAGTTGGACATGGTAGCTCAGCTAACTGACAGGTGACTCTTAAAAAATTAAGATAAAAAATATTCCTTTGCCTCTAGGAAGCATTTTACTTACCCTAGTTCTAATATTTATAGCTTTTCATTCATATAAAATTAAAGTTCACAATGTCCAACACTGTATCACCTGCCTTAAACAGTGCCTAGCACATAGATAAAATTCAAGAACTATTTGATGAAAGAATTTTCTAGAAACAAGTACTAACTTTTCACATAAGAAATAACATAGTAGTCTTCACACATTTACAGAGAAATTGAATTTAATAATACCTCCTCCACAAGTCTGCTCTTCCTCTTGATAACACATATACACATTATACATGTACATACATATGGATAAGTGAAGACAGTTCTAACCTTTCTCTTATAAACATTTGGAACGAATATGTATTATTGTTAAAGAATCCTGATGCCCTGAGAGATCTTGTTTGGATTAAATACCACACACTTAGTTTCTCTGACTTCTTAGGAAACACTGGTGACTTTTTGAAGCTCCCAGGAGTTCTTCAGAAACCAAGTCCCTAAAGAGTTTGTGGTCTATCTTACTGGAGATTTAAAATTCATCAGTCATTCAGGAACTGAAGAGACATTTTTAAACAGGAAATGTAGATATATATTTAAATTATCAGAATGATTGATTTGTACAAAGTGGGAAAGAAATTTGAAATTACCTTGTCCCGTTTCTTTATCGTATGATTAGAGAAACAACCCAGTCAAGCTAAATAACTTGCCAGCATTTTTATAGCAATACATTCACAGAGCCAGATCTAGAAGTCAGCCTTACTTCTATTCCAATGATCTTTCTCAATAATGCTTAATAGCAAAAGTCATAAAAAAATGATTTATTTCTATTTAATAAGATCATCCTAACTCAGTTGGAAGAGCCATATTCATCCTTGAGTTCTTGTATCACTTAAAATAAAATCTGTTTTTCACTCCTAAAAGATCTTTTTCATTGGCTCTTGGTATTCCCCTTTCCTATTTATTCAAACAACCTGACCAGTTCTTGAATAGTTTCATTTCAGAACTTAGAGCCGTCAGCTCCTCTGTATCATCCCCTAGCATGGGACCAGGATCTTTTGAAATCTTAGCAGTGTCTCTCAGAGTAGACATTGACTAGAGCGTTCAAATGTTAAAAAGTAATACTGAAGGAGAGGGAATCCCACCATACTCTTGGAAGTCAAGAACTGAGATTCCCTTACTCTTATTTAGAATGAAATTTAGTCCTCAGATAGTGTGAGTTGAGAGCAAAATATCAAAACATGTATCTTGGAAAATCTTCACAATTTAGAGATAAATTAAAAAATATCAAAGTCTACATGTATTTTTTTTATTAATTTTATAAGACAATGCTATTCAATTATTGGATAGGAGGTAGTATAGAATAAAAGAGTAAAAGTACGTATAAAGGAGAAACTTTCTGAAACAATTATTTTATAGAAAGCAGAAACTGAAGAGAGATTGAGAAAGATAGAGCTAAGCAGCCATGACAGGGAGTTCTGTAATTTAAAAGCATCATTCTAACCTGCCTCTTCAGTCACAGGATGGGCATTCTTAGAAGAGAAATTCAGAAAGCTTAGTCTTTATTTCTGTAAAGGATCACCTCCTCCCAAAGACAAAGCCATATATAAGATTCTTCATAATGGGAAAATAACTAATTAGCTGCACAGGAGAGTGACCCACAGATGCTGTGGAGGTAGCCGACAATACCCAGCTCATAATTAATTTCTCTTGGGAAGTAAATTTTTGAAACACATTGTTTTCCTCAAGGGAGAAAAGAATTGCCTAGTAATGAAACAGAGGAGGAGAAGGAAGGTTTTGAGGTAATATGTTGTTTAGTATAAAATAATCCCTATTAGGGTGGATGATTTTGGGGTAGGAATTGCTTAGAATGACTGAGATGGGATGTGAAAACACATCCTTAGTGACAGAAATACCTTTTGGTCATGCTACTATGAATGAATGATACTTGAAGAAACAAATCTAAAATCCCTAATATATAAATAAAATTCCTATAATGGATATAGGGGTATAAATGGATCATTCTCTTGTTATCAATTATAGCAAATGTTTACCTATATTTATACTCCCAAACTTTAAAATTTTGGGGATGTTTCTGCTTGAAAAGTTATGACCTTTATCAATCCTGAATTGACTGGATACAGTAAGATTTGTATTTCATTTGATCATTTTCTGAAGAGATTTTAGGAAAACAGATACAAACACAAAAGGAAAAATATAGGGAGTTATTCTGATTTTTCTGTAACAAGAGTATGTTTACCTAAGAGGGAAATAGACATTCAAAGTAGCAATGTTACAAAGTCATTGAGACAAAGTAGGTGGATCTCCATAGAAAGCCTGGGTTTATCTTAGATAAAATGAATCTGATCACCCTGTTATCATGGAGGCCTTGAAGTGTCAAGGCTCTATTTTTGTTTAGAGTTTATTGAAATCTGTAATTGAGGTGAAACAACTTACTTGCTTAGATGGAGCACAATTATTCTAGAGATTAGAAGAAAATTTCTCTTATTTGTCTCCCAGAGAGCTCTTCTGTAACACAGTAAACGATACAGAGTGGTACGCATCATTCTACCATGTCAGTGGCTCTTGACCTGATGTATCGTTGCCCTAAGTGTGATACTGTCATACCTGGCGGAACAGCATATGAAGATGAGGAAGAATCTAGGCAGATAAAAGAAAGTCCTAGGGAGTAGACCATCCAGGCACAGAATGTGCTGAGATTTGAGAGCTTTCTTTTAGGGCATAGATTATAAATTTGCTTGGCAGAGGAAAAGGCTCCACTATGGACCAACAGAGTAGCAGAAGTTTTTAGTTTTGAATATGCAATACCTACAAGTACTAGTGAAGACTGAGATCAATGATGTATAGGTGCCTCAGCTGAGACTTACTAAAGATTTGAATAAACCTAAATCTGCAAAGAGAATTCATCATATTTCTCTGCAGAGAAGTGAGGAGATAGAAGCAAAGAAAGTAAGTATAGAAGAGAAAAAGAAAAAGAGGAAGGAGTCTCTTTACTTCTATGACCTTTAATTTAATGAAAAAGGAAAGCCCAGAAGGCATTATTCAATAAATTGTACACATTGCTCATTTTGCTCTTCATTGGATTTACCCATTTATTTAATGAAAAAATTAGGTTGAGCATATTTATACTCTTGTTACTGATGTTACAACAGTCGATATGACAGTCACAGTCCTTTTAACATGTAACTTAAGATGTAATGAGGAAAACATGAATGAATTAAAAATTATGAGTGTAATTAATGTTGCAAAAGTGATAATAGAGGATACTACTATATTATACAGTGGCAATAGCTCTCCTGGATCCAGATTCAGGGTAGTTTTCTCTGGTAAAATGATGTTGAAATTGAGATTTGAAGAATGAATAGATATTGATAGTCTAAGCATGAAAGACAGATGTTTCAGAAAAAATGATTAGTTAGAGCAAAGGTCTAGACATGGGACAGTGTGAAGTTTTTAGGAAAAATGACTCTGGAATTGCAAGAGAGAATATTGCTTTCTGAGATGGGAGAGGGGAAGGAGAACAAAGTCTTATATAATGTGATAAGCCTTGAAAAGGAGTTAGTATTTTAAATTAAGGTCAATGGTTAGTATGTAAAGAGTCTTAAGCAAAATAATAACAGATTTATAATTTTAAACATCTTTCATACTCATGTAGATAATTGGAATTAAGGCAAACAAGATTTGAAGTGGGAAGGCTACAAAGGTGATTTAATATTCTTTTCCAGAATGATGTATGAAGCCTTAGACAAGAATAATGACAATGTAGGAGAAAATAAGGAAACATGTTCAAGAAAGGATCCAGAAAGAGGAGCAGGTTGGAGGAGAAGACAATTAATTTAGCATTAGACTTACTGAATGGAAGATAACCTGTGAAGTATCCAAGTTAAGTAGGCAGTTAAACTTGTGGATTAGGAACTCAAGCCACAGAAAGCTAGTTTTGAAAGTCCCTAGCTTTGACATGGTAATAAAAGCCATGGGAAAGATTGCCATCTAAGGATAAAATATAGAGAACAGGTCAAAAATGGAATTCTGAGGAATACTACGTTTAATGACTGGGGCAGATGAGGGGAAACCATGAACTGATACTGGAAAGAAATGCCATTGAGGTAGAAGGAAAACCAGGAGATGGTATTTCAGAAGCCCAATAGAATACTTGAAGATGAGTGTAGTTAGCAATGATTAAAGAAAGATTCTTGTACAGATAAGTAACTAAGCAATAGAAAGTAGTAGTATTGCTTTATTTACACAGAGAAAGCCTGAGATGCTTTGGATAGGTTTTAGGATAGCCACAGGACAAAATAACATAGGCACGTGGTTTTTTTTTTTTTTTTTTTTTTAATTCAACAGATTTTATTTACCATTCAGTAGAAAGAAATACACGAAAAATTGTTTAACCTCAATAAATCTTTTAATTCCAAATGGAGGACTTTGGTTAAATTGAATATTTTTCATCATTTTTGACTTTATATTTATCCAGTTGTAAAACAAAGATAGAAAACTCTTGTCTTATTAGAAAACTGTATTCAAGGAACCCAGGACATCTAAACACAAATTTTGGGGTGATTACTCTCCAAAATACCTATTCCTGTGTCTATTTATTTATTTTTTTAATTTTCTTTCGAGAATAAACTTGGATGAGTGAATATTGGAAGGTTTTCCTTAGAATAATAGAGAGGTAGAAAAAAATGTCAAGGACTTTGTATCTATCTAAAGTGTTGATAGTGTTAAAGAAACTCTCTGTTTTACTAGAAATCAATAAAATCTAAACATAAAACTGAGCATTCCAAACTGATAAAGCTAAGATAAAGTGTAGTATGAGTTCAGGATTTAACATAAGTAATGCTTATTTTCTTCTGATTCTATGTTAAACTGCAATAAAATTAGAAATTAAAAATGTGTTTTATTGATTACTTACCCATGCTCACATTTTATATATTAAATCCATAAACACTATAATTATCAATTTTGGGGATATTTATTTATAATAAGAGTAATTATAATTAGCAGGCCCTTAAAAATTTATCTCAGAAAATGGTATATGAATTAAAATTACTCTGAGAAAAATCTATTTTTTTATTCTCATCTCTGTTCTCAGTGGAAGTAGATGAAGTTGACTTACTCTCTGAGGTTGGCAAAATAAAGTCATCTCTGACTTTATAAAACATTTCTTCAGGTGCTTCTTTGTTGATCTGTCTCTTCAAAGAGTAGCTCTTATCATGGTTAGAATGAATATTGTGTGACACTCAGTGTTCTTGATAAGTCTGAAGAATTTTGTATTCTAGAGCTGCTTCTTTCATGATGAGATCCTATTAGATCCCACAATCCGTTTGCCCAGTCTTCTCATGGCTCTTCTCATGTCTTTGTTTCTTAATGTGTAGATGGCAGGATTCAAGACAGGGGTGATAGCAAAGTCAACAATGAACAAATACTTATCCAGTGATGTTGTAGGGAAAGGCCATATATAGAGAAACATGCATGGCATAAAAAATAAAATCACCACAGTGATGTGAGCTGACAGTGTGACAAATGCTTTGGATAAGTCCCCTGAAGAACGTTTCCAGACAGTGACCAAAATGAAAATATAGGATATAATTAAAGAGAAGAAGGTCGCCATGGATATTAATCCACTGTTAGCAATGATGACAAACTCTAGCTTGTAAGTATCTACACAGGCAAGTTTCATGACCCGAGGAAATCGCAATAAAAACTATCAACTTTATTAGGGCCGCAAAAAGGCAAGTTTATAACAAAAACAAATTGAGATACAGCGTGTATTATGCCCATTATCCAGGCAGCCACTACAAAGGAAACACACATTTTGCAGCTCATGATGGTCAGGTAGTGGAGAGGTTTACAAATTGCATTATATCTGTCATATGCCATGGCTATGAGCAATGCCATCTCCACCCATGACATGAATGAAAAATATCTGTATCATGCATTTTGGAAAATAAATGATGTTGCAGTCAGTGAAAAGATCAGAGATCAATTTGGGCACCGTGGTAGAGGAAAGTCCTAGATCAAGAAGAGAGAGGTTGGCCAATAAGAAGTACATAGGGGAGTGTAAGTGAGAATCAATAATTACCGTGAACACAATGAAGAGATTTCCTAGGATAATGCCCATGTAAAATATAGTGAAGAACCAAAAGAGAAAAAGATGCATCTCCCATGAATTTGAAAGTCCAATCAAAATAAATTCAGACACCACAGAGTCATTTCCTCCATCCGTTGACTCAATCAACAAAGAAGCAGAAGTATTCTGAAGGTAGAAAATAAGGAAGAATTGAGAAATATGGGTTAATTGATGTGGTTTTTGCCCATCAATAATTTCTTGGGAAATATGTCGCAAGTGCCAAAGTGTGAAGTTATAAAGCATTCAGAATGGGCAGAAGATACATGAAATAGGAGAAAGGAGATAATCAGAATTTAGACTAGAGAGGCAAGGAATGAAATTATGTAACATGGCATATAAAGCTGGAGATAAGGAGCAGGGCTTAATAATCTCCTTGTAGAGCAATACTTTACCATGATTATTATGTAGTAATTCTGGTTTCTTTAGTGTTATTCATATATATTCAAAAACCTATCTCCCATGTCGTGAGTAGTGACCCATATTTAGAAATGCTTAAATACTTACCTTTGTCCACATAAAATTTAGGAGAATGTGTTCTCTTATTACTTATTCACACCTGGGAAGTTTCAGGCATTATCACACACAGAATAGTGAGTAGCCAGTGAGAGAGCTTTAAATCTGAGAGGGATGGTAGAACACAATTGAAAGTCTTACTTCCTTTGATAGTTTCCAATACTTGTCATTACAAGAATTTGTTAAATAAGTCATTAAGTCAAGTGAAACTCTTAATGTCAAAGAGTACCAGAAGACTCAGAAAGGATTTTAAGTACTTAACTAAGATTGATAAGAGATTTTATGCTTTTGAGACCTCTATTTTAGGATTGAGGCAATTCACACATGAAACAGAAATAATGATGTCTTCATGGATGCAAAATAGTTAATATTGAAACACTAAGAATATGTAAAAACTACAGAATCAGGAGAGTCATAAACATAAGTCTCATAATAGCATGTCTTGAAACATTTGAAGCTTAGTTCTATTAAATCCTATTTGATGGTGAGTAAAATGGTTACCACCACTTTTTAAAAGAGAGAATGTTGTTACCAGTATAAATAAATAGAAAGGTTAATAATATCTATACCATATATATTTGGATCCATTCATTATCTAATCTATAGTGAAAATTAAAAATAGAAAGATTAAAAGACATAGGAGAAGCTATACAGAAAGGGGAAATATATAAGATTCTTATCGAAATTAATGTGGCCATTATAATGAAGAGAATTTAGATTTGTTAACATGCCTAATAAATTATTAAGTGACAAAAACAGTTACAGAGGAGTGTCTCTTGTGATATGCTCTTTATATGTATACACTGTAAAATATATCAGGATTTCAAGAAGATAATTTTCAATCATGGTAGTTAAATTAAAAAGATTGATCATATACATTTTGTTTTTCTATATTAGTTATGCATTTGTAATACAAATTATAAAAAATGAAATAAAGGGAAAAGGAAAATATATATGAATGACAAGAAATGGAAAAAGAAGAATACAATGAGATTTATGGGGGGAGTAGTAAACATATGTGATAGAGGTAGATTTTTTTTGGCACAGGTTTCATAGTTTTACTAGTGCAAGTTAAACTACCATATGTTGGTCAGTGAATAATAATGAATGGGTGTAGTATGAAGAAAAATTGGGTGTTTTAATGCCAATTTCAGTCAGAAATGTACATGCTTCCTTATTTGGAGAAACATAAATATATGTAAATGGGTTTTAAGTTGAGGATATTAATAACTGAAGAGCATCTCAGTTATTTCGGAATAAGTAAATTATACACTGAAAACAGCAAGAAAACATAAATATGTCACCTCACTAGCTCATCACCTGAATTTTATTCTTCCTATATTCCACTTCAATTATAAGAAAAGTGTGGAAAATCTGAAAGAAAGACAAAGTAGAAGGAAACTATAAGAAGAGGATGATTTCTGTGTTATTAGTCAATACTAGGAACATTTTTCTGACCTACCTATTTGTTGTAGGTTGTGCGGTAGCATTTGGAGAAATTAGAGGTTTTGATTCCTGCTCTGTAGTATAATCACCTCAAAGACAAAAATATGTAAGTTTCTTCCCAGTGAGAATATGGTTAATTAGTAGCACTAGGTGTTAGTGACCCACTGATACTTCTGAGATCCTTAATAAAGTCTTTCATTGATTTCTCCTGGGAGCCATGTCTAAGAGTTGACTATTCCGTTAATTTCCCCAAGAGAAAATATTTCAGAAGTATTACTTGGTTATAGGAAGGAAAGATGTAAGATATAAGAATATATCCTGTTTATTGGATGAAATAATATTCTGGGTAGATGGGAAATAAGTTCCATTGAGGATAGGAAATGTGGCACCATGATCCTACTTAGAATTGCTGAATTGAAGAAGAATGAGAAGTCATCTATAATTATTGCAAATGTGTCATACATTAAGTGGGTGTGAGCGAACCCCACTTGTCAAGAAAGAGACATAAACAAGAAAGAGAATTCATATAAGGGGATATTCCTATAAATAACATTGTTTATTCCATGTCATTCAATCTTTTTTAATCTATTAACTATTCCAAAATTTATCATGTAACATTGAAAATGTAGTAATGATTAGAAAAAAATCAACGTTTGTGCATTTACCCATTGCTAACTATCCTAAAACATATCGAATCATGATTTGGTAAAGAGGTGAGGGTCCATACGAAATTGATTAACAAAAGAAAAGAGATAAAAAATTTGGAGAGTGAGAAGCCTTCCACAATTGTTTCAGATGCGCTTTTTGTTGTTCTATACAAGTTAAAAATTAGTTCAATTTTCTTGAAATATACCCATGGGATTTTGATAGGGATTTCATGAAATTTGTACATTATTTTAGGTAAGGTGGACATTTTTACAATGTTGATTATTAAGGGTATATCTTTCCATCTCTGCATCTTCCTCTATTTCTTTTAAGAAGAATTTAGAGTTTTCATTGTACAGGTCTTTCACCTCCTTTGTTAAATATGTTCCAAGATTTTTGATTGTTTTTGCTTCTATTGTAAATGTAGAGGTTTCCCTGATTTCATTTTTTTTAAGCAGATTATGTGAATTTTAAAATGCAGCAGACTTTCATGCATTGGCTTTGCAGTCTGCTATTTTACTGTATTCATTGATTAGTTTTATACTTTTTGGGTTTTCAAAATATATAACCATGTCTGCAAGTAGTGATAGTTTTCCTTTTTCCCTTCTGATTTAGATTCCTTTTATTTCTTCTTTGTGCCAAATTTCTCTGACTAAGACCCCCAGTATGATATTAAAATAGTTGTGGCGAAACTGGACACACTTCCCTGACCTTATAGGAAATGCTTTTGGTTTTTCACTGTTGAGTATGATATTGTTTGTGGGTTTATCATATATGACATTTATTATGCTGAGGTATGTTACTTCTATCCCCATTTTTTGTAATTTTCTTTTAGTCATAAATGGGTGCAGGATCTTGTCAAAACCACTTTCTGCATCTATTAATATGGGTCCCCACCCCTTGTTCTTGATGTAGTGTATTATATTACAGTGAGCCATCCTTGCATCCCTGGGATAAATCCTACTTGGTCATGATGGATGATCCTTTTGATGTATTGTTGGCTTTGGTTTCACTAATATTTTGTTGAAAAATTTTGCATCTATGATCATTAGAGGTATTGGTTTGTGATTTTCTTTTTTGGTTACATCTCTACAAGCTTTTGGTATCAGAGTGTTCTTAACCTCATAGGAAGTGCTTGGGGAACAGACCCTGTTATTCAATATTTTGGAAGAATTCATAATAATAGGTATTACTTCTCTGTTGTTTTGATAAAACTAAGTAATGGTTTTTGGGAGACTTGATTACCTCTTCATTTTGTTTACTCGTGATAGCTGTCTTCAGGTTTTCCAATCTTCCTGGTTCATTCTTTGTAGACTGTATATTTCTAAAATTCTGTCTATATCCAATTTATGTCTGTCTGTGTCCAATTTATTGGCATGGAATATTTATAGTAACTTCTTTTCCTTTTAAGGAAAGGTGCAGGTAGCAATGAGGTGAGTCCACAGGTAGGCAGGAACAGAGAGGAAGAAGCATCTTTATTTTATTTTTATTTTGTTGTTCATTCTATTTTTACCCCCATACCCAGGATTCAAATCCTGAGGTATGTAGTCTGTACTTCTCAGAGGAGACTGACCTAGCTGCTAGTTCGCCAGTGCACACCCATAGGAGTCCCTTTTGATGTTTTTTTATTTCTGCGATATCTGCTATAACCTCTCTCCTTTCATTTCTGATATTAGTTATGAGTTTTTTCTTTTTTTCTTCATGAGTCTAACCAGTGGTTTGGCACTTTATTTAATTTCATCAACAATCAACTTTTTGATTCATTGTTCTTCTGGATTGTCTTTTTGTTTTCTATTTTATTTCTGCTCATATTTTTATTTCCTTTTACTGATTCTGGCTTTTGTTTTTCTGTTCTATTTCTGTTTTTTTTGTTGTTGTTTGGCAATTGTTTTTTTCTAGTTTCTTTAGCTGTAGGGTTAGTCTCCTTATTTGTGATTTTCTTATTTCTTGAAGTCGGCTGGAAACAATGAACTTCTCTTTAGTATTGCTTTTGCTGCATCCTATAGATTCTTGTAGCCTCTGTCTTCATTCTCATTTGTCTCTAGGTACTTTCTAAATTCTCTGATTTTCACTTTTTACCGAAGAGCTATTCAGAAGCATATTATTTAGTTTCCAGTTAATTTGGAGTTTTGCAGCTTTCATTTTGTGGTTTTCTGTTTTAAGCCTTGTGGTTAGCGAAGATGGTTGGTATGATTTCAATCCGTGCGAATTTGTTGAGACACGTTTTGTGTCCCCAAATATGGTTTATCCTTGAGAATATTCTATGTGCACTTTGGATGATGTATTATGTCTATTGAAACAATCTGTTCTAATTGGTCTTTGAAAGCTGTTGTTTTCCTGTTAATTTTCTGCCTGCTTGATCTATCCATTGTTGTATTTGAGGTGCTAACATATCATTCTGTTACTGTATTGTAGTTGATGTCTACATTCGTTCTTACAATACTTGCTTTATGTATTTTGATGTTCTTTTGGTGCATATATGTTAATAAGTATTATGTCTTCTTGCTGGATCGACACTTGACACCTAAAATGATTATATAATGTCCAAGTTTGGTTTTTGTTACATCTTTAGTTGGAAGTCTTTTATCTAAGTATAGCTGTTCCTGCTTTATCTTTTGCCATTTGACTGTAGGCTTCTCATCCATCCATTGACTTTGAGTCTGTTTGTTTTTTGAAAGAAGGTAGGCTTCCAGAATGCACAAGTTGGGTCATGCCACTTGGTGTCTTTTGATTGGCAAGTACAGCATTAGCATTTGGGATAATTATTGATACATAACTTCTTATTGTCATTTTGTTAACTGTTTTCTCGGTGTTGTTACGGACAGTACTTTTGATCATCTCTTTCTTATGTGAAGGAAATTGAATGCAGTTATATTGTGATTGGTTTCCCTTTTTTTTGCTGTTTTTTTTTTCTGGAGATGTATTTTGAAATTACCATGAGGCTTACGTTAAGATTTCTATATTTATTTCCTGTTTTTATTGAAAGCAAATTAGTCTTGAGCTCATTCTAAACATCCACATTTTTACTCTCCTCTCTTTCCCACTTTTTGTATTTTGAAGTCTGGCTGTTTTTAAGTGGGGTTTCTTTACATTTTATAGGATTTCCAGTAGTAGTTTTTGTAGACTTGGTTTTGTTGTGCTGAATTCCTTTAACTTTTGCTTATCTGAAAAAGGTTGTTTTATCATTACTTCATTTCCAAGTGGTAATCTAGCACAGTAGAATATACTTAGTTTGAAATCCTCTTTCCGCACTTTGAATTTATGTCATTTTCCTTTGGCCTGCAAAGTTTTGGCTGAAGAATCCACTGATAATCTTGTGCAGGATCCTTTGTATATGTGAGTCATTTTTCTTCAGGTGCTTTTAAAATTCTCTACCTTTTATTTTTGACATTTTGATGATGATGTGTCTTAGCATAAGTCTGCTTGGCTTTCTTTAGTTTGGAACTTTCTGAACTTACTGGGTCTGGAGGCCCGCTTCATTCCTCAGGTTAGGGATATTCTCAGCTTTTATATTTTCAAATATAATTCCTGCTACCTTTTCTCTCCCTCTTCCTGGGACTTTTGATATGAATGTTGATCCTTTTGATGTCATCTCATAGGTCTCATGCCATCTTCATTTCTTTTCATTCTTTGCTAGTTTGCTTGAGTACATTCCTCTGCCCTGTCTTCTAGCTCATTGATTCTATTGGAGGCTTGTTCTATCCTATTCTTGAGTCCCTCTGTTAAGTTCTTTAGTTCAGCTTTTACGGTCTTTATCTCCTTGACATCTGTTTTAATCTGCTTTTATCTTCTATCTGTTGTGGTTCTCTTTTTGTTCTTCCATTGTTTTCCATTGAAATCCCTGAATATGTTTATTACTATTGCTTTAAATCTTCCTCAGGTAGCTTACATAGGTCTGTTACATTCAGATTTTCTCCAGGAGTTTTATTTGAACCCATCACTTCATGTATATTTCTCTGTGTCTTCGACCTCTTTGAAATTCTGTTTATATATCTTTGGTTTAACCTTCTCTGAAATAATGACTTTGTGTTAGGATGATGAATGCATAATATAGGCCTGGATATTTATTTGGACACTGGGTTTTCTTTATCTTATCTTATCTTGTATCTTATCACCACCGTTCAGATTTGTTGAATCTCTGAGGTGGACATTGAGTTGACGCCAGAGAGTCCAACCCATGGGGTTGAGGTTTACATGGGGAATGTAGAAATTTTCTACAGCATTACAGGTCTAAATGGCAATGTCCGCCTGTGGATTTTTGTTTACCCACAATCAGCAAGAAGACTGTAGTTCCAATGCCACTTGTAGAGCAGAGCTAGCTGGTAGCTTTATAGTTTCTACTCTTCTGGGGGACTCTAATTCAGAGACACTACAATCTCAGCTGGAAAACAGCACGCCCTCTCAACTTTCCTGTGCTGGTACTGAAGGACCTGCCCACATGAAATCCCATTCTCAGGTCTAAGGGTGACTTTACCAAGCTTAGCACAAATTCCTCTAGATTCATCCATGTTGATTCAAATGACAGGGTTTCATCTCTTCTAAGGTCTGTATGCTATTCCATTGTGTGTATATGTATCATTATATCTGTATATATCTAGAACTAGATCTATATATATCTATCTACCACATCTTTATCCATTTAACTGATGTTAGACACTTAGTTTCCAGTTGTTAGCTATTGTGAATAGGGCTGCAATAAACATGGGGCGGAGAGTTAGCATCTTCGAGTTAGTGTTTTTTGTATCTTTTGGATAAGTACCCAGAAGTGGAATGGTGGCATCATATGGGATTTCCATATTCAACTTTTTGAGGATTCTCTATAATGTTTTCCATATGAGTTGCACTAATTTTCACTCACACCAACAATGTAAAAGTGTTCCCTTTTCTCCATGTTCTTTTCAACATTTGTTGTCTCCATAATTTTGGATAATAGCCAGTCTCTCAGGTTTAAGGTAATATCTCATGGTTGTTTTTATTTGCATTCATGGTAGTCAGAAAGTAGGAACATCTTTTCATGTACCTGTTAGTCATCTTTATATCCTCAGAAAAATGTCTCTAGAATTCCTCTTCCCGTTTTGATGGATTACCTGTTTTCAGTTATTGAGTTTTATGTGTTCTTTATATATTTTGGAATTAAGCCTTTGTCAGAAATATGGAATGGAAATGTCTTGTCAAGTTAGTAAGTTTTATTTTTGTTTTCTTTCAATACGAAGAAGTTTTTAAGGTTGATGTAGTTCCAACTTTTCGTTTTGTTTCCCTTGATGCCTGATTTGAGTCCCCAAAGGCTTCCCTAAGATTAATGTCATAAAATCTCTTTCCTTTGTTGTCCTACACAGATTTAGTTTTTCCAGTCTATGTGCAAGTATGTAGTCCATATTGAGTTAATTTTTGTGAATGGTGTTAGAGAGTGGTATAGCTTCACTATTTTGAATGTGGCTGTCCAGTTTTCCCACCATCTTTTGTTAAAGTGACTTTTTTCTCCATCATATATGCTTTTGGCTCCTTTGTCATAGATTAACTAGCTGTATGTGAGTAGGCCAGTTTCTGGCAATCAGTTCTGTTCCACTGATCTGTGCCTCTGTTATTATTCCAGTACCATACTGTTTTAATCACTATTGCTTTGTAATATAGTTCAATGTCTGGGAGTATGATCCCTCCAGATTTGTTCTTTTTTTCTGATTGCTTTGGGTATTTGGGATCCTTTGGTGTTCCATACAAATTTTAAGATATTTTTATTCTATTTCCTGGATATGAACCAGTTGGATTTTAATGGGGATTGCATTAAATCTGTATATTGCTTTGGGTAATATGGTCATTTTAATGATACTGATGCTTCCCAACCATGAGCAGGGGATGTCTTTCCAATTCTTTGTGTCCTCTGTTTCTTTTAAGAAGGACTTGTAGTTTTCACTGTATAAATCTTTTGCTTTTTTGTTAGGTATATGCCCAGGTATGTCATTCATTTAACTTCTATTTTAAACTGTGTGATTTTTTGTGAGTTTGTTTTCTTCTAGCATGTTGTTTGTGTATAAAAATGCAGTGGATTTTTGTGCATTGATTTTATAGCCTGCCACTTTACTATATTTGTTGATGAGTTCTTGAAGTTTTTTGACAGTTTTTGGGATTTTCACAATATATGATTATGTCATTTGCAGATAATGAGAGTTTTACTTCCTCCTTTCTACTTTGGATTCCATTTATTTCCTTTCCTTTCCTAATTGCTTTGGCTAAGACCGCCAGCACAATGTTAAATAGCAGTGGTGAGAGTGACAATCTTGCTTTGTTCCTGACCTAAGAGGAACTGCTTTTTTTTTTCACCATTGACTATGATGTTGGCTGTGGGCTTTCATATATGGACTTCATTATGTTGAGGGATGTATCTTCTATTACCATTTTATGGAGATTTTTGTTTTTATCATAAATGGGTTTGGATCTTGTCAAAAGCTTTATCTACATCTGTTGATATGATCATATGCTTTTGTTGATATGGTGTATTACATTAAAGATTTATGTGTGTTGAACCTCCTTGCATCCCTGGGATAAATCCTACTTGATCATGTTGAATAATCTTTTTGATGTGTTGTTGGATTTTGTTTGCTAGTATTTTGTTGAGAATTTTTGCATCTGTGTTCATTAGTGATATTGGTCTGTAATTTTCTTTCTTGGTGGCATCTCTGTCAGCTTTTGGTATCAGTTATGTTAGTCTCCAAAAAGTACTTGGGAGAGTTCCCTTTTCTTCAGTATTTTGGAAGAGCTTGAGAAGAACAGGCATTAATTTTTTTCTGAAGTTTTGGTAGAACTCATGAGAGAAGCCATCTGGTCCTGTCCTTTTATTTGTTGGGAAGCCCTTAATTACATCTTTAATTTCTTTGGTTGGTGTTATTCTGCTCAGGTTTTCCATTTCTTCTGGGTTCAGTCTTGGTAGACTATACTTTTCTAAGAATCTGTCCCTATCCTTAAGATTTGTCTATTTTGTTGGCATAGAGCTGTTCATGGTAGTCCCTTATGATGTTTTGAATTTCTGTGGTATGTGTTGTAACTTCTCTCCTTTCATTTCTGATTCTAGTTATTACTTTTCTCTCTTTTTTTCTTTGTGAGTCTGTCAGTTGTTTGTCAATTTTGATTATTATTTCAAAGAACTTACTATGGTTTCATTGGTAGTCATAGAGCGAAGTGCTTGGCATATCTCTGTTAGACCTATGTATTCCATATGGTCCTTAAAGTGGCTGTTTCCCTGGAATTTTCTGCCTGGTTGATCTTTCCATTGTTGTAAGCGGGGTGTTGAAGTCCCCCAGTACTATTGTGTTTCTGTCAATGTCTCTTGTCAGGTCTAATACTTACTTCATATATTTTGATGCTCCATTTGGTGCATATGTTAATAAACATTATGCCTTCCTGCTGGACTGATCTTGTAATCATTGTATAGTATCCATCTCTGTCTTTTGCTGTGCTTTTTAGATAGAAGTCTGTTTTATCTGATATGAGAATAGCTGTTCCTGCTCTTTTGTGGTTGCCATTTGAACTGTAGAATTGTTTGGCAGACATTGACTTTGAGCCTTTATCTTTTGGACGAAGGTGGGTTTCCTGAATGCTACAGAAGGTTGGGTTATACTTTTTAATCCATTCAGCCACTCTGCATTTTTTGATTGGTGAGTGCAGTCCATTACCGTTTATGGTGATTATTGATATATAACTGCTCAGTGTCATTTTATAATTTGCCTTTTGTATGTTGCTCCTGATGATGCCTTAGTTCTCTTTATCTTCTTAGCTTGGATGTGTGCTGTTATGTTTTGACTGACATTGCCTTTTGTTTTCTTATTTCCTTTTTCCCTGGGGATGTATTTTGAGGTTACCCTGAAGTTAGAATTCACAGTTTTATGTAATATTTTATTTGAAAGCATATTAGTCTTCCTCTCATTCTAATGTTCCACTTTTTTGTTCTATTTCTCCCCACTTTTAATATTTGCTCTCTTAATGTTTTTCTGTGTGATTTCTTTATGCTTTATAGAGCACCCTTTAATACTTATTGCAAAAATGGTTTTGTGGTGATGAACTCCTTTAACTTTTCCTTGTCAGAAAAGGTTTTTTTTTTTTTTTTTAAATCATTCCTTCCGTTCTGAATGATAATCTTGCCAAATATAGTGTGCTAGGTTGAAAATACTTCTCTTTCAGCACTTCGAATATATTATGCCATTCCCTCTGACCTGTAGACTTTCATTTGAGAAGTCTACTGGCAATCTTATGGGGGCTCCTCTGTGTATGACATGTTTTTCCCTGGCTTCTTTAATATTCTTTCTTTATCTTGTACTTTTGACAATTGATGATGATGTGTCTAGGTGTATTTCTGTTTGGGTTTCTATTATTAGGTACTCCCGGAGCTTCCTGAATTTGGAGGCTTGCTTCATTCTTCTGATTGGAAAGTTATCATCTATTATTTTTTAGATATGCTTTCTGCCCCCTTTTCTCTCTCTTCTTCTGGGACCCCTATGATGAGAATGTTGTTCCTTTCGATGTTATCCCAGATGTCTTGAATACTGTCTTCGATTCTTTGACTTTTTTTTCTCTTTGCTCATTTTCTTGATTGGGTTCCTCTGTCCTATCTTCCAGATCACTGATTCTGTTGGAAGCTTCATTCATTCTAATATTGAGCCCCTCTTCTGAATTCTTTAATTCAGCCATGGTTTCTCTTACCTGTTCGAAGTCTTGTTTTAATTCTCTTTGCTTCCTGACATTCTTGTTTACTGCCTATACTTATTTCTTGATTTCTGTGAGTATGTTAACAACTGTTACTCTAAATTCCTTTTCAAGTAATTTACATATGTCTGCTGTATTAATATTTTCCCATTTTTAAATTGGATTAATCATTTCAAGCATATTTGTGCCTTTGCTGTATTTGGAATTCTATTTATATTTCTGAGGGTTCAGTTTTCCTGGCATTGTGTGTGACTTGCCCAGGATTGGCAATCAAGCTTCAGTTTCGCCTCTACCCACAAGGTGGTGCTAGCGAATAACGTTGAGGTTTGGGACTGCCTTCTCATTTTAATCCAGGGCGTGGGGTATTCGATGGCCAGGGTTTCCAGTGGCCAGATATGCAGTGGGCGTATATCCACTTAGTGGACCCCAGGCTCTGGCGTGAAATAATGGCAGGGGTTTCAGCTTGGAATTTTTTTGGCTGATTTCCGCTCATGGCTGCGCCCAGCGTAGTTTCACTGCATGGGCTCCGGCTCAGCTCCAGGTGAGCTGGCTCTCCTTTCAACCCCTTCCAAGTTGGTCCTCCATGACTCTGCATCTCAGCCCCACTGGACCCGCCTCTTGCTACCTCCAAAACTGGTCTCGAAATCCCTAGCCTTTGCCCAACCTTGTGTCTGAAAACTCCCGAGCTCTTTTTGAAATCCGAATCTGTGGCTTAGATGAGAACCATGCCATGCCCTCACCCACTGTTAGTCGTCAGCTGTTCTGTCTCCAGCTGAAGTGACAGTTGTTTCTCGGTGTTTGTCTTGGGAAAATGTTATTATTTTCCATTTGGTTTCTGTGGTGAGTGACTCAAAAGTGTTTCCTATAGAGTTATTATCTGGAAGTCAATCATGTATAGACTTTATTATGGATGTAATTTTCATATATACACATTTTTGGAAAGTTTTTAAAATGAGTTCTGAATCTTACCATATGTTTTTCCTGCACATATTGAGGTGATCACATTGTTTTCTAAAATTGATTTTTTGAAGGAATATTGAAGTTTAACATTAACTTGATTTGAGGTATTCATAATAGAAATTTTACATGTTTATATAACAATAGATTTGCCATTATTTCCTTTTTTCCCTTCAGTTTGAAATTCATTCCTTTTACCCATCATGTTATCTTCAAAATAGTGATAGTTTTACTTCTTCTTTTACTTTTTGGATACCATCTATAACTTTTTCTTGTCTAATTACCTTGGCCAGGACCTCTAACACTAAATTAAGTAGTAATGGTAAGAGTGGACATCCTTGTTGTTCCTAATCTTAGAGGAAATGCTTTCAGTTTTTTCTCCATTGAGTACAATATTGACTGTTGGTTCATCATAGATTGCCTGTATTATGTTGAAGTACATTCTTTTATACCTATTTTTGGAGGGTTTTAGCATAAAAGAATCCTGAATCTTATCAAATGCTTTTTTCTCTATCTCTTGAGATAATCATGTAGGTTTTGTCCTTTTTATTGATCCAGTGTATCACATTTATTGATTTGAATTATGTTGAACCATCCTTAAATCCCTGAAATAAATTCCACTTGATCATAGAATATGATTCATTTAGTGTGTTGAATTCAGTTTGCTGATATTGTTGCTGAGAATTTTTGTATTGCTATTCATCGAAGATATCGGTCTCTAAATTTCTTTTTTGGTGCCACCTTTATCTGGTTTGGAATCAGCATAATATAGGCATCATAAAAAGTGTCTGGAAGTTTTAATATCTTAAATTTTTTTGAACAATTTAAGAAGAATTGGTTTAAAATTTTCATTGAATGTCTTGTATAATTCACAGTGAAACTATCTGATCCAGGGGAAAGATTTTTAATTACTGTTTCAATTTCCTTGCTTGTGATTGATCTATTCATGTTCTCTAGTTCTTCTTGGTTTAGTTTTGGGGTGCTGTAAGTTTCCAGGAATGTGTTCATTCCTTCTAGGTTATAGAATTTGTTGGTATATTGTTGTATATAATATTCTCATAATCCTCTATTTCTGCTATATCTATTGTGATTATTCCTCTTTCATTTCTTACTCTATTTGTGTTTCTCTCTTTTGTGTGTCTAGTGAGTGGCCTCTCTGTGTATTCTTTCAAAAAATCCACTTTTGGGTCATGGATTTTTTGGGATAGTCTTTTTGATGTCTATTTCATTGATTACTGCCTTAAACTTTATAATTTACTTCTTTCCATTGGATTTATGGTTCTTTTTCTTTCTTCCTTTTCTAATTCCTTTAGGTGAAGGTTTAGGTTTTTTATTTGTGATTCTTGTTTTCTGAGGTAGGAATGTTTACTATGGATTTCCCTCTTTTGCAGCATCCCACAGATTCTGGTTTGTCATGTCTCATTTTCATTTGACTCCAAGTATTTTTTAATTTCATCCTTAATTTACTCCTTTACTCAATGATTGTTCAGTAATATGTTGTTTTTTCTTTACTCTTTTGCAGTTTTTCTCTCCTTCTTTTGGTTGATCTCTAGTTTGATGCCATTGTGATCTGAAAAGATGCTAGATATTATTTCAGTCTTTGAAAATTTATTGAGAATTGTTTTGTGTTCCAACATATGGTCTTGAGAATGTTCCATGAGCACTTGAAAAGAGCATGTAGTCTATAGTTTTAGGGTGAAGTAGTCTGTATATCTAGTAAATCCATTTCTTTTATTTTGTTGTTTAAGGATCATTCCTTTATAGATTCTCTGTCTGGATGGCCTATCCTTTACTAAAAGAGGAGTATTAAAGTCAGCTACTATTATTGTGTGGTTGTCTTCAAAAATCAGTTTTTGGAGAGTAGTCATTTTGTTGTGATTCCATTTCTTGAGGTTTCTCAAGGTATATTGTATTTTTTTATGTTTTTGTCCCCATGGCATGTAATCTTGTTGATCATCTGCTAGTTTTTTTGTTTTCTCCCAGGGGGCATTCTAGTTTTGTTTTGTACTTTTGACTCATAAGCTTCCATAGGGTTTTTTGCTGTGTCAGGGAATGAAGATAGCTGCCAGGTGGAGGAGGGGTATGCAGAGTATGGCAGCAGGACGGTTTTTGCAGTCTTGTGTAGGGTGGGGGACGACTTGTTTTGCAGATAAATCTCAACTGGCTTGTACTGGGAGACTTATCTATGCTGGCTTCACTTGGGCTTGCTGTCCTCACCTAACCACCAGAAATGAGTGCTGTCCATAGGTTGGTTGCAGGATCAAGTGCAGCTCTAGCTGCAGTTTCTGTACTTGCCCCAGGGAGAACAAAGGACTTGTAGTTAGTGTTGCGGTCTCAGCACACAACCAGGTGCCTTTCTCACCCATCTGCAAAGTCCATTGTTCTGATCCAAGCTCCTGGTGAGTTGCTAAAGCTTCAAAAATATGTCCACTTGTTCAGACTCTGGAAAAAAACTGGGTTTTCTCCAGAGTATCTTAGGAACCAACTTCAGCATACACCATCTTGCTGTAGCTTCCTGATCACATTGATTATTTTGTTGATGTATCACATTTATCGATTTGTGCATTTTGAAACATTATTGCCTTCCTGGAATCAATCCCACTTTATTGCTTTTTACGCTCCTTTCAAACATTGGTTGAAATATGTTTGCTAGTTTTTTGTAAACACTTTTGCATCGGTATTCTTCAGAGATTGGTTTAAAGTTTTCTTTTATATTCTTACGTGCTTTTGGAATCAGAAATGTTGGCATCATAAAACATTTTTGGAAGTTTGCCTTCACTATTTTTGGAAAAATTTGAGAAGGATTTGTATGAATTCTTCTTTGGCAACATGGTACAATTCATTAGGGAAACCATTTGGTCCAGGGCTTTGGTTTTTTTGTTTTGTTTTAAATTGCTGTTTCAATTTCCTTACTTGTGATTGATCTTTTCAAGTCTTCTGTTTCTGCCTGACTTAATCATAGATTTTATGTGATTCTGAGTAATTTTTATGTTTTTTCTTGATATCTTATTTGTTGCAATATGAGTGCTCATGATACTCTCAATTATTCTCTGTATTTCTGTAATATTCACTGTCATATTTCTCTTTCATTTCTGATTTTGTGTTTCTCTCACTTCTTTGTGAGTGTGTTCATCTTTTTAACCAACCAGCTCTCTTGGTTTCATTGATTTTTTTGCATTTAGTCAGTTTAACTTCTGTAGCTTCTATAGCATTTTTGATCACGCTTATTGCATTATCCGCCATCCCTATCTTTATTTTTCACTTACTGCGTCACTTTCTATTCTGCTGGTTAATTTTATTTTTGAGCTAGTTGGCTTATATTTTAGTCTTCTTGTATTTCTTTAATTTTTTATCCTGAGTTTTCTTTTACATCTTTAAATTTAATATTTCTACTCTGAAATCTTTATTTCCTAGAAAGATATATTTCTCCAGTTTTTTGAATTCAGTTTCTGATGAGGTGTCTGTCATCTTCTATGATGCCATAATACCTTGAATTCTGAGGAATCTTTTGCTTTCTTTTGCCCATGGTAGCATTGATACTGAGCTGCTTATTTTTTTTTCCAGCAGGTGGCACTCTGGTTTTATTTTATATTTTTGACCCATGCATTTTTAAAAATAGTTTTCTAAAATGAGATTAGAATGTTTACTATGTGGTAAATTTTCAGAAGTTTGGACTGGTGAAGAAAACTAACCCCTTTGCCGTCTTTTGCAGTGAGCATCACTTATATATTCAGGTAGGTGGAGAATGGCTGCTAAGTGAGGACAGAGTCCCAAGATGATGGTAGTTGCTCTTGCTTTTGGTTAACCCTCTTTTTAGGGATTCCAGACCTGGGTCTGACATTCGATCCCTGTGATGTTGGAGCTCTTCATTGCTGGAACACATGTCCCAAAGGTTGGCGAGAGAGAATCTAGTCCTCTTGTGATATTTTTGGCCAGGTTTCTGACTCATTTGGTGTCTGGTATCCTGGTCTCAACCACTGCTCTTTGATCTTCACTCAAACCAAGTGTGTGTCATCATGTAGTCTTTGCTTTTCCCTCCCCAGGACTCTGAGCGAGTCTGCTTCCCTATCAATTTTGTCCCACTAGCTACTTCTTTAACTGTAGCTGCCACTGTCCCACCTCCACAGCTGTTTTTGTGTCCCACTTGATTCACCTTCAGGTTCACAGATGTGCAGGATTCCTTAGGTGTTTTCATCAATGCAGTCACTCTTGTTTCTTAAGTTGCTTGAGTCCTATGGGATTCCTCACATAGGTCACTTTAGTGTGAAAGGTCTAGTTGTATCTCTCGGAAGTGAAGAAGAGAATGTCCTTGGCCACCACCTTAGACTGGACTCAGAAGTTACTTTTATATTTTGTTATACCTTTCAACAATTCTTGCACTCATTTATTTGACCAGTTATTGAAAGGAACAGAAATGAAATAGGCAATAGTGTTTTAAGTACTGTTATGAAGAGGTAGTATATGCTATAGGAGTTTGAGGGACAGTTAACTAACTTCTACATGATAATGTTATCTATGAAGAATATCAGATTTACTTATAATATTTAATCTTTATATGTTTTATTTAGTGTTTTTGACTTATTGTACTCATGAGACCATTCATTAAAATGAAAAATACAAGTAGTTATAGTAAGAAATACACTCCTATTTCTAACCTCATGGGGGAAATTTTAACACTTCACATTACCTGCAAAGTATCCTGAGTTACTGTGTAAATTCGATTTATGAGAACGAGTTCCCTTCTATATTAATTTTCTAGGACTGCTGTCACATATTTCTGCAAAATTGGTGACTTAAGCAAATAGGAATTTATTCTTTCAAAGTTATGGATACCAGATATCCAAAGTCAAGGTGTTAGCATGGACATACTCTATCTGAAGACTTGTGGGAGAGAATCTTTACCTTCTCCATCTCCTGGTGTCACCTGGCCTTCTTTTGCTGTAGAAACATAATTACAATCTTTGCCATGTCTCTGTCTTTACATAACCTCATTTCTTCTGTCTTTCTGTGTCCATTTGGTCTTTTATAAGCTTGTTCATTGCAGTTAAAGTTCATACTAGTTCAGTATGATTTTTATCTTTATCTTCACCTTAATTACAGCTACTATTTATAAATAGTAAGATTATAAATAAGTTAACATTCTGAGATTCTAGGTGTACATGAAGTTTTGGAGGGATACTATTCAACCCAATAGATTTTCTCTACCTAGTTTTCTAAGGCTTTTGCTATGAGATTTAGGAGAACGGATGTTGAATTTTGTCAAATGTTTGTTCTGTATCTGTAGAGGCATTTGTATTATTTTCTTCCTCATTTCCTCAACATGGTGACGTCTAAACATTAAAATAGCCTTGCCTTTTGGGAATAAAACAAACTTACCCTGGTGTTGATTTCTGCTTATATACACAGGTTTTAGTTTTTCATTGATTTTTATATTTTTCATCTGTGTTGAAGAGATACAGAAATTGGTTTATAATTTTCATTATAATATTATTGCATTTTAAGAAATATTCTGTTATTGATGTTATTTAATAACTTAACAAATTAATAACTTGTCTATAACCCATCATCTGTTTCATGGTAATTGAGAGAAAGAGAAAGAGAGAGAGGGAGAGAGAGAGAGAAGACACATTGATGCATAGCATGGATTATCCGAGTTACCCAGCCAGTGATTATAAATAAAACACATAATTTTACAGTTTATGATATTCAATTAGAGCCTTGCAGATTGCTGTGTATGGTCAAATGCTATGGCTATTAGTAACACCATCTCCACTCCTCCCATGATGTTGATGGAGTCTATTTGTGTCATACAGTTTTAGAAAGAAAGAAATTATCTTTTGTTTATTTTAAAGATTTGTAATAATATTTGGGGATGCAGTATAGGAAAGACTTTTTTCAATGAGAGAAATTAGCAAAAAGAACATAGCAGATTGTAAGAGAATTAAAAATTATCCAACCAAAATGAAAACATTTTCTAAGATGATTCCTGAATAGATTAAGCAAAATATCATCATCAGAAAGACTTTATTTCCCCAAGAACTAGAGTCCCAGCAGTACAAACTGTGAAGACACAGTTTTATAGTCCATTCATTGACTTTAGCGCAAGAGTTGCTTTTCAAATCATCTGAGGATGGATAATATGAAAAGTCAGAATCAGAGGTACAAAAGTAGATTTTCTGTTTATACTGGTAGTTTGTAATATGGTTTTATACCCTAGAGATAGAAATCATACAATTATATAAGAAAAATAACTAAAACAGAATTATAGTGACCTTGAGAGTAATCACATAAAATAAGAAAAATTATGAGTATTTTGATTGTGGAAAATGGAAATTACATCGATTCTTATTCCATTTTCAGAGAATTTTGTTTTTTTATCAAGAATTTCTAGGTGTGTCCACTGAGCAATTACTTAGTTCTCCCAACTGAATAATCTGAATGATTTCTGTCACATTCACGTTGGAAAGCTTATAAGCTTATGTTGTTCATTCGTAGCCTGAAACAGGATCCAAGCTTATGTTGTTCATTCGTAGCCTGAAACAGGGTCCACAGATCCTGTGTTTGTAGAAAAATTATGGGTTCTAAATACTTCATAAAATAATCAATTTTTGAGAATAATTTACCTTGTTCTACATGCTGTATTTGATAGTGTTTATCAGGTTCATGTTTCTGTAACTCCATCTGACCTTGGCTTCTTGCCTTCTCAAAATCCATTTCTCTTCCCACTTCTTGCAACTGAAATTTCGTTTGTTCAGGTAGATGGATGAAATAGTTCAATTTTAGGAGAGATCTATATCAGCTTGAGGGCATGATACAATTTTTCTAAACCAATTACTACAATTTTGTTTTCTTTGGCTATCGATTGGTCTAACATAGGGCATGTAGCCCCAAACTCTTCAACGAGATATGAACTAATAGCATCTGTGGAGGACTTTCTTTACCAAGTCAAAGGATAAATCTTTGGGTGGAAAGGGATTTTTCCTGGTTCACTTTTTATGCATTTGAAGTTAATTTTATACCCGAAAGTGAAGCATCCATGAAATTCAAAAGTTCATATACTGAAAGACATAGTGAATGGTTAGAAAGGGCACAGGACCACAAATGCATATTGAGTTACTTGACCAAAGCCAAGAATTGTATCCCTTTGAATATTTTAAATTCATACACTTGATTCCCCTTTTACATTTTCCTTAAAAAATAATGAAACCTGTTTTTGCTGTGGGATTGGTGAAGCAGTGATTATAATTCTTAGCTAATGGGAATGTGAATGTTAAAATTGTTCCAGAGACAATTGAGTAATAGAAGTAGAACAGTGTTTAACATGGCAATCTTTGGAATTTTGTTAAAGGAAAAAGACAAATGAGCAAAATGTATTTGTAACATTATTTTACTTTACCTATCATTTGTATAATATGAATTTAATAGAAGCATGTTAAGTGTTTAAGAATAAGGGATTGGTTCAGTATATTCATATACCATAGTTTAAAAATTATCATTAAATCAACATCAACTGACATGAAAAGATATTAAATAAGACAAG
Source organism: Solenodon paradoxus (assembly GCA_004363575.1). Classification (NCBI taxonomy): domain Eukaryota; kingdom Metazoa; phylum Chordata; class Mammalia; order Eulipotyphla; family Solenodontidae; genus Solenodon; species Solenodon paradoxus. The sequence continues at coordinate 315,452 of RJWH01001698.1, forward strand.
GAAGTACTTTATGGAAAAAAAATTTTATTTTGCCTGTTAAATGGCATTTTGCATGATTGCATGTTTAGGATTTACTCCAAATTTCTATAGGTGGAGTTTTAAATTATATGCTTGTTTCTTTACCCCCAATTTGATTTTCTGTATTTTTAGAGGTAGTAGTGTTAGTTTTTCTAATTTGAAAGTAAATATATCAGTATTGATCAAGGGAAAGAAAGCATATAGGAGTCATTTTGATACACAGTATATAATTCTGTACGTAAGCACCTTCCTCCTTGGCAGAGCTTGCAGTCTGTCTCTAACAGACCATATCTGAAAAGCTTAAAAGAGTATCAGTTAGAAAAACAGAAATGTGGCTTGCAGAAAGCAGAGTTTAGAAGGGAAGAATTTGTATTGAGAGATAATAGCAGTTAGGAGAAAAAATGTTTTATTTGGAGGCTCACTTTGTTTAATATATATAGAATTATCAGTATATTCTTGCTTTAAAACAAGTAATTAAGCTCAAAAATAAAATAATAAAATTAATGAGCAGAGGGAAGAAATTGTGGCTTTATCAAGGATCCAGAAAGATTCAGATGTAAATAACTCAATAATACTACAGAAAGCTATAGAAAAACATGGACATAGAATGGACCAAATGGAAAACAGAATTAGAGATTTCATAGATATAAACCTAGAAGTTATCCAGATGGAATAACAAAGAGAAATGACATATTTAAAAATGAAGAAACAATATAAGATCTATCAAATTCAATTAGGCAGAATAATCGTTATCCCAAAAGTTGGTGGGAGGGAGTGAGGGAGAGGAGAGAAAGAAAGAGGAGAGCAGACTTTGAACTTGTTCTCTGACTGAGGATCTGAAGAGTGGAAGAGCCCATCCCCTATCATCACAGGAAGCTTCAGTCTCTGTACTTAGTAGAGCATAGGAGATGATGTGTCTTGGGTCATCCAGATGCCACAGAGCATTGAGGAGGGAGATTCATTTACCCTAGTCTTCAAAGGAGCATGAAGGGGCCAGAGGCAATTTTATTCCCTGAGTGAAGAGCTGTAGGGAGGTAGAATCTGGATGCCCACCATTCAATAATCTTATATTCCCTATGTATTGGAAAGCATGGAGTATCTACCTGGGAGCCCCAATCACCATGAACTGGAGAGCTATAGTATTATCCCCCCAGGAATCAACAGAGCTCACAGGGAAAGAATTTGAACATGATTGGGTAGCTGCTGAAAGGGAGAGTTCAGCCCCCATCATCACAGTATAGTCCAGTGTCTGTGCTTAGTAGAGCACAGAAGACCTTGTTGGGATCATCTGGGCATTGGATAACAGTGGGAAGTGAGGCCAGTCATCCCAGATCCAACAACTAAAAACTGCCTGCTGCTTCAGAACTCAACAGAGCACAGAGAGGCTGCCTGTGAACTTGGTTCTTGGATTGGAGATCTTCCTATGAGTGACCTGCAAGAGAAGATTTGCCCTCTAACCCCCAAAAGCCAGTGGATAACACTGAAACATTAGTGTTCTAAAATAAAATAAATCTAAAGTCAAAGAAGGCTACAGTGCTAAATCTAAGGCAGAAAAAAATGCCAAGCAAAGTCACCTAAAAGGCAAAAGGCCCAAAGAGAGGAAGATGCCAGGACCTCTGCAGAGAAGAACTCCGTTGACATTCAGTGGGACAGCCTAACAGATAAAGAGTTCTGAATAATAGTTATATTATTTTTTATTTTATTATATTTTACAATATTTATATTATAAAAGATGAATGAGAGATGGTAAATACACACAACTAAGAAAGTCAACTGAAATACCTCTAAAATAAGTAACAAATCAAAGGGAATATGTCACCAAGGAGATCGAGACCATGAGGAAAGATCTAGCAGAAATGCCAGAGATAAAAGATAATTGAAGATGAATTGAAGATAAACTTGGGAAGCTTCATAAACAAGATTCAATTTTGAAGAGGAATGAATCTCAGAAATTGAAGAGGTAGTCACAGAGGTGATCCTCATGGAATAGTAGAGAGAAACATGATTGATGATAAATGAAGAAATCCTGTGAGAAATATCAGACACCATGAGAACAGCAAACATGAGGTACTAGGTATCCAAAAAGGAGAGGAGAGGGAAAATGGAACAGAAAATTTACTCAAGAACTAATTATAGAGAACTTCCCACATCTGTCTCAAAAAAGTAACCATGGAGATTCAAGAAGCAGATAGAACACTGAAATTGATAAATGAAAGGAACTACTCCCACATACACATAGTAAAACTAATAAAAGCCATCAACAAAGAAAAGCTTCTCAAGGCTGCTAGAATAAAGAGAAATATAATTTACAATGATATACCCATCAGGCTATCATTGGATTTCTCAGCAGAAACCCTACAGGCCAGGAGAGAGTGTACTAACATATTAAAAGTACAAAAAAATGCAAAACTATCAGCCAAGAATACACTGCAAAATTATCATTACAATATAATGGAGAAATAAAGGCTTTCAATTACTAACAAAAGTTACTGCTTTTTCCATTAATAACTTTAAACAAATGAGAATGAAGCAACAAACACGGAAACCTAAGGCTCAAATGACCACAAAACCCTATATATATATGTTGTCACCCTAAATTTTGACGAGCTGAATGTACTAATTAGAAGACGTAGAATCACTGAATGGTTCACAAAAACAGTATCCATTCATATTATGCTTGCATGAAACTTATATCCTAACACAAACACAGATTAAAAGTAAAAGATTATGGAAAAATATATCAAAATACAATGATAAAAGGAAATCAGGAACTGCAATACTGATTACATACAAGATAAATTTCCACCTAAAAGGGTATCAGGAGGTAAGGAGAACATTAGAATATGGTCAAGAGATAATTAATCAAGAAGTAAGTATCATTAATATACATGCACCCAATGCTGACCATCTAAATCTAATAAAACAAAATACCGACAGAGCTAAAGGCATACACTGACACATTAAGCACAAAAAGAGTAGGGAACTTCAGTGCTCCACTTACATCAATAGATAGATCATACAGGCAGAAAATTAACAAAAAAATAAAAACCCTAAATGATGGAATATATCATAAGGAACTAACAGATATATACTGGTGTTGTACCCCAACAAAAAAGAATATCCATTCTTCTCAAGTGACATAAGCATATATAACAGGACTGATGTTATAGAAAGCATCTTCTCTGTCCACAAGGCGAACTGAAATTGAACCAGAAAATTAAACTGCAAGAATCACAGAGATGTAGAGATTGAACAACTGCTGAACAACCCATGGATTATTGATAAAATTAAACATGAAATTAAGACTTATCTGGAAATCAGTGAAAATGAAGAGATGAGCTACCAGAACAATTGCGATGTGGCAAAAGCAGTTTTGAGAGAATGTTAATAGCCATAAAAGTGCACATCAAAAACCAAGAGAGAGCCAAAATTAAATCCCAAACCTCACGCCTAAGATACCAGGAAGGGAAGAGCATTCAAAAGCAAAAATCACCAGGAGGAAGGAAAAAATAAAAATTAGAGCAGAAATAAATGACATTGAAAACAAAAGAACCATCTAAAAGATAAATGAAACCAATTATTAATTCTTTGAAAGCATAAACTAAATTGATAAACCTTAGCTAAACTCCCAAAGGAAAGCACAGAGAACACTCTGATAACAAATATCTCAAGTGGAAGAGGTGTGATTACAACTGATGGCAGAGATTACAGAGGATTACGAGAGACTACTGTGACAAAACATAAAACAAAAATTTGTCATGAAGAAATGGACAGATTTCTAGAATTCTAAAGCCTTTCCAAAATAAACCAGAAAGACATAGACAACTTGAAGAGAACAATAATAAGCAAGAAATTGAAGCAGTAGCAAAAAATTTTCTATAAAATGAGAGCCCAGGTTCAGATGGCTTCACTAGTGGATTCTACCAAACATTCAAAAAGAACTAACCCACATTTTCTTAAACTCTGCCACAAACTTGAAGAGGAGTGAAAACTCCCAAATACATTCTATGATTGCACTGATTTTCAAACTCAACAAAGACAGCACCAGAAGATTAGACTATAGACCAATGCTGTTGAATATAGATACAACAGTTCTCACCAAAATACTGGCAAACTGAAGTCAGCAGTACACAGTACACCACAATCAAGTGTGATTTTCTCCAGGGATGCAAGGATGATTCAATATATGCAAATCAATCAATTAAATATATCACATCAACAAAAGAAAATCAAAAATCATATGACCATATCAATAGATGCAGAACCACCATTTGACAAGATTCAAAACCTATTCATAATATAAACCCTTGCCAAAATAGGACTGGAAGGAACATACATCAACATAATGAAGCATTATATGACAAACCAAGAACCCACATAGTACTCAGTGGTGAAAACTGAAAGTCTTTCCCATAAAAACTGGGTCAAGACAAGTTTACAATCTCTTACCATTATTATTCAACATAGTTCTGAAAGTCTTGGCCAAAACAATAAAGTCCGAAAAACATATTAAAGGAATCCAAATTGGAAAGAAAAAGAAATAAGACTATCATCATTTGCACAAGGCATGATATATAAACCCTAAAAACTCCACCAAAAATCGTCTCAAAACAATAATTGAATACAGCAAAGTGCAGGTTATGCCATCAACACACAAAAATTAGTAGCATTCCCATATACAGAAAACAAAGTAGAGGGAAAAGAAATTATTAGAGAAATTGTATTCTCAATAGCACTGAAAAAATTAAGTACTTGGGAATAAACATTACAAAAGAGGTGAAAATCCTATAAAATGAAAAAATGCTAGAGTTTAACAAAAGGAATGAGACACAAAAGATGGAATAATATTTGAGCCCATGGATTGGAAGAATTAATTAAAATGGCCATTCTATCCAAAGTTATATACAGATCTAATGAATTCCCATAAAATTCTGGAGACCTTTTATTTTCAAGAAAATTGAGCAAACAGAAGTTTATTTGGAACTACAAAAGGTCTCGAATAGCCAAAGCTATCCTGAGTGCGGGGGGAGCGGCAGTGGATTAATAACAATTCTAGACTTCAAATTATGCCAAAAAGTGATCTCATCAAAGTATAATGATACTGGAACAAAAGCAAGCACAAAATCAGTGAAATAAAATTGAGAACTCAGAAATAAAGTCACATATATCTTTGTCAAAAGAATAGAGAACATACAATGGAGGAAGGAATGTCTATTCAACAAATGATGTTGGGACAATTGGAAATACATCTGCAAAAGAAATGAAAATAGATTATACGTTAGCTCATATACAAATGGCAAGTCAAAATGAATCAAAGACCTGGACATAAAACCCCAAGCCATAAAATACTTACATGAACACTCCATAAACTCAACCACAAAAAGGATCTTTGGGGTAGAAACAGCTACAGCAAAAGAAACCATATTAAAACTAAATAATTGGGACTATATCAAACCACAGACATCTTTACGTAGAAAGAAACTGTCAATAAAACAAAAAGGCAGTGCACCAAATGGAAGAATATATTTGTACAACATATATCAGATGATTGCATAATCTCAAAAATATATAAAGTGAATAACCCACTCAAAAACTGAGTAAAAGAACTGAAGACACCTATCCAAAGAAGACACACAGAGATTCTACAGAAACATGAGAAGATGTTATACATTACTCATCATCAGAGAGTTATAAATAAAAACCACAATGAAATAACACCTCGTACCAGTGAGAAAAACCTAAATAATAAAGACTGGAAACAAGTGTTGGAAGAGGTGTGGAGAAAAAGTACTCTCTTACAGTGTTGTTGAAAATGTAAATTGGTTGACCCTTTCTGGAAAACAATGGAGGTTCTTAAAAAAAAAAAATGAAGACAGAACTATCATTTGATCCAGAATTCCACACCTAGGTATATACCCAGAGGATACAAAATCTTTAAGCAGGAAAAATATCTGCACCGCTATGTTCATAGCAGCACAGTTCACAGTGACCAAGATCTGAAAACAGCCAAAATGCTCCTGAACAGATGACTAGATAAAGAAGAAGTGGTATACATACTCAAAGAAATTAAATATAATGCTGGACTTTATAGCCAGAGCTGAGATAAAAAAAAGACATAAAAGCTATTCAAAAAGAAAAAGAAGTAAAACTGTAACTATTTGCAGATGACATAATATAGATAGAAAATTCCAAAGACTAAAATAAAAAGCTTTTAGAAATAATAAACAAATACTTTGACAGGCTAAAAATTTAATATACAAAAATTTGTTGCTCTTCTATATGTTTATAATGAACTAGCAGAAAGAGATCAGGAAAACAATCCTATTTGCAGTTACACCAAGAAGAATGAAATACCTTGAAATAAATTTAACAAATGAAATGAAAGACATGTATATTGAAACCTATAAGACATAGTTAAAAGAAATAGATCAATACATAAAAAAAGCTATTCTGTACTTAAGGATTTAATATAATTAAAATGGCTTTTTTTTTCCTAAAGCAATAAACAGATTAAAGCAATTCCTATCAGAAATCCCAAAGACATTCTTTATAGAAATAGAACAAAGAAATTATAAAATTTATTTGTAGCAACAAAAAACTAAATAGCAAAAACAAGTGTGAGAAATAGAACAAAAATGGCACTATTGTGAACTCTGGCTTCAAACTAGACTGCAAAGCAATATTAATTGAACCAGTGTGGTACTGGAATAAAAAGAGACTCACAGATCAATGGGACGGAAATGAGAGCCTAGAAGTAAACTCATACATGTATGGACTATTAATGACAAAGGAGTCAAGTGTATATTGAATAGATAGTGTTGGAAAAACTGAAAAACCATATGCAAAGCTATGAAACTAGACTACTATCTAATACATCACAAAAAATCAATTCAGAATGGACTGAAGATTTGGTTTGAATTCTCAAACCATAAAATATATAAAAGTATATACATGAGCAATACTCTCTTTGATATCATCCTTAGAGAAGTGTTTGGGGACTCTACTCCAATGCAAGGCAAACCAAGCCAAAATAATCAAAGGGGACTACATCAAATGAAAAGACTTCTTTGCAGTGAAGACTATGTCATCAAAATGAAATGACTGAATGGGAGAAGATACTTGCAAATCATATCCATAATCCAAAAATGAGTTAATATTCAAAATATAGAAATAACTCAAAATTCAACAACAAAATACCCAACAGTCAACATAAAAATGGGCAAAGTTTCTGAGAGACATTTCTCCAAAGGTACATGGAAAAAAAAATTATTTCATGTTATTAGTGAAATGCACATTAAAACAATGAGGTATCATCTCACAGCTATTGAGAATGCTTTTACCTAAAAGACTGGAAACAGTGTTGACAAGTATGTGGAGAGAAGAGAATCCTTATACATGGTTTGTGGGTGATTATATTGGTGTATTATATATTTTATATTACATATATATCTATATATATATTGCAAGTACAATGGAGATTCTTCAAAAACTTGAGAGTATAAAATCCATTTAATTCAGTTATGCCATTTCTGGGTATTTACCTAAGAAGAGAAAAACTGCCCTTCCTCTCAGGTTTATTACAATATTATTTGCAATAGTCAAGAGCTGAAAACAACCTAAGTGCCATGGACCAATAAATGGATAAGAAAGATGTGGTATATACATACAATGGGATACTAAGTTATTTCAAAGATGAAAATCTGCCATTTATAACAACATGGATGGATCTAAAGGTATTAGGTTTAGTAAAATAAGTCAGATGATGAAAGACAGTGTCTGATTTCACTCATGTGATATATTGATGAACTAAAACAAATGGATAAGCTAAATAAAACAAAATAAACTTTTAGACTATAAAAACAAATTGGTGGTTGCCAGGAGAGAAGAGGAGTAAGGGGAGTGGTGATCTAATAAAATAAAAAGTGTCAATTTTATTGTGTGGATAGTATAGGATTTTTAATGGTGAACTTGGTATATGTGACTATTGATTTATGATGATACACGCCTCAGTCTTACATATAATGTTGTAATGCATGGTCACCTCAATAAAAATATTTCACAAATCAAAACACGAAAGATATATTTTTGCTTTAGTACCTGGCATTGCTGTATCTGCAATCTGTATATTCTTGTTTATTTTTTGAGGAGGGAAAAAGGGAGTGGAGGAAGAAGCATTATTAATTAATTTGTTTGTTTGTTTTACTTTGTTTTTCCCCTGGCCCTGGATCCCAAACAACATCCTTGAATTTTATATGATCATATCCTAGCTGTCTTACTAGCCTGAGTCACAAGGGCGGCATGCCCAGTGTTCTTATATACGTAGTGTATTTCTATTTGTCTTCAGTTCAAGGTGTTTTTTAAAAATATCTTTGTGATTCTTTTGAAACTTGAATTATATTGAAATGAATTTTGGATTAGTTAAATGAAATGCATATGCTTAGCAATTTGATGAACAGTGTCATTTTGTAGTCTACTAGGACTTTTTACATAGTCTAGTAAAGACTAAATCAGGAGTCAGTTATTATTTTATTATTTCTGTAGAGAGTTGTGAAGTCAGGAGTTCTGTGCTAGTTTAAATCACGTAAATACAAATGGTAGCTCCTAAAGCCATAGATTTATGTCAGTGAACAAAGCTCAGATAATTCACCCTAATTATTCCAAGAAGCCATCATACATCTCTATGACATACATCATCTAAGGTATTAAATATGCAATATATTGCAAGGCAATTTTATTAAAAAATCGCATTTTGCTGACAAAACTGTTTATTTCCAGTCTACTCAGCTAACAAAACACAAAGTTGCATGTGTCTTACCTTCCAGTTATATTTTACTACCTATGAATTATGTATGTGTGTGCATCTGTATGTTTGTGTACATATTTATGACAGACACAATTATATAAACACATTTTGTGGGATAAGTGACATGATGGCTACCACAGAAATCAGTAATTGCTTTGATATATAGCCCAGAACTATGCATAGCCTATATACAATCTACAGTGAATGAGTGATAAGTAGGCAATTGTATTCGATAGTGATTTTTGTTTTTCCTTTTTTTAATTTATAGGTTAAAGAGTAAATTTTGTTTTTCTAACTCTGTGTTTATAATATTTGAAGTTTACAAAAAATAGGTTAGTTATAGAAAAAATGCACAAATGAACAATGGGGCAATGGTAAATGAACATTACCATTTTATGATTTTAAATTTTATTTTTAGTCATAATAGGCACTTTGTTATAATAAAGGAAAATGTTTGCTCTTAAACATATATTTGAGGTATTATCCCATGTCATTTTAATTGTATGATCTCCTGAATGCATACTATTTTGGCTGAGGAATTCATTGCCCCTTTCAACATGTGGATTCCACTACTGAGTCCAAAGCTTCTGCTCCAGTTCTGTTTCCCAGCTGCTGGGACCATAGAAAGAAAATCTGGAACCGAAGTCTTTTACAAAATTAACTTGCAAGTTGCACAAATCATTTCTTCTCACAGTATGTTCCAGAATCTTAATTATTAGTTATTAATCATTTAGCCACATCTATTTGTCCTGACTAGGAAATCTACTCTGTAACCATGTATCCAGCTAAAACTTTGAGGTGTGTTCTGGTAAGAAAAGTAAGAACAGACATATCAATACTGGGGAAATTAGCTGTCAGTACTGACATATAGTGTATTAACATGTTCAAATTTATAAGACAATACCAGATTATCAGAAGGGTTGAATCATTTTACAACCAGTAGCAAGGAATAAAATTTCCATTGATACACATTCTAAACAAAAATTATTATTGTCAGGTGTTTTATTTTTTCCCATTTTTATGTATAAAATGATTTTTCATTTTGATCTTAAGTTGTATTTACTTCATTTTTATTAAATTGACAGTCTAGTGTCCATTAGTATTTTCTTTTGAGTGATATTAAATGCCAGTTTAAATCTTTTGTTTAATCCCCCTCTCCACAATTGCACTGTGTGCTTATTCATTTGTAGGAGATTTTTATATTTTTGTTTAAAATTATTGTGATGTATTCTTTCTGGTGTCCCTCTAATTACTCTAAATTTATTTGGCTTTGAAGCAACATACCTTGTCCTTTCTCATCCTCATAGCTCTTTCTTATGTCTTTAAAGTGATGTAAAATCATAATAAAATCACTGATTAACGTAAATGAATATAAATGATGTTACATGAGATTACAAACATATCTCTCTGTGTATCTAAGAAAAAATTTCAAAGAAAACTCTACCATTAAATCAACTGTTAAGACTTTTGAAAACTTAAACTGTATAGATTATTCCTAGAAGTGTAGATTCTCATGTTTGTTTTCTTAGTGGATGCAAACCACTTAAATTTCTATAGTATCTTCTCTAGCTGAGTAAGTCGTTAGGTGGATAAAAGTGATTTCCAAAATTAAAATAATAGGTAACTCAAAATGATTTTGTAAGTCATACAAAACTAGGTAAAATGGTTAGAATGTTGATGGGATATAGTAGTGTTTAATAAATATTAGGAATTGTTTTTATTTTTGTAATAATTGTTATCATTTATCCAGTAATCTTTAAACATATAAAAAGGAATATTTATGCAACTGTTTATTCTCTCCAAGTGTTAAGAACATAAGTGTTGGATTTTTAATGTATTTTTATAATGGAACAAATAGAAGCCATGAAAGGGAATACTTATAATTACAAATAGGTCATATTTCTAGCTCAGTTTACAGATCAAAATGTAGCCCATTTGGGCTTCACACAGTGAATTTTATGATTAAATGGAAGATTTAAAAATTGTCTCTTGATTCCATATGTTGATTTATCAGTCTCTTTATGGCATTCTTAATCTCTTTATTTCTCAGTGTATAAATGGCTGGATTCAGGAGTGGTGTGATTACTGTGTAAAACACAGCAAGAAATTTGTCCACCCAAATGATGCTAAGTGGCCATAGATAGATGAAGATACAGGGTCCGAAGAAGAGCACCACCACTGTGATGTGGGAAGTACAGGTAGAGAGTGCTTTTGATGCTCCATCCTTGGAGTGAAATCGCACAGTTACTAGGATATAGGTGTAGGAGACCAGCAAGAGAATAAAGCAAGTTGTTGCCAAGACCCCACTGTCAGCATTTATTAATATTCCCATTGTCTTAGTATCCGTGCAGGCTAGTTTGATCACCAAAGGAATATCACAGAAAAAGCTGTCCACTAATCTTGGTCCACAGAAGGGAAGATCTAAAATCATAGCAAGCTGACTTATGGCATGCACAAAACCAGTAATCCATGATATGAAAACTAGCCAGATGCACTTTTGTCTGTCCATGATGCTGGTATAATGGAGTGGCTTGCATATAGCCACATAACGGTCATATGCCATCGTGACAAGCAGTACCATTTCTCCCCCT